>JAFEMH010001057.1:0-547542 GCA_022495995.1 Adenophora triphylla var. japonica
GGCAAATCATCATCAAAGGTCCGTCTAGCAATGGAAAATCATCAGCAATATCCGTCTTGCAACGGCAAATCATCAGCAGAGTTCGTCTTGTAACGGTGATATCAACAACAAAGTTCGTGTTCTACCCGACAAATATTTCCAAAGTCAACCAATCACTTCAAGTAATCCTCGTGTGCACAATCCCTACTGGTAAGCACAGCACAGGTATGAAAATATATCTCATTTCAACTGAAAATCATCTTGTCTTATGTTTACTTTCTCGAAAAAGTCATTTCCTTTTCTTGGAGTTCATCTCGTGATACTTTTGAGTTAATCTCCATACCCTTTAGGCTTGTTCCTATACCATTTTTAGGCTTGTTCCTATACCCTGTAGGCTTGTTCCTATACCCTTTGGGCTTATTCCCATACCTTTTTGGGCTTGTTCCCATACCTTTTTAGGCTTGTTCCCATAACTTTTTAGGCTTGTTCCTATACCTCTTTAGGCTTGTTCCTATACTTTTTAGGCTTGTTCCTATACCCTTTAGGCTTGTTCCTACACCCCTTTAGGCTCGTTCCTATGTTTCTTTCGGGTACAAACGCCCATGTTATGCTTATCTTTCATGTTATGCTTGTTCTTATGCTGTTAGGCTAGTTTATTATACCTTTTTAGCCAGTCAATCTTTGGGGTGTTCCCCTTTTTCGGGGTGATCCAATATTGGGGTGACTCCGCCCTTTCGGAACTTGTTCCGATCTTCGGGGTGACTCGTTGGAACCTTGGATTAATCTTTCGAGGGAACTTGATTCAATCTTTTAGGCTCGAACCTCCTTGGAAGCGCTCATTCTTTCGGGGTGACTATCCCTTTTCTAGGCTTGATCCAATCTTAGGGGGTGATCCCTTGGAGCAGTCAATCTCTTTGGGAGGTGACTCACGGCCTTGGAGCAGTCAATCTTTTCGGGGTGACTCCCCTTTAGACCGATCAAATCTTTGGGAGGTGACTCCCTTGGCTTGGTTCAATCTTTCTCAGGTGACTCCCCTTTTTAGAGCAGAGTCAATCTTTAGGTGACTCGTGACTCCTTGGATTAATAGTCAATCTTTCGGGTGACTCCGCCTCGAAGAACCGATCCCAATCTTTCGGAGTGACTCCCGCTTGGCTCGATCTAATCTTTCGAGGAGTGACTCCCCCGCTTGAAACGATCCAATCTTTCGAGGTGACTCCCCTTGGAAACGATCTTTCGGGGGTGGCTCCCCTTGGAAACAGTCAATCTTTCGGTGTTGACTCCCACTTAATACGATCCAATCTTTCTCGGTGGTGACTCCCTCGCATGTACTAATCCTTCTGTGACTCCCACTTGGAACGATCAATCTTCGAGGACTAGGACTCCCTTGAAGCAGATCAAATGCTTTCGGGTGACTCCCATATGATCTAATCTTCGAGTGACTTTCCCCCGCATGTAAACTCTTGGGTGACTCCCTCAGAATAGCCACTCAAAGTACAAAGCCCGTGGCCTCTTGTTATTGCACCTCTTTGACCGGATGAACTATGATTCGGCTTGAAATTTGATCCCTCATGGGATACGATACGTAGGAATCCTTTTAAGGGCCCGCCCGCATGGCCATTACGGTCCCTTTTCCCGGACACAAAGGCCGTTACGGTCCCTTTCCCACAGTTATCGCGTTCGTCTCTGAACTACAACTTGGCTTGATTCCCTCATGGGATACGTAGGAATCCTTCTCATAAAGGTCCAGCCGCCCGACCATCTTGGTCATCTCTTTTTCCCGCTAGTCTTTGTTCGGCTCGGGATTCTCATTTTTGTCGACGACCCCACTTCCCGTGGAAGCGACGTCGCCGAGGGGCTCTGTGAGTACCCCTACCCGAACTCGTGTTTTTGGGTATGCTTTCCTTGAGTTGTATTTATTTTTGGGCTCGTTCAATTATTTAAAATGCAGTTTGGGCCTTTATCTATTTATTTACTTTCACCCATTTGATTCTTCCTTGGACCTGCCTCCCTTCGGCCCAATCTGTCCTAGGAATGACCGGTGTCGTCCGACACAGGACAAACCTAAGGCGGTTAAAACTCCATGTCGTACGACATGGAAGGTCCCATCAGCATGCCCATAAATAAAGGGCTTGACTGACCATTTTAAAGAGGATTTTGGCAAGTAAGGTTACTCTGCCGAATTTGTGAGAAGAGAGAGAAACACACACTCACCTCCCTCCTCATACACACACACATCCAAGCCAAATTCTAAGGGTGATCCTCTTTGTTGGTGTTTTGAAGGAGCAAGCACCATACTATTGGTGTCTTTGCTTTGTGGACTACAATAGGTAGACACTAAACCTCTTCTCTCTCTGATTACAACCTGACTAATTGTTCATTTTGCCTTGCATTCTTTTATTGCTTAATAATATGTGAATATTTGGGATCTTTGCATGGTAAAGGTGATGGAGATGTGAATCTTCAATATTCACATCTCCTCACTTTCCCTCTCAGTATCTCAAACATTCAGTAGCCTTAGTTGCATTAAAGTTTGAATCTTGGTTGAATTTGTTTGAGTTAGGAGGTGATGGCACCCATGATCATGGCCAAAAACATGTGATCATTCACATTTGGTCATCAAATCCAAGTGATCCTCCCATAATACTCACATAGTATTGTTATTTTACTGTTTTTAGTTGATATTATAGCTTAGTTTCATGATTTGAGTAATGTGGGATCAATCTGCTGAAGCCTACTGATGTAGGACACCCTTAATAGTCAGGGACACCTTAAGGAGTCCTGTGTCATACGACATAGAGATCCCAGAAATTTGTTTGGCTTTCAGTGACTTCAGATAAGTTCAGATTGATCCCCTTTACAATTTCAACCTCTGTTTAGTATCATATTACTGTTCTAAGTTAGTATTGTAGCTTAATATCACTGTTTGGGTAGTCTAGGACCATTTGGGTGAAATCTGATGACGGAGGCGGTTTATGTCGTCCAGGCACGGGACACTCACAGGTGTCTTGGCCATACGACATCTGTATCACCAAAAGTCATTCTTGACTTTATTTACTACAATCAACCCCAAATTGATCTTAGACCACTAAATGCTGCTTCTTCATAGTTAAAATAGCCTTGTATTAGCTTTAGATTAGCTTTGGTGGCATATCCACCCTTGTAAGAGGCAATCGGCCCGGGACACCCTATGTCGTCCGACATCCCTCTCCTGAGGAAGTCCTGTGTCGGACGACATCCAAAGTCCCTGGACAGATTGTCTCTTCCTTTCCTTGTAATTCAAATTTACCAATTGTAAGGGTGTGGCCCCCTTTAATGGTTCACAAGTTGTACTCAGTTCTTAATATTATTAATGAAATCCAGATTTGCATGCCTTGCTTGTTGACACAAATTGCACACACTTAGAATGATTATAATTGTCCTTGTTTGATTGAAAGTCTCGAAAGAGGCGACGTGGGTGAGCTCTATATTCTCTCCCACGTCGTAACTTGACCCCCGGACCCATTTTCTCTTTTAAAAAGATTTTTCAATGTTTTCCTTAAAAAATGGCGTAGCGACTCCTAAAGATATAATTTTATATTATTTTTTCGGCGAGCGTTCATTCACACACAACCTACGCAACTATCAAAGACAATTGTTGACTGAGGATCAGGTAGTGTGGCAGCTATATAGAGATCGGCAGGCTCCAGCTTATTGCCGTTAGGGAGAGGTCATTTGGATGTACAAAGTCCCTCTTATATGTTTTATGATGTTAGAGTGGCACCACCCAGATCGTGATTTAAGGTAGTTTGGCATGGTGCAAGGGATCCCAGAACCTTGTGACACAAAGGGGAGCTGCACAAGGTTGACCATCGCGGGAATAGCCATGTCCTTTAGAGTACCCGACACCAACGGTATATAACAGCTTGGGAACAATAGCAGGATAGAGTGGTAGATGGGCAGATGGGATATGAGATTATTTATTATACTCATCCATATATGATTTGGTATAGGAGCGTCACGTGCATGTTTGTCCAAAACCTGTTGCATATAGAGGATGTTGGTTACCGAGCATTATCCCCTTTCTTGGAGGATTTGGTAAGCATTTATTAAATTGTTCTCATTATTTCTACTTTACTTTTTTTTTTTACTTCGATTTATTAAATAATTTCTCATTCTCATAATTTACGCTATAAAAACAGGTGTAAAACCTGCAACGTGTGCATGTGACCAATGAAGTCGGCATTACAAGAGATGAAGAGCAACTGCATCCGGTGTGTCTGTCCAGAATTGAGGTGCGGAGGCTAGTCAGGGATACTCTCACACATGTGAGAGAGCAGCAACAGCGACTTGAGGCTGCTCTTCCTTTAGTACATGTTGATCGCGCCAAGGGTGTGGCATCTAGAAAGGGTCAAAAACATGGACATCATGCAACTAAACAGGCACAGGCACAAGCACAGCCTGAGATGAACTTACATGACGAGGCAGATGAGGAGCCTCACATCGAGCCAGAGCACGAGGTACGCGTAGATGCAGAGCCCGACACCCAGTCAGATGGACTATTTGATTGGCCATCACAGTAGACAACTACTCAGATTTTAGAGGGAGGGGAGAGGATTAGGATAGAGGTTGAGGAGGGGATTACACCGAATCAAATTAGTGGTGTACATCATCCAGATAGTGACAATGATTTTGTAGACCCTCCACCTAGACAGAGTAGGGTGCCATAATGTCCACTTCGTAGGGTATTTGAGGTAGACGGTGATTTTGTAGAGCATAGACATATTATTCCCTTTGGAGTATATTCAGGGAGTGGATTTAGGGTTCCTTTATCTACTTCACAGGTTGCTATTCCACCCTTCTCCGATCCGAGATCGACTTCATCCGGCGGGACAACCTTACATACGATTCCTCCCAATCTCCAAAAAATTCTGCAATGCCCTTCTGTTTTCCACACCATGCCTTCTTATAGGCAAATGTCTTATCGTACATTTCATTAATATATGCAATGATAACTCCAACCTTCACATTCAAATCCTTTTTAATTAGACTAACTGCTTGCCGACCAATAAACTTCGCATCTAGGTTGGATTATCTTGCCTTTCTCCAGAAAACAAGCAACAAAGAGGACATTGTACTTGGTCACTTCCCAATAACCAACCTTCTTCTGACTCACACAAGCATAAAAATTGCATGGATACTTTTTGAGTAGACATTCTATTGCCCAGGAAATGAGTTGTGCTCTTTCTTACCCTCAATCGCTGATTAAAATTAATGTGGTACCTCTATATTTCAAATTGCACCTCATTCTTGTTAGAAAAGTGTATCCCTTTAGAAATTTCATCTTTCTTTAGATCCCAAACTGGAAAACTTGGTTGATTATGAGAATCAATCAAGCGTTCTTCTTGTCGACCAATATCACCAATATCACTGTAAATAAGATAATCTCCTCTCTCATACCTTCAATTTTCTGTCGCTTCATAATGACCCAAATGTGTTTCCACGTCATCATCAATCGGGCCATCATCACCCTCCCCCAAATCTATATCAGAATCACTACTACACTCTTGATATCCATCATCAAGATCATCTAGTAATGCATCTACATATGTGTTTTATTCTTCTTCATAATCTTCATCATCTTCTAAATTATCATCATTAACAAGATCATTTCGGCATGCCCCATCATCATAATTTGATGTTTGGGTTGATACAAGTGTATGTGTACTTGGACCAACCCTTGCATCACGATAACAACTTGATGAATTCACATAAAACGTCTTCATATTACGTGTTTCAAACTCTTCATAACTTCGATTTTTTGATCAATTCTTTGAACATATACAATTTCAAATTACTTAACCCACCAAATTGAGCAGAAGCATCAAACATTGTATCCATACCTGCATCATCTTGAATGTAAAATGGAAAGTACTCAACAATCACCCTATCAAATGAATAGGGATATCTACAAATAACTTACAACTCATATTGTCTCCGATTTACAACCATCATTTTATATAACTCATCAATCAATTGATTGTATCTCCATCAATAATAAGCCCTAATCGCACATTTTGGCCCTTTCTGATAATAAGGACCATCAAATAGACATTCATCATCACCTCCCAATAGCACATGAAAATAAGTGAATCTCCATTCATTTTTAACCTTACATTACAAAATCAAAGTGTTAAAACATTCAAAAACCTAATTTTAACATTCATATCTTTATTGTACGAACACACACAAAAAACTAACTTTATATTAATAATCACAACTATATAGAATGATTTACATGTTGATGATTTACTTTGATTCGTACTCTTGACCAATTATAAAGTTAAAATATGTGTAAATTGAGTTTTTTTTTTCACATCCCCCTTTCTCTATTCTCAACAATTATGTGTGTGTTTAGGGTTAGAAACAAATTTTCCCCAACCTTATCTGCAATTTCAAAATCCCGCTTAAACTCGCTAAATGGTTTAGCGAGTTTAAAATTTAATTTTAACTATATATATTTCAGTTAAATAGACTGGAAAAAAAAAACTCGCTATATGGTGTAGCGAGTTTAAACGAATTAATGATAACTAGCCATATGAAATAGCGAGTTTCAAAAAAATAGACATTTTGGCAAATAGTTTGGAAGGGTTGTTATTTTGAGAAATATTTATTTAAAAAAGAATAATTTGAGAAAAAAAAATCGAGAAATTTTGACATGTGACAATGGACAAACAAAATACCAAGAGAAAAGCATACAAAAAAGATTTAGAATTGTTTACCCAATTCTTCCAAATCTTCAATTACGTAAAAGGCATTGTCAAGCTAAATTTATGCACTATAATCTTTCTATCTATATATGGTGTTACAGGTGGGATACTATTGGCTTCACGACCCAACAATCTCCCACCTAGAGAGTAACCAATACTATGATTGAATCCAACTACAGTGTCGAGCCTTCTAAATACCAAGGCGGAATGTTGAAGCCAAGTAAGTGAGCTTCAATCTTTCCATTGGATTCATGTGTCATAGATGTTCATAACCTGTGAGACCTTTTTGTGTAAATGTTTGCTCATGTATGCCTTTACCTTGACTCTGCCCAACTATATGCTCCACAATATGTTCATTTCCACATGGTCTCTCTGTGTGATCTCTTCACAAGATTGCTATCTAGTGGCCGAATCTCGTTTGCTCAACTGGTGGTAGTGATGTTGGTCTATGTTCATTATCGATTACCTAATATTCCTGAACATACATCCTCTCAAGTCTCATAATATATGTGTTGGTGTAATGCCCTAGGCTATAGTTATGTTTAACTTGAACCGTTATGTATCATTTTTATCATTTATTATAGAGTACATGTTTATTTGGTTCATTATATGTTTGCATGTTTATTATATTGAACTGCGTCCCTAGTTGTTGTGAACAACTAGTATAAGTTGGTAATGGATAATCATGGAGATGAACATTACACTTATGGATACTTGCTAGAGAACAAGTATTGACCTTGACCAACTTATGAGATTTATGACATGGTCTGTTGTCATAATTAAATCTCATGATAGTCGTGTTATTGGAATTCTTAGTACCTGAGATTATCATCGTCTTCCACATGATGAACGTTGCGTTTAATATAGTCTAACACTATCTTTAATCGGATATCAATAAGGGATATGTTAGCACGATCGGATTCATGTAGGGAAGAATGATAAGTCAAAACGGGATTTGTCCCTCTTATGAAGAGAGATGTTTGCTTGGGCCCCTCGATGAATAGAGTTGATGAAATGTGTGGCCACACTCAAGTGATTTGATAGAGATCAAATGCATTTGGATTATCAACATATTCGGAATCGAGAAAGCATTGAACGAGATGAGTTGGCCTAGACCATGACTCATGTTCAATTAAACATCGTGGACAAAGGGATTGTGACATTTGATTATCAAGGAATCAAGCTTTGATGTTATATTTAATTGGGTGGACATAATGATTTGCTAGAAGTCACTTATGTCTTGTGAGGTTGATGTTTCAACTCACTACCAACATAAAATATAATTCCTAAAGGGTCACACATAAAAGAATGAATTGAAAATGGCTAAAAGGGTGATTTCTGGGCTCAAGGGACGACTAGTCCCCTCTAGCACGACTCGTGCTTGAAGGGACTGTTTGGTTTTGGGGTTACAAACGCAGCGAAAGACTTAGAAATAACAACTAAACCCTAGCCCTTAGATCCGTCTAACATGAATAGTTAAAACCATGAAATAGAATTTACGTACCTCTATGCGATTATGTCGATCTTTCGAAAACGGATCTTAGATTCAAATCTTATTTGAATCGATGAACAACCTTCGAATGTTTGAACCGTTGATGAAACTTGGATCTTCTTCTTCCTTGTTCTACCTTGGTGATGAAATCAACAATGGAGGTCTTCAAGCTTTAGAAGATAAAGTAACCTCCCTCTAATGGTGATCCACACGCGAATGAACCAAGAACACCTTCTTGTTGGATTGCTAGATGATCCTCCCGATTATTGAAACACCTTTCAATAATCAATGGCTAATAATATGGAATTTACTTGGAGTAATTTGATCTTTGATTCATAAGATCTCTATTTTGGTGTTTCATAAACCCCAAAATATCATGTCATGGACTAGGTGTAAATTGGCTGCAAAAGGATAATATTTATATCATATATAAATTCACTAACCTTTAGGGTAGAATCCTAGTTGAACCAAAACCTTTCCCGTCAAGGAAAACATGTACGGACGAGTTTAGGGCGCTGGCACGAGTCGTGCTCAAGAGCACGAGTCTTGCCCAAGCCTAAAATCAGTCGTACCACGATTCGTGACCAGAATTACAGTCGTACTGGATTTTGTCACGAGTCGTGCCCTTCTTCACGAGTCGTGATCACGAGTCGTGCTCGTGGTCACGAGTCGTGCTAGGCCAAGTTTATCGCGTGATGAACCATGCCAGTGGCAAGTTGTGTCGCACCATACAACAAGCCAGTGGCAAGTTGTGTCGCACCACACAACTAGCCAACACTCCAATTCCAATTTTCAGCCAGAATCAAATTCGCTCTTTGTGTGTCCCAAATAGGAATTATATTTATGTTGGTAGTGAGTCGAAACATCGAACTCACAAGATATAAGTGGTTTCTAGCAAACCATTATATCTACCCAATTAATATAACAACAAAGCTTGATTCCTCGATAGATCCAATGTCATAATCCCTTTGTCCACGATGTCCAATTGAACATGAGTCATGGTATATTTCAACTCATTCCGTTCAATGCTTTCTCGATTCCGAATATGTTGATAATCCAAGTGCATTTGATCTCTATCAAATCTCTTGAGTATGGCCATACATTTCATCAACACTATTCATCGAGGGGCCCAATCAAACATCTCTCTTCATAAGAGGGACAAATCCCATCTTGGCTTATCATTCTTCCCTATAAGAATCCAATCATGCTAACATAGCCCTTATTGCCATCCGACTAAAGATAGTGTTAGACTATATCAAACACGATCTTCACCATGTGGAAGATGATGATAATCTCAGGTACAAAGGATTCAATAACACGACTATCATGAGATTTAATCATGACATCAGACCATGTCATAAATCTCATAATAGGTCATGTCCAATACTTGTTCTCTAGCAAGTATCCCTAAGTGTAATGTGCATCTCCATGCATATAATCATCTCCATGATTATCCATTACCAATTTATACTAGTTGTTCTCAACAACTAGGGACGCAGTTCAATATAATAAACATATAAACATATAATGAACCAAATAAACTTTCTCTATAACAAATGATAAAGATGATATATACCGGTTTAAGTTAAACATAACTAAAGCCTAGGGCATTACACCAACAGGGATGACTCGTGCCCTCTTGGCCCAAGTCGTGCCTTGTGAAGGGACGCCAGAATCTGAGGCTGTGCAATTGGGGACAACTCATGCCCTGTGGGACTGTGAATGTGGTGCCCAAGATAGCGGCTCTCTTTTTTTTTACTTATTTTTTTGGAACCACTTTCTCGTGTAAGGGGGATCATCGCCTCACATCAGTTTGGAAACGTCCAGTTTAATTTGAAAAATGGAGTCGCCACGCCATTTTGATTTCCTTAAAACTTTGAAAAAAAGAATTTGGGTCCGGAGGTTAAGTTACCCTTTGGGAAGAACGGATCGTCGTTCACCCAAAGAGCCTTGCCGAAGCAAGTCTTCCAAGATCCGCTTTTCATACTTACCTTAGTGCTTTCGTGTGTGGGATGTGTGTTTTTGAAAAGGAGGAAATGTACCAAGTGGTCTTCCGGACGTATAAACCATGAGTTGGTTATCGCTCGGGATTCCTTGGATTTTTATGTATTAGGGACTTTGGTCCCCTTCTCATCTTGGACTTATGATCATCATGATGAGACCTTGGGTCACATGTGATCGAGAGAAGGACACCATTTTCATAGTCCAAGGATGAGACTCTTTAGAAAGGAATGACCTTTGCCTATCAATCCTACATCTTGAGACAATTTGGACTCTTTCAGGACATTTATGCTCGTCTCAAGTGATGATCGGAGATATGTGGCTAGGGTTCATCCTTTTCTTAAGGAGAATCCGTCTATGGCATCTTTAAGTGGAAGAAATGATGTAAAGATAGGACCTTTACACCATCTCGTTCCAAGAGATGCTCCAAGTACCAAGGGGGACTAGGGAAGGGGTATAAAGATCAGATCTTTATACTCATCCTATGCCTTTTTGTGCCTTAAGAAGGTCACTAGGCAATCCTAGGAGAGAGATCCAACCATGAGGGACATGGGGGATGCATGTTTAAACTAAAGATGACACTTTTAATGAAAAAGATGACATTTTAAGTGCAAAGGATGCTACTTGGTTGCAAAGGATGCTTCTTTGATGTAAAGAATGCTACTTTTAATGCAAAGGATGCAACTTTATGTATAAAAATGACATTTTAAGTGCAAAGGATGCTACTTTAATGCAAAGATAACATTTTAAAAGAAAAGGATGCTACTTTGATGCATAGGATGCTATTTTGATGCAAAGATAACATTTTTAATGCAAAGGATGCAACTTTATATGTAAAAATGACGTTTTAAGTGCAAAGGATGCATAAAGATGTCATTTTAAGAGCAAAGGATGCTATTTTGATACAAAAAAGGGGGGTATGATTTACATGCCTAAAGATATGATCTTTAATGATAATATACCAAGTACCAAACAAGTATATAGCAACATATAAAGCAAGGAGCAATATATCACATAAATACAAGTATAATGCAAGATAAAGGGGAGGAGAGGTTACCAATGGTGGTGTTCCTCTTTCTCCTTGAAGTTTGCCTAGGGAAGGATCAACTTTGGAAGGTTTTGAAGAGGAGGGAGGTGGTTTTTGACACTCTCAGCTTTCTGGAATTTCATGGTGGTATTTTGGCAGAGTAACACTACTGAAAATTTCCGCCGCTAAAATGAATAGAGGAGGTCTCTATTTATAGGCAGTCTGGCAGCGGCTGTAACCCCATGGCTAATGAGGCCGTGCGGTTTTATCCTGAGATGACTCAGCTCATTTCTAGAACCATGCAAGGTGGCCTTCTAGAAGGGCTTTTCCAATGAAGGACTACGTGGAATTTTATTTCCTAGTAAGCCCTTCGCCCCTCAGATGGTTTGGAAAAGTTCCCGAATTGCCCCTGAACTTTAGGAAAGTCCGAGGAATTGCCGAGAAACTTAACCAAAAGGCATGAGCCAGATTTGGGTACTTACAGAAGCCCCTCGGCAACGTCACTTGCAGGGCGAGTGGGGTTGTCGATAGAAAAGGATCCGATCTGGCGAATGTCGAGACAGATTGGGTGACCAAGGTGGTCGAGTGGCTGAACTTTTGGAAGGCTACCTACGTATCCCGAGTGAGAATCAAGCCATAATCGTAGTTCGGTATATATCCACTGGGGAAAGGGGTGTCATATGTGACAAATTGGCTGAATCTAAAGTAGGCTACCTACGTATCTTGGAGGAATCAAGCCAGGTCGTAGTTCGGGATATATCCACTGGGGAAAGGAGTGTCATATGTGACGAATTGGCTGAACCTAAAGTAGGCTACCTACGTATCCCGGAGGAATCAAGCCAGGTCGTAGTTCGGGATCCACTGGGGAGTGGAAAAGAGAAATTGGTCTCTTGATGGAGAAATAGAAGGTAAAGTGACCTAGGAGATCAAGTGACTGATCCTACTGGGGATATGCTAGACGAAGGAAGTGACCGATGTGGTCAGATATCTGGACCTCTATGAGGGGCTACTTCACCACTGAGGAATGATGAAGGGATAGGGTGACCATTGTGGTCGGATGACTGGACCTTTTATGAAAGGCTTATGCACCACTGAGGAGTGAGGCATGAAAAGGATGACCAATGTGGTCGGATGGCTGGACCTTTATGAAAGGCTCATGCACCACTGAGGAGTGAGGCATGAAAAGGGTGACCAATGTGGTCGGATGACTGGACCTTTATGAAAGGCTACCTACGTATCCCGGAGGAATCAAGCCTTGGTCGTAGTTCAAGTCTTACTAGATAGTTAGGAACAGTGTCTAGGATCCTTGAGGTTTTGACGATTCATGGAGGAGTCACCTGATTTGACAATTAATGGAGGTTGTCACCTGATTTGACAATTAATGGAGGTTGTCACCTGATTGACAATTAATGGAGGTTGTCACCTGATTGACAATTAATGGAGGTTGTCACCTGCTTGACAATTAATGGAGGTTGTCACCTGATTGACAATTAATGGAGGTTGTCACCTGACTGACTAAAGCTTACGTCACTATCGAGGAGATAGAGGTAGCTAAATTTTGGAGAACTTGAGCGTACTTCACCATCTATGAGATAGAGGTAGCTAAAGTTTGAAGAACTTGAGCGCACTTCACCATCTGTGAGATAGAGGTAGCTAAAGTTTGAAGAACTTAAGCGTACTTCACTATCTGTGAGATAGAGGTAGCTAAAGTTTGAAGAACTTGAGCGTACTTCACTATCTGTGAGATAGAGGTAGCTAAAGTTTGAAGAACTTGAGCGTACTTCTCAATCTGTGAGATAGAGGTAGCTAAAGTTTGGAGAACTTGAGCGTACTTCTCAATCTGTGAGATATAGGTAGCTAAAGTTTGAGTTTTGACAATTCGGAGGTTGTCACCTAGCGTTATTCTGTTATAACGGAAGTAACGAAGGCGACTCGGGAGGAAATTCTATTTGCTTTGGAGATAACGGATATCCTTTGGGGAAACAACATTATTCTAGTTAAAGGATAACATGAATTATATGCCTAAGTGGAAAGTTCAGGGGCATAAGTGTAATTTTCTGCTCAGAGCAAAAGAGGCCGCCCGGCATGAGACGAGGGCAAAAGAAGCCGTCCGGCTAGAAGTTTAATTTCACCAGATTATTTAAAACTGGATTTGTACGGGCAAACAACATCATTTTGCTTGTTTCTGCCGAGGAAGAAGAAGAGAGGAGAGAGAGAAAATTTTGAATTTCTTCAATTCTCTTACTTTCTTGGCTTAAGATGGATCCGGAAGGGAACCCAATGCCTAGGCAAGCATGGAGGAACATATCCGAAGCCGCTAGAAGGAGGAGGAGGGAGCTCGTTCGCACGGAGAGGAAGTATGACTTCAACATGCCTCCATCGGAGCTTTATCCCGGTAGGGGAGAACACAAATCAACGAAACCTCAATCAGTTGGGGTAAGCATTCTTGATTTGCTTGATTTCGTCAATTTTGATTGGACTTTGATTGACTTAGGGCTTGACCCGATTTTTAGGAATTTTTTAGAATTTTCCTAGGATTTTTGTTGATGATTTCGGAATTTTGATGATTAACCTATGAGGTTAAGGACACAAATGAACATGCATGTGTGATTTATTTGAAAAATAATGAGAATGACCCATTTTTTTTTCGAAAATAAAGTAAGAAAAAATAATGTCTAAAATGTGACGGAGTCCTTGCATGTGCTAGAACTAGGTCAATTCTAGATCATGAATGAGAAAACGGGATTTGGACGATGAAAAGGATTCATGCATGCCATTTCGAAAGAATTAATGCTTATGTGCAAAGAATGTTGAAAATTGGAATTTTTGTGCTTAGGAGAGCAATGTGCTTGACATGACGTGTTTCAAGTGGTGAAAGACACGTTTTCTAGGCAAAAGATGCTAGAAATCTTTTATGAATGCTTTTCTTTGAAAATATGTGCACTTTTGAATATATGCATGCTTTTGAAATGAGATGAAGGACCGACACATTTTTGTTGTGTTTTCCTACAGGAGAACAAGTCGAGAGGACCTTCTGAGGTTGCTGTGAAGCTATGGGAAAGGATGCCCAATTTTGAGAAAGATGGGGTGAACCCCAAGCAGCTGGTAATGGCTACTGGCCTTGACTTGTTCATTGATGCCATTGGCAGAGGTATCCACGTGACCTCTAAGAGTAAGGGGCTAGTCCAGGCCCTCTTAGAGTTCTGGTGGGACACCACCCACAGCTTTTATCTCAGCTGGGGGGAGATTTCGGTGACGCCAGCCAATTTCACTGCTATTACAGGCTTGCAGTTCACTGGGAGGCCTGTGACTTGGAGGGACCACATCACGGCGGAGGAGTTTAGGGCTCTAGTGGGGTTTGATCTCCGTCCTAAGGGGCTCTGGATGGAGATGAGGAATGTGGAGGTGGCAGTCCAGGAGTGCATGCAGGGATTTGCTGCCAATGAGGTGACTGCCCACCAGCTCGCGAGAGCTTTCTTGTGGTTGATGCTATCAGTCACCATCTTTGCGAACTCTGGGACGCTGGCTATGGTTTGTTTGCTTGATTCTTTGGAGAATCTGGATGAGGTTGGAGCGGTCTCGTGGGGTGAGGCCGGATTGGAGGAGCTTTACTTCTCCTTAGATATGTACAGCCGAAACAAGGCTGCCTCTATGGACTGCTTCTCCTTTGCTCTTGAGGTAGTGTCACTTTCTTTCCTCTCTTTTACTTTTTGTCTTGAGACTTTTATGAGAGAAAATGACCCTTTTGTTTAGAACATGCAGGTCTGGTTTTGTGAGGTGATTGGGTTCTTTCCGTGGAACCAGCAGAGTGATCCGGAGATCTTCCCGGCCATAATCCGTTGGAGGGGAGATGCTAGAGACAAGTTTACCGGGAAGACCCGAATCACTTTTGACTACAAGATGGTGAGACCGATCATCAACAGGGATGGACATGAGGGGGTTGACTTCTACCCTTGGGGAAGGTACCCGGAGGTTCTGCTAGGGGATGCCATGGAGGCAACTAGGCAGAGGAGGTGGCTGACATGCCTGACATGTGATGTCATTTACCTGGGGGACCATTTTTCTAGGCAGCATGACCTTGTCCTTTCCTTGGATGCCATTACTCCTCATGATCCTCCAACACGGATGCTGCAGCCCAGGGACTGGTCAGAGGATGATATTACTAGGTATCAGGCTGGCGTGGTGGCCGTGGAGTATTTTGACTTGGCTACCCCGTATGCCACCTTCGTGGAGCAGCGGTTGAGGATGCCGCAGAAGCTAGTGAAGCTGGCCGTCACTCAGGGGTACGGGGAAGCTGAGCCTACTGACCCGCCTATGCCTCCTGCTCATCTCTCTTACGTGGTCAACGGGGTACTGAGGAGGTTCATGATTCCCATTCCTGACACGAGGGAGCCTCGGTATACTCTGCCGCCTGACAGCACTGTAAGTACCTTTAGGGTCTTTTCCCTTTTTTCGGATTTCTTTGCTTTCCGCAATTCTGAGATTTTCCTGAGATTTTTTGAGTTTTCTTCTCTTTTCTCCCAGGTTCCTGCTCGCTCATACGATGGATTGGTACGGCAGAACAGGGGCTGGAAGGACGTGTGCCGGTCCCTTCTGAGGAAGTTGGCATGCGCTTCCAGGGCTGGGGCTAATGTGCAGGAGCCCGTGCGCAAAAGAAGGCACGTTGGGAGCACTGCATCCACCTCATCAGCCTCAGAGTATTCTTCTAGTGCCATGCCTCGGGGACAGGGACCCAACACCAGCATCCTGGAGCAACTGGCAGAGTACGAGCACGTGAATGTGAACCTTTCTGATGTGAGTGACACTGAGGACTTGATGAGGGATCCTAGCTTCTATGAGATAAGCAGCGATGAGGAGTCAGAGACTTAGGATTTCTTAGAATTGATCTAGAAGGAAGGAAACAAACAATGAACACCTTTTTTTATGCACATTTTATTTGTTTTTTGTTTTATTTGGGCGCCAATGGGGCAAAAACAATGTAATGGTATTTTATTTGATTTTCTAATTTATGCTTTATGAATTTGCATATTACTTGAGCCTCTGGGCAGTTTTTTGCTTGGAAATGGGGCTGAAACTGGGCCAAAATGGTTTATGATGACATATAACTGCATGTATGGCATTTGGATATGTTTTTGTGCAGGTTTTGTTGAGAAAGTGGGGTGAGAACTCCACTTGGACAGCAACTTTGATTGCTGCAGATTTTTTTCTGCAGATGGGAAATAGGCCGTCCGGCCAGGACCTGGGGAAAATGAAGCCGTGCGGCTGGAAGTTCTGTCTGAACTGGTTTTTTTCAGAATAAAACCAAGACTTGGCCTTTTCATTTCATTTTCACCCTAGACTTGTCCCAACTGATCCCAGAGCATATTTATGACCAAAAGACATCAACTTTGATCGCCTTGCAATGGAGAAACCCGTTAGATTGCAAACGGGGAAAAGAGACCGTTTTCTGTCCGATCTTCAATCTTGGATGAGGCATAACTTTCAATCCAACAAGAGGCTGTTTGATACCACTTTCAAGATCAAGTCTTTATGGCATTTGAAGGATCTACCGCCCGATTGGGACCTTTTGAGGGCCGCTGCGAGGTTTTGGGACGTTCGGAGACATGTCTACTTCTTTTCTTACAACGAGCTCGTCCCAACCTATGAAGACTTTCGAGCATTGATTGGGGGTCCAGAAATTGAGGCTGTGTCAATTCCTCTGATCGAAGACGTGCCGGTAGCAGTAAAGTTGGCATCTTTTCTGCAAATCTCTCTGGGAGAGGCTGAGGGGATGATGGTAGCCCTTGATCGGATTGACCTTTCTGATATCCCAAGCAGGTTTGGGTTTTCGGATACGGCTACGACCACTGTGGCCATGGATGCCTTTATCCTCTGTGTATTCTCGTCTCTGTTCACGGCCGAGTCTGTAGGGATTTGTCATGGTGGCCTCTTGGATATGGTCAGGGATTGCAGGGCTGGGAAAGACATTGTCCCATTGGTTTTGGGTAAGACCCTTCATGGCATTGATAGGATGGCTAGGGGAGACCATTTCATGAGGTCTGGGAGCCCGGTTGTGTTGACTTTGTGGCTACAGGAGAGGCTTGGGGCTTTGCCAGGGGCTTCGCCTACTCAGTACCCTTGGGTGATTTCCCAGAGGGGTGCACCTAGGCGGCGGGACCGGGGTGGAGGGAGCTGACGATGGCTAGGTTATCCACTTCGGATATTCACTGGTGGGTGCCTCATTAGAGGCTGCAGACCCGGAGGACATTTCAGGAGTCCTATGTGGTGAGGGTTCCAGAGCTTTCTTGGTCATCCTTCTACATACCCTGCTTGGTATCCAGGCAGTTCGGGGCCTTACAGGAGCCGTTGGGCAATTGGGAGGACATCCGTACCATGGAAGTGGTGCCTTTAGGCATGAGGGATCCAGCCAGCTTCTCATTCTTCTCGAGGGCTTGGACATATACTGCTTTCCCACCCAGGGCTATTTTCAGGAGCAGGAAGAGTACCATCTTGACCACAGCCTACTTGGACTGGTACGAGAGGGAGATGGGAGCGACTCAGGTCATATTGGGAGAGAGACGTCAGGCTTTATTGAGGGCTGACTGTGACTCGAGTAGGACTCTGAGGGAGACTGAAGCTAAGGCGAGTCGCCATAACCAGTCGGGTGACCTTATCAGAGACATGGAAGCTCGATATGAGAGGCTTTCTGAAGTCGCTCCCTTGACTGAGACTCAGAGGGAGGAAGTGCGGACTCGTGCCGGGTTGAGAGGGCACTTATTGACACAGGTTTGATGGAGGCTTCAGTGAGGATACCTGAAGTTGGGATGAGGGAGACCGACATCATAGAGAAGAAGAGGAAGAACACTCAACGAGGTCGAGGTAAAGGGAAGAAGACCAAAGAAGACTCAGTGAATGACAACTGATAGATCTTTTCTTAGGATTCCCTTATTTCCATTTGCAAACACAGTAGTTTATTAGGCATTTTATTGTATTTTAGATCTTTGTAGCAGGTTAGCAGAGTCAAGAGTAGACCGTGCTTGAACTCATCAAGAAGTTTTTAACTTGTAATGAACAAGAGATATTATCTTAGAATTTATAAGACACATATTTCATGGAAACTTTATTGTCTTATTTATTGTTTAGACCGAACCATTGCTGGCTGCCTACGTTCCCCTTTTACAAGAAAGACTAAGGGGCTCAAGTCTTCGTAGTTCATTCTGGTGAACTATCGGGATTTTTGTTCTTTTGGACTTTTATTTTTTTATGTGCAACCCTGTTTTTTGCCTAGACCGCCCTTTTTGGGTTTTCAGCCTAGCTGGACATTACTCTTTTTGCACTAAGATTTTTTTCTCTTTTATTTATTTATTTATTTATTTATTATTTTTTTTATGTGCAACCCTGTTTTTTGCCTAGACCGCCCTTTTTGGGTTTTTTCAGCCTAGCTGGGTATTACTCTTTTTGCACTAAGATTTTTATTTTATTATTTTTATTCTTCTCTTTTTTTTTTCAGACATAGTACATACGGAGCTTATCGCCGTTGACTGGGTGGACAAAAGGATTGCCATCCAGGTCTGCAAGCTTCATGGCTCCTCCCGATAGCATCTTCTGTACCACATACGGGCCAATCCAAACGGGTTTCCACTTTCCCAGGGGTTGTCTCTGGTAGGCTTCACCTTTAACACTAAGTCACCCTCTTTGATGTCCCTGGCCTTGACTTTCTTGTCGAATGCCCTGGCCATTTGCCTTTGATAGGCTCGGGTGTGCTCCATGGCTTTTAGCCTTCTTTCATCGAGCAGTGCTAATTCATCATGCCGGCTGCGTAGCCACTCTACTTCGTTGATACTATTTTCCAGGAGGACCCTTAGTGATGGGATTTCCAACTCCACTGGCAACATCGCTTCCATCCCGTAGGTTAGGGCAAAGGGAGTTTCTTCCATGGCTGTTCTGACAGACGTTCTATAGCCCCAGAGTGCCAGATGCAGCTTTTCAGGCCAGTCACGACCACGGGTGGCCATTTTTCAAATAATCCGCTCGAGCGTCTTATTGGCAGCTTTCACGACTCCATTAGTCTGAGGTCTTTGTATGGGGATGACTTGTGGCGATTGATTCTGAATTTTGACAGTAATCTATCGCAGTCTCCTTCAAAGTGCGACCCGTTATCTGAAATGACTTCATTGGGCACCCCATATCTGCACATAATGTTTTCTTTGATGAATTGGGCCACTTTTCTAGAAGTGAGGACCTTGTAGGACTTGGCCTCTACCCACTTGGTGAAGTAGTCGACTGCCACTAACACGAATTCATGCCCATTGCTTCCTGTCAGGGCTATTCCCTATCACGTCGATACCCCAAGTTGCAAACGGCCAAGGAGTCGTTATACAGTACAGGTCATGAGGCGGGAGATGGTTGAGGTTGGCAAACCGTTGGCATTTGTCACACGCTCAGACATGCTGGACACAGTCTGTTTCCATGGAGATCCAGTAGTAACCCATTCTGAGGATCACTTGCATCAATGCTCTGGCATTCATATGAGGACCGCAGGGACCATTGTGGACTTCGGTCATCAACTCTCTGGCCCTTTCATGGGTGACACACAGGAGAAGTGGTCCCTGGTACCGTTTCTTGTATAGGTCGCCCCCTAGAATGACATAATGGGAGGCCAACCTTTTCAGGGCTTGCAAGCTCTTGGCTTTGATGCCTTCTTTTGGTCTACCTTCTTCATCTCTGAAAGCGGACTCTCCGTCTTTGAGGAACTGGTAGATCTGACTGTACCAGGGTTCCTTGACAGGCTCGGGTCCCAAGTCTACTTCACAACAGAAAGCCGGGGCTTCTCTTCTACCCACTCTGAAGGGTTTTATTGCCTTTCCCTCGGGGATCTCTACCAATGAGGCTAGAGTAGCTAGGGCATCTGCGAATCTGTTCTTTTCCCTTGGCAGGTAATGGAAGGTCACTTCTCTGAACTGCTCAGTCAACTCCTCCATGTAGGCATGATACCTCTGAAGATTAGGGTCTACAGTCTTCCACTTGTTGGAGACCTGGTTGATGATCAGGGCTGAGTCTCCATAAACTTCGAGCTCCTTGACATTTCTTTCTAAGGCAGCCTCTAAACCAGCAATGCAAGCTTCATACTCGACGACATTGTTCGTGGCAGGGAAGTTCAACTTGAGGGCTATGGGCGTGTGCTCATCTTTCGGATCGACCAGTAGCATCCCTACGCCATTTCCTCTCTTGTTGGCAGCTCCTTCAAAGAATAGCTGCCATCGGTTCTCAGGCTCAACTACGAAGATCCCTTCATTTGGGAATTGGGGTTCAGGCCCGCGGTCCTCATTGCTAGGGAAGTTTGCCAGATGGTCTAACAACGCTTGACCCTTGATAGCCTTTCTCATCACATAGTTGATGTCATACTCAGCTAAGAAGAATGACCACTTTTCTAGATGCATCGAGAGGGAAGGCTTGTCGAAGATGTACTTGATGGGGTCCATTTTCGAGACCAAGTTCACAGAGTGGGCTTGCATGTAGTGCTTCAGCTTACCGACTACCCAGACCAGTCCTGCACAAGTCTTTTTGCATGCTGAGTAATTGAGCTCACTTCCCTGCAGCTTCCGGCTGACAAAGTAAATGGCGTTTTCTACCCGAGAGTCTTTCTTTTCCTGAGCAAGCATAGCCCCAACTGCCGTATCAGTGACAGTGAGATAGAGTAGAAGAGGTTTCTGTCTATGTGGGGGGCATAGCACCGGAGGATGTACTAAGTACGCCTTGATATGGTCAAAGGCATCCTGGCATTCCTCGGTCCATTCTGTGTCTACATTCTTCTTCATGAGCTTGAAGATGGGCTCGCACATGGTAGTCAACTGGTTGACGAAGCGGCTGATGTACTGTAGTTTGCCCATAAAGATTTTGACTTCTGTCTGGGTTCGAAGTGGCCTCATGTCCATAATGGCCTTGATCTTTCGGGGATCGACTTCGATACCTCGCTCTGTGACCATGTACCCAAGCACTTTTCCCCTTGTCACTCCAAAGGTGCATTTGGCAGGGTTCAGTCTCATGGAATGCTGTCTCAGCCTCTCAAAGAACTTTCACAGGTCAACAAAGTGATGTCCATCCTCGCCTTTGGAGTGAACTATCATGTCGTCGACGTAGACCTCAATCTCCTTGTGGATCATGTCATGAAAGAGTGCTGTCGCTGCTCTCTGATAAGTAGCCCCGGCATTCTTAAGCCTAAATGGCATCACTGTATAGCAATATGTTCCCCACGGTGTGGTGAAGGCTGTCTTTTCTTGGTCCTCCTCGGCCATCTTAATCTGGTTGTATCCAGCAAAGCCATCAACGAAGGACTTGACTTCGTAGTTAGCAGTGGCGTCTACCTGAATGTCTATGTTTGGCAAGGGGCAGTCGTCTTTGGGGCTGGCTTTGTTCAGATCCCGAAAATCTACACAGCAGCGCACCTTCCCATTGGCCTTAGTTACAGTCACAATGTTGGATAACCATATCGGGTATTCGATGACTCTGATGAATCCTACCCGCAGTAGCTTCTCAATCTCTTCTTTGACCTGTAGAGACCATTCTGGCTTGATCTTCCTCAGTTTCTGCTTTACTGGCTTAGCATCTGGTGCTAGAGGGATTCTGTGCTCTACTATCGAACTGTCTAGCCCCGCCATATCTCTGTATGACCATGCAAAAACGTCCATGTATTCTCTAAGCAGATTGACCAGTCTGTCCCGTTCAACCCCCTGGAAGAAGTTTCCAATCTGTGTCTCTTTAGGTTCCTCGACAGTACCCAAGTTAACACTTGTCAAAACCTCCTCGGCAGCTTGGGCCCGGTTTTCCTCTTTGTCTGTAACCTGCGTAAAGATTTCTTGGATGTATTGTTCGTTTAGTGTGTTTGCATCTTGTTCAAATGATTCATTATTAACTGTTGTTAAGTTTTGAGTTAATTTATCATTTGTTAAGTTGGCAATAAGGGGATACTCAAAAAGATCTGTCATTTTATTCAAAGCAAGAGGAAAGATGACATTGGCTACATATTCATAATCCTCAGGCGTGAGGCCTTCGGATGACTCGGAGGACTGGAATTCAAAGATTCCTGACTCAACTGACTCTTGACCCTACTGACTCTGGACCCTACACTACTTATTGACTCGAAGTGTTTGACGTGGGTTGGACTGGGGTTTCACTCTTTCCTGCTTTTGCCCTGGGGAGTAGCAGTCTTGTCAGCGTTCCCATTTGGCTGTGCATCTTGCAAACCGTCATTGCCTTTGTTGACACCATTCCCATGGGGGATGTCTGACTGATCTGGCGCAATCACCTTTCCGAATCTGACTGTATCCATTTGTACCTCTGGGGTAATGGGACCAGTTGCACTTTTGGCATCCGAGAGACAGCTTTCTTCTTCATAAAAGTCTTTTGGCTCGTTCACTCTTATTTCCACATTCTTCCAAACAGGGGGTTGGGACTGATCCTCATGAGCAGTAAGAGCCATCACGAACACATTATGCTCACCGTGAGTGATGAAGGGTTCCAGAGAGACTTTCATCATCATATCTTGGCTTATTTCTGCCTCACAATCTTCATAGGTGAACCTTTCTTCTGTAATCTTGACTATGGTCACTGGTTCGATATCACAAAAGAGAGGTCGGGCTTTGACAACATTAATGAAATCGGTTCCTATTATGGGTCTAAATTGTCCTTCCGTGGCGGAGGCATCAATCAGATCTTTCCACTCTCCGTGCAATTTAGCATAAGGAACATTGAATTCCAGGATGTCTATGATCTTTGGATTCCCAAAAATGGCTGCATTTATCTCCCCAAACTCAATCATGTTGACTCGGTTGTTGGCAAGAAGAGGATTCTTGACCACATTGGGACCTCGAGGCGGTTCCAGCTTGCCTTCTTCAATCAGGCGAGAGATCAGGAACTTCAGATAGGTACAATCATTGGTGTTATGCCCATGGTACTTGTGAAAGCGGCAATGCTTGGTTTCGTCCATCCTGACACTAGGGTTCTTTAGTTTCCAGTTTTCCAAAGGTCTAATGAGTCCTTCAGTCACCAAACTGTCGAAGACCTTTTCTAGTGGCATCCCAAAATCTTCAGCAGTATAGGAATGATGCCTTGGCTTCACAGCGACTTGACCCGAACCTTGTCCAACTTTCTCATTCTGGATATAATTGACAGCGCCAACTGTTTCTTTTCCCTTTACAGTGACGGTTGTGGCATTTGAGACTGGTGCTTTGTAGCGGTAGGAGTTGCATGTTCCTGTGACCGGAGCCATGTTGAAGGCATTTTCGAACTTGGTGCCGGCATTTACCATTGCCCGAAGGTCAGGATAATAGTAATTGCCAATCTGGACCCTTAACTGAGGTTTCAAGCAAGACTGGAAGATCTCCATCTGTTCTTCTTCATTCAGCGGGGTCATCATTTCACTAAGCTTCCAATTCCATCTCTTGTAGAATTCACTTACTGGCTCGTCTGGGCGCTGCAGAGTGCCTTGTAGGTCATTCCTGCTGGTTTCCCAATTCATATTAGCCTTATACTTGAATGAACGCTCGCCGAAAAAATAGAAAAGAGTCGCCACGCCGTTTTAAGGAAACATTAAAAACCTTTTTGTTTAGAGAAAATTGGTTCGGGGGTCAGGTTACGTGTTGGGAAGAACCGAGAGTTCACCCAACCAATATCAAACAATATCAAATAAAGCCCAAGCAAACAAATCAAAGCAATACAGGGAATTACGTGAGATTGTAACAACATCAATTCAATCAGGTTCTAAACCTAAATAACAATACCAAACACAGGCAATATCCGTGAATCAACGAGGAGAGAGAGAGAGCTGGAATTGATGCTCAAACACACACAGATTACAACATACTATACTGGGAAACAAATAGAAATTATAACAAATCCCATCTAATCAGGTTCAAGCCTGAATAACAACATCAAATGCGGTAAAACCCATGAACAACGAGGATAGAGAGAAAAGAAATTAGGACGTACCCTCGTAGTGTCCACGATCCTTATACCAAGTTAGGTATAAGGAGCTTCCAATCGGCTTCAGTTGCAGAGAGATCGGGACTCGGTGTGAAGCTTCGAGGCTGGAACGAGCTCGGCGACATGTAACGCTTAAGGGCTCTGAACAGTGGCCTTAGCTAGCAAGGTATGACCGCAATTGCTGGTAAACCGATGGTGGGCGATTGATCGGAGTTGGGTTACGGAAATAAGGGAAATGGTGTCGACGGTTGATTTGGGTGTGAGGGGACGGGAGCAACGGCGAGGCGGAATTGGATTAGGTTTGAATAGAGAGAGGGAACGGTGAAGGAGGTCACCGTTGAATGGGTTTAGAACAGGGGATAGGGCGTCGGTTTTTTGGGTAGAGAGAGATATCGACGATGAGCTTGGCCGGAGAGAAGGAGTGTGAGGGAGACGATTGGTTTGGGGATTGGGTTGTTGGCGATTGTGTTTGAGAGAGAGGATTCGGTGATGGGCGATTGATAGGGAGCTGGGTTGTCGCCGTTTGGGTAGAGAGGGATGGCGATGGAGATTGAGGGGAATCGAACAAGGGTTTAGGGCGATGGAGATTGAGGGAAGAAGGAGGAAGGTGGTGAGGCTGCCATGGATTTGGTTTTGGTGAGTTGTGATTGAAGTGGTGGTGGAACGGAGTTGGGAGACGGTGGTTGGGCCGGGCCATGGAGGGTAAGTGGGCTAGGTTGTTGTGGGCGATTTAGAGAGAACTGGGTAGAGGTTCGAAGGTGGATTGGGTAGAGGGAGGTCGGAGAAAGAGTTGTGGGTCGCCGGCGAGGGAGACAACGGCTAGAGAGAGAGAGCAAGCTCTCTGCGTTTAGTGAGAGAGATCTCTGCGTTTAGTGAGAGGTTAGAGAGAGAGAGAGAGTGTGTGTCTCAGTGTGTGCCCCCCTTTTGCAAATGAGCAAATATCCTTATTTAACAAAGCTTTTGGAATTGGTTTATTATGTCGCGGGACACAACTAGGATAACCGCCTTCCTTCTAGAACCCTGCCAGGTGTCGAAATCTGGAACATTCCTCGAGTAATTCCCAACAGGTCCAACCAGAATAATTCTTTCTGGGTCCTTCTTTAGTGAGAAACTTATAAAAGCTCTAGGAAGTCTCGGAATGAACCGGAGATTTACCAAAATGCTCCCAAGCGCACTTTTATTGAGTAAAAGGCACTTTTATTGGGTCGCGATTTGGATTGGGGTACTCACAAAGCCCCTCGGCAACGTCACTTATGGAAGAAGTGAGGTTGTCGATAATAAGGATCCCAATCCGGACAAGCAAAAGATGGGAAAGATGGACCAAAATGGTCGAATGACTGGATATGCTGGGGATATGGCCAATGAAGGAAAATGATTGATGAGATCAGATGGCTGGATCTTTTGAGAAAGGATTCCTACGTATCCCTAAAAGGGAATCAAGCCAGGTCGTAGTTCAAAAATATTGGAACGAGCCTGAGGAGGTATAGGAACAAGCGTAACGAGGTATAGGAACAAGCCTTAGGAACAAGCCTTGAGAGACATAGGAACAAGCCTTAAGAGACATAGTAACAAGCCTTAAGATGTATAGGAACAAGCCTGACGAGGTATAGGAACAAGCCTAACGAGGCATAGGAACAAGCCTAAAAGGTATAGGAACAAGCCTAAAAGGTATAGGAACAAGCCTAAAAAGATATAGGAACAAGACTAAAAAGACATTAGGAACAAGCCTTAAGAGGATCGAGATTAACTCAAAAGTACCGCGAGATGAACTCCAAGACTTGAAATGACTTTTACGAGAAAGCAAACATAAGACAAGATGATTTTCAGTTGAAATGAGATATACTTTCATGCCTGTCCTGTGCTTACCTGCAAGGGTTGTGCACACGAAGATCACTTGAAGTGATTGGCTGGCTTTGGAAGCACTTGTCGGGTAGAACACGAACTTTGTTGTTGCCAATTTACCGTTGCAAGACGGACCCTTGATCTTTGATTTACCGTTGCAAGCCGGACCCTGCTGATGATTTGAGGTTGCGAGACTGATATTGTTGACAATTTACCGTTGCAAGATGGACTTTGCCGATTTTCCATTGCAAGACGGACTTTGATTATCGTTTTCCATTGTTGCAAGATGGGCCTTCGATGAACATTTGCCATTGCGAGACGGGCCTTTGATGATGATTTGACAACGAGGCTGATGAGCTTGACGAGCATTGCTTGGAGACTGAGGCAACTAGGGCTCTTTTAGGCGATCTTTGATGAATCAGAAGATGACGAGACCTATGAAGATGATAAAGGCAGAATATGCCACCTGCAGGATTTGAAATCTTTGTCCAGGTTGTGATTTGAGGAGCAATCCCCATGATCATATTATGGTCACTTGATTATTGTACCCTGTGAGGAGAAAAAGCACAACACTACTAGGCACTTTGCATTTTATTGAAATTAGTTATTACTAGCTCTAAGCATTGTTAAATTCATTAAACGAGTCCATCTCGGCTGGGGATGAAAAATGGAGTGAGAATTTTGCAAGGCTTGATAAGCGGATATGTATGTAGCCATTATGCTATGATGGATTTATGATGGAATGACTGTGTATATGATGATGTATGGGTTGAACCCTCTCCCATGAAGGATGGACGGTATGGCGCAGCTAGGCAAGTCGGGGCATACCCTGAGAGTACAGATGGCAGCAGGTTGATTGTTGCTGATAAGGACAAGGTGTATCGCGCGCTTGAGGCGAAGCGCGAGAGAAAGTGCGAGAAAGCCCTAGCTTTGAAGAGATGACTAGGCAAAGCACCGATTGATAATGCAAAGCAAACCGGAGGAATCAGTAAGGAGAGCTTGAGAGGACAGCATAGCAAAGCCCCAGCTTGAAGAGATCCAATGCAATCCCATTACAGGCAGAATCATCATGCGGCCAAGGAGGCACCCATCTTTTCAGACCTTAGTCAATCAGTCATAGACTCGGAAATATATACGTGCAGGGGCACATCTTTCGAAAAGTGGGAAATGAATCCCGATTTTATGTATGACACACTCG
The DNA here is from genome assembly GCA_022495995.1 of Adenophora triphylla var. japonica. Classification (NCBI taxonomy): domain Eukaryota; kingdom Viridiplantae; phylum Streptophyta; class Magnoliopsida; order Asterales; family Campanulaceae; genus Adenophora; species Adenophora triphylla. The sequence continues at coordinate 27,246 of JAFEMH010001057.1, forward strand.
CTTTAGGTTCGACTCTTTTGAGAGAGTATAAGCACGACAAGGTGTGGAAAAGTGTATGGAAGCCCCTGCTGACAGAAAGACAGTGTTTGGCTCTTTATTCCTAGAATGTAGAAAAGAAGACTTGTCGAGACACTTGAAAACTTGTCTTATTCGTGATGATCACAAGGCTGCTTAAAACCCTTTATTGATGTTTGGGTTATTCAACCACCAAAGCCGACATGAACAAATATTTTGATCAATCCTGAGGAGAAAACCAACTGATATCGAGATCAAAGAGGATGGAAAGTGTATAGGAACGGTCCTTGACGAGACGGATTTTCTGAGATGTGTTTGTGATTTCGACCGGACCAGTTATGGTTGCCTACGTTCCCCTCCATAGGAGGGGCTCAGGTCGCCGTAGTTCGGGCTTATCCCGATTGAAAAGAGAAGGAATATGAAATTTCGAGATTTTGAGGACCTTTGAGGATTTTTCTGAGAATTGGATATTTGAAGAACATGTCCCCTTTGAGTGTCAATGAAGAACACGGATGCGAAGCCCCAGTGGGACATTCACGGGAGGTGTTTGCGGAATAGGAATGGAATATGCTCATATAAAGTGCCAAATGAATGGATTGAATTTGCACAATCTTAGATTGATGATTTTGAACCAAGATGGATTAGATTCCAATTTAAGCAAGCAACGAAGCATTAATTTGATTTAGATCTCAAAGATATTAGAGTGAAACTGCTATCCGATAGGGATTGTAGCTGGGCTTCAAGGCTTCGATCGGCCATCGGGTAATTTGGAAAATTGTGACCTCTTAAGATGAGAGGTCGGCTGGGCCTTTTACTGACTAGACCTCTAAAGATGAGAGGTTGACTTGCAGGTATGCGTTTGGGAAATCTACGGCGAGGAAGATTGATTGCCTCTAAGAATGAGAGGTCAAATTTTGACTTTGGCCAAAGGCAAGGGTAATGGGAATATCCTCTAAAATCGAGAGGATGGTTTGGGATTATTTGGTGGATTGCTGACGAGAGAAGATCCAAGCTATCGAGAACTTTTGCGAACTTTTGAGAATTCGGGCTCCTTTTGAACGTTGGAGAGCCTCTTGGGAAGTCAAAGACTTTTGCTGAATGGTGAGGATTTAAAATCCTTCTTTTGATAATTTGGAAGGCTTCCTGAGGAGCTGAGGATTATATCTGAAATTTTGAGGATTTAAGATCCTTCTTTTGAGAATTTGGAAGGCTTCCTGAGGAGCTGAGGATTATCTTTGTCCTTCCTTCATGACTTGAGTATTTTACGCACCGCTGACTCTCGAAGATAACTTCTTGGCATTGCTTGGACTTCTCTCGACAAGGAGCAAAGGTGATCTCGACAAGGAGCAAAGGTGATGGCTAAACAGGGTTTCAAAACATGCCGATCTTGAAATGAAAGGATATTATTTGTAAGGGTGAGGTACCGGCTTCCCTAGGGGTGAAAGGTTTCAACCGCAATCCCTACCAGATGACCCAAACGAGATTAAGTCTTCATTGCTTGCTTAAGCTTAACCGAGGAAGATTCATGCAAATTGATTGAGCGACGAAACGACAAGGATGATGAAAAAGGTGTGAGCATATGAGATGCAAGATGGGGAGTTGGCAAGCCCCAATTTGAGAAGGATCCCAGTCGATTTTCTCACTCCGATTAATTTAAATATTAATCATTTCAAAGCATTTAGTGATTGAGCAGCACAAGTGATCATCTAGGATAAGACCATTTCAATAATTGTAATGTGGGTGTGCAAGTGATGTCTCGAGTCTAGCAGGAAAAGAATCAAAGATTTTTATTATTGCAAAGCAAAAATTGGTCCAACTTGGACTCGACAAACTCATGTCCGAAAGGGACATTCTAGAACCTACGAGGACTGATTGACTTCTTCAACTTCGGATGAGAGGAAACCTCCAGATTGGCTAGCCAACACATTCTCTGCACCAGGCATCTCTCGGATTCTGAATCAGACGAAGATCACTCGGGCACTGGAACTGCCTCCATCTTGGGAAAATGGACCAAATGAGCGCCGGGGACCGGAGCACACACCCAACTTGCTGTAGCCGCATCGATGGAGAGGTGTATAAGGTGGAGGATAGAACCTTGCGAAGGTACGGGAGAGGGAAGAATATGGAGGAGATGGACTCATGCAACATCTTATTAATATTCAAGTAGAAATCAATGGCTTTTAAGTCCTATGAACAGTTGGGAAAGGATAAGCCTTTATTCACGCAATCTAGACCTCGGGGGAACCTATGGACACATCATCCACAAATACACCAAATGTATTGGTTCAAAATTAATAATAGGCGATAATACCTAAATAAAACCCGAGCATTTATGGGACGAACGAGCAGCCCCAATTTCTGGAGAAATTTGGGCAGCATAACGGGTATTCCTGAAGAATTTCAAGGAAAAATCCGGCATGACCTCTCGTCGGTGCACGTTGACAAAACGACATGATTTCTCGTTAGAACATGCCGTGGGAACGACATGTCCTCTCGTGAAACCAAGTTGCGTTGGAAACATGCCCACACGTGCTAGGTTTTGGGGTAGGTACGAAAGCCTTTTAAAAATTTTGAAGCAATTCATTTTAGGGTATTTTTGAAAATGTTGTGTCAAAACTAACCGTTTTGGGTAAGGTTAAAAGTGTGGTGCCACCTATAACGCGCTAGGAGAATGGGTTTGACATTAGACGCTCAAGCGTAGGCGAATTTCATGGCCGTTTGCAATGCCGTCAATCGCACCCGAGGGTTCTAGATCTACGTGATGTAGTGTGCGGATGACTATCTTCCTTTATTTGCGAATAAAATGATTTTTATTTTTATTTTTATTTTTTTTTAGAAAAGGGGGAAAAGGAAAAACACACACTCACACCCCACAGAGCACAATAATCAACTGATCAATAAATTTGATCATGGGACACCCCCACAATCACAACCTGCACAAAAAATGAGTCCTGCGGAGTGGCATGAACCGTCGCGGGACACAGGACATGGAAGGCATCTCATGTCGCACGACTGGTACAGCCAGTCTTCCATAATCAAAGCAGAGCAAGCCCCAGCCTCCCAGTCATAGCAATATGCTCAACCCCAAGCCTTAGCACACCAAAAAGGGACACAAGGAGGAAAAGGAACAAAGCAAAGCAATAAAATGCATTTATAAACATATGATGTCACAAACAATGCACACACAAATGAATGATCATGGATGTTTGAACAAGCACAAAAGTTTGACCCACTTTTGAAAAACAAGTTTCAATATCCCCAGCGGAGTCGCCACTGAATGTGCGCTCGCCGAAAAAATAGAAAGGAGTCGCCACGCCGTTTTAAGGAAACATTGAAAACCTTTTTGTTTAGAGAAAATGGGTTCGGGGGTCAGGTTACGTGTTGGGAAGAACCGAGAGTTCACCCAACACGCCTCGTCCATGGACGAGTCTTTCTATTGTTCAACATCCAAAACATTCAAATGTGTGTGCGAAGTGTGTATGACAAGATATGTATAAAAATGCATTTTAATGCTTTATTGATAAACTGCGAGGAATACAACTTGTGAGCCACTTATTTTGGGGGGCCACGTCCCGATTACAACTAGGCAATCAACTTACAACTGAAAAGGGACCTGCTGCATTTGGCTAAGTATGTCGCCCGACACAGGACCAATGAGGGTCAAGTGTCGCATGACATACTATGCCATATGCAGAGGTTTACAACTGATTTGATTACAGAACAAAGAATAACAACAACGAGGTTAACAACTGGACTAATTATAGAAACAAGCAATCATCAACAACAAGGTTAATTAATGGAACAAGCCAATATCAACATCGAGGTTAACAAAGATGAAATTAATGGAAACAAACCAATAGCAACAACGAGGTTAACCAAAAAAGGAATTAACAACAATAACGAGATTGCATAGATTGAAAATTATAATTGTAACGAGACAATATTATCATCATATGGATAAACACATGAAAGAGAATGAATACGACGGATTCATCCTCTATTTGGTGTCTAGACCAACCAATATCAAACAAAGCCCAAGAAAACAAATCAAAGCAATACAGGGAACTACGTGAGATTGTAACAACATCAATTCAATCAGGTTCTAAACCTGAATAACAATACCAAACACAGGCAATATCCATGAATCAACGAGGAGAGAGAGAGCTGGAATTGATGCTCAAACACACACAGATTACAACATACTATACTGGGAAACAAATAGAAATTATAACAAATCCCATCTAATCAGGTTCAAGCCTGAATAACAACATCAAATGCGGCAAAACCCATGAACAACGAGGATAGAGAGAAAAGAAATTAGGACGTACCCTCGTAGTGTCCATGATCCTTATACCAAGTTAGGTATAAGGAGCTTCCAATCGGCTTCAGTTGCAGAGAGATCGGGACTCGGTGTGAAGCTTCGAGGCTGGAACGAGCTCGATGACATGTAACGCTTAAGGGCTCTGAACAGGGCCGGAGCTAGCAAGGTATGACCGGCAATTGTTGGTAAACTGATGGTGGGCGATTGATCGGAGTTGGGTTCTGGAAATAAGGGAAATGGTGTCGACGGTTGATTTGGGTGTGAGGGACAGAGCACGACGAGGCGGAATTGGAGTAGGTTTGAATAGAGAGAGGGAACGGTGAAGGAGGTCACCGTTGAATGGGTTTAGAACAGGGGATAGGGCGTCGGTTTTTTGGGTAGAGAGAGATATCGACGATGAGCTTGGCCGGAGAGAAGGAGTGTGAGGGAGACGATTGGTTTGGGGATTGGGTTGTTGGCGATTGTGTTTGAGAGAGAGGATTCGGTGATGGGCGATTGATAGGGAGCTGGGTTGTCGCCGTTTGGGTAGAGAGGGATGGCGATGGAGATTGAGGGGAATCGAACAAGGGTTTAGGGCGATGGAGATTGAGGGAAGAAGGAGGAAGGTGGTGAGGCTGCCATGGATTTGGTTTTGGTGAGTTGTGATTGAAGTGGTGGTGGAACGGAGTTGGGAGACGGTGGTTGGAGCAATTGGAGGGAGTGGGCTAGGTTGTTGTGGGCAATTTAGAGAGAACTGGGTAGAGGTTCGAAGGTGGATTGGGTAGAGGGAGGTCGGAGAAGGAGCTGTGGGTCGCCGGCGAGGGAGACAACGGCTAAAGAGAGAGAGCAAGCTCTCTGCATTTAGTGAGAGAGATCTCTGTATTTAGTGAGAGGTTAGAGAGAGAGAGAGTGTGTGTCTCAGTGTGTGCCCCCCTTTTGCAAATGAGCAAATATCCTTATTTAACAAAGCTTTTGGAATTGGCTTATTATGTCGCGAGACACAACTAGGATAACCGCCTTCCTTCTAGAACCCTGCCAGGTGTCGAAATCTGGACCATTCCTCGAGTAATTCCCAACAGGTCCAACCAGAATAATTCTTTCTGGGTCCTTCCTTAGTGAGAAACTTATAAAAGCTCCTGGAAGTCTCGGAATGAACCGGAGATTTACCAAAATGCTCCCAAGAGCACTTTTATTGAGTAAAAGGCACTTTTATTGGGTCGCGATTTGGATTGGGGTACTCACAATACTTTTCCAGGAATGCTTCCTTGATCTGGTCCCACGTGGCTCGGGCCTCTGGCCTCACATGCAGGAACCACCTAAGAGCTGAACCCTTCAATGACAATTGAAAGTGGTCGGCCATCTGCTGATGTGTACAGTCTTTGGCTCTCATGGCAAGAAGATAACTTTCAATGTGAGTCCGGGGACAATCGGTCCCACTAAACTTCTCAATCTCGGGCATTCGAAATTTTGGAGGAAGAGGGACAATTTTACTGGGGTCAGTGATCTGGTACGCTGCCTTCTTAGTGCTCAGTTCCCCAAACTTCTCTTGCATGGACTTAACTTGTTCCATCAACCAAGTCATGTTGGGGTCAGGTGACGGTTTAGGATTGTTTGATTCTGACGCAAGCCTATCGGATTTGGGTGGCAGGACAGTGGGTGGCACAGTGGTAGCTGGTACCATGGCTTGGGGATCCTTGGAAGGAATAAGTGTAGACTTGGCCTGGTCCCGTGTTTCCGTAAAGCTGGCCGGAGGCATAGGAATTAGGCTCATAGTTACCAGGGTAAGGAAAAGGATACGGAACCTCATGGGGTCCTGTTGGCAAGGCTGGGGGTGGAAGATCTTCTGTGGCAGGGCATAGGTTAAAGAGATCATTGGATTGATTCTGAGGCCTGAAGATTGTCTGAGATGGCCCATACCGAGGAGGGGGAGTGAATCCCGTGGGGTAATGCAGAGGCTGCGTAACTGGGATAGCTGTGGCATTTGCTCTCTGTTGGTAGGGAACAAAGTTGGGTCTTATCTGAGGAGGCGAGGGCGTCGGGACCCTGATGGCCTGGGATGTTGGAAAGGACTGAAAAGGGGTAGTCCTTGGTAAGGGATCATATGTGGATGGAGGAGGGCATTGGTTATAGGCTGGGGGTGCTGAGATGGCTGCTTCTGGAGTCTCATCTTCTACCATAACCAGGGAACCGTTGGACTCAACCACTATCTGAACCCCATGACGACGGAGCACATCAATGAGCTTGGCTTGCTGTTCCTCATGGACCTTACGACTGTTTTCCAAGGCTAAGGCTAGCTCTTCTTCCCTAGTCATCTGGTTACCCAAACCACTGCTGTTTTCTGTCAAATCGGCCATTCTGACTCTCTGGACTGACAAAACTGAAGATTCTGGCGAACTATCTGAGAATTCTGTGCTAACAAGCCGCTGACCCGGTATTCTCACCCACTTCTTTCTCGATGCGGGAAAGGGATAGGAGAGGTTTGGACTCGGGGTAGGTGTTTAGGCTGAAGGCTCAAGCAATATGCAAATTAAGAATCTTTCAGTTTACTTAAAACAATGTCTTTTATTAATTTCTATTTGATTGGAAAAGGGGTTCTGTCCTTCTTTTTCGTAACTACTCTAGATCCTGGATCAGTGGGCTCCGTCACTACGTCTATAAGCCCCTCGTATTCCACCTGTATTTCGACCTCCCAGGGTGGACAGCCCCGGGCGAGGGTCCTATAGGGCACGCGGATCCCACAGACCGAGAGAGAAGAACACTCCAAACGGGTCTAGCGGGTCATAAGAACTTTTAACGCGCGAGCGATGCGGATTATAGTCAAGGCAATGCCGGAAAAGTCTCGTCTTTCAGCCTTAACGGAATTTCGGCAGAGTTTCGCTTGCGCGAATGACGTTTTGACTTTTCGGCCATGTCCGAGAAGATAGTAGGCATGGGTCGGGCGGTAAAAGCCGAATGACACAGTGTCACGTTGAACTTCGTTGCATACGCTGTGCGTGAGTCAAAGATGAAGTCAATGCCGGGTCAAGATCTTGCCAATTTTTCCTTGTCGGAATTTTGGCAGAGCTCCGCTTGCGCGAAAGATCTTTGGTTTTTTTTGGCACGGACTCGGTCTCGACTCTTACGCATCCCGTGCGGGTCAAAGTCAATGCCGGAGCCAAGATTCTGCCAATTTTTCCTTGTCGGAATTTCGGCAGAGTTTCGCTTGCGCGAAGGATCTAGACTTCCTTCATGGGCTAAGGTTTGACCTTTACGGGGGTACGCAACTGGGCTGTATGACACGGACTAGACCAAAAACCAACCAAAAGTCACGGTTTTTAAAATGTGTGACACGGACTGTGCATTGGTCGACACTGGCTGCCATGGGGAGTTTGGGATGATTCCGTGCGATTTTGGGAGCATCGTAATACTGTCCGTGACTGCAACTGAACAACCACCCCGGGTTAAAGGGACGTGCGTGCAAAGTGTACAGGATATATAAGGTGCGCGTAGTGTGCGGCCTCCTAAAAATATTCCTTTTTGAGTTAAAACAGAAATTTTCAGAAATGTGTTTTAAAGGAATGATTTTTCGGGACGGGGGAAAATGCAGCAGATAAGCACGTAAATTTTCTGGGAGCCCCGGTCAGTCTTGGAACTGAATAGCCCCAAGCTGCCAAGGCTGCCAGATTAACCTCAATTTTTGTCCTGGTGGAATTGCCAATGAATCCGCCCGATCAGAATCCAGGGAGGATTAAGCCGTACGGCTGTATCAAGCAACTTTCCAAGTTCCAATTTCTCTAATCTGCAGGCTGTTTTCCCGGCCTTTTTGGCACCTTTTCAGCTTCCAGCAAGCTTCCTGTTCATTTTCAGAATATGCACAATTCCCAAGAAGCAAATGATGCATGCAATGCAATGCAAGAAAAGTAAAGCAAGTATGAGAAGCGGATCCGCTGTGGAAGGCTAACCCTCTCGGAAAAAGCTTTCTTTTTTTTCCGAAAAGAGATAGCAGTACGTGGGATTGTTAGACCATCGTTTATCCCAAGCCTCAGGTTAGGAAGCGATACAGAAGGTTAATGGTTTCCACCTATATACCAGGTATCATTTTTTTTGTTTTAAAAATGAAAGCTTTCTCCTTTAGATTATTTCCCCAGCGGAGTCGCCAAATTGTGAATGTGGTGCCCAAGATAGCGGCTCTCTTTTTTTTACTTATTTTTTTGGAACCACTTTCTCGTGTAAGGGGGATCACCGCCTCACATCAGTTTGGAAACGTCCGGTTTAATTTGAAAAAAGGAGTCGCCACGCCATTTTAAACTTTGAAAAAAAGGATTTGGGTCCGGAGGTTAAGTTACCCTTTGGGAAGAACGGATCGTCGTTCACCTAAAGAGCCTTGCCGAAGCAAGTCTTCCAAGATCCGCTTTTCATACTTGCCTTAGTGCTTTCGTGTGTGGGATGTGTGTTTTTGAAAAGGAGGGAATGTACCAAGTGGTCTTCCGGACGTATAAACCATGAGTTGGTTATCGCTCGGGATTCCTTGGTTTTTTATGTATTAGGGACTTTGGTCCCCTTCTCATCTTGGACTTATGATCATCATGATGAGACCTTGGGTCACATGTGATCGAGAGAGGGACACCATTTTCATAGTCCAAGGATGAGACTCTTTAGAAAGGAATGACATTTGCCTATCAATCCTACATCTTGAGATGATTTGGACTCTTTCGAGACATTTATGCTCGTCTCAAGTGATGATCGGAGATATGTGGCTAGAGTTTATCCTTTTATAAAGGAGAATTCGTCCATGGCATCTTTAAGTGGAAGAAATGATGTAAAGATAGGACCTTTACACCATCTCGTTCCAAGAGATGCTCCAAGTACCAAGGGGGACTAGGGAAGGGGTATAAAGATCGGATCTTTATACTCATCCTATGCCTTTTTGTGCCTTAAGAAGGTCACTAGGCAATCCTAGGAGAGAGATCCAACCATGAGGGACATGGGGGATACATGTTTAAACTAAAGATGACACTTTTAATGAAAAAGATGACATTTTAAGTGCAAATGATGCTACTTGGTTGCAAAGGATGCTTCTTTGATGTAAAGAATGCTACTTTTAATGCAAAGGATGCAACTTTATGTATAAAAATGACATTTTAAGTGCAAAGGATGCTACTTTAATGCAAAGATAATATTTTAAGAGCAAAGAATGCTACTCTGATGCATAGGATGCTATTTTGATGCAAAGATAACATTTTTAATGCAAAGGATGCAACTTTATATGTAAAAATGACGTTTTAAGTGCAAAGGATGCATAAAGATGTCATTTTAAGAGCAAAGGATGCTATTTTGATACAAAAGGGGGGGGTATTATTTACATGCCTAAAGATATGATCTTTAATGACAATATACCAAGTACCAAACAAGTATATAGCAATATGTAAAGCAAGGAGCAATATATCGCATAAATACAAGTATAATGCAAGATAAAGGGGAGGAGAGGTTACCAATGGTGGTGTTCCTCTTTCTCCTTGAAGTTTGCCTAGGGAAGGATCAACTTTGGAAGGTTTTGAAGAGGAGGGAGGTGGTTTTTGACACTCTCAGCTTTCTGGAATTTCGTGGTGGTATTTTGGCAGAGTAACACTACTAAAAATCCCCCCCCTAAAATGAATAGAGGAGGTCTCTATTTATAGGCAGTCTGGCAGCGACTACTGAGGTCGTGCGGCTGTAACCCCATGGCTAATAAGGCCGTGCGGTTTTATCCTGAGATGACTCAGCTCATTTCTAGAACCATGCAAGGTGGCCTTCTAGAAGGGCTTTTTCAACGAAGGACTACGTGGAATTTTAATTCCTAGTAAGTCCTTCGCCCCTTGGAAGGTTTGGAAAAGTTTTCGAATTGCCCCTGGACTTTAGGAAAGTCCGGGGAATTGCCGAGAAACTTAACCGGAAGGCATGAGCCAGATTTGGGTACTTACAGGGACGAGTTGTGCTCATGACTCGTTCCCTCAGGCACGACTCGTGCCCCATTGATTTGGCAACCTGGATTACTGGCACGATTCGTAGTGCGACAACTTTGGCCATAAGGCACAACTCGTTCCCCTGGGGACGAGTCGTGCCAACGGTCAAATTTTGGTCCGTACACGATTCCTTTGCTGATTTGGTTTTGGTCTTTGACAAGGTTTCTTTCCCTAATTGTTAGGGATTTATATTTAGTATAAATAGAAGTCTTTGGTCAGCTAAAAACACATGTAATTTTGGGGTTTATGAAACACTAAAATTGGGATCTAGATTGAGAATCAAAGATCAAACACTTTTAGTCATTGATTATTGAAAATCGTTTCAATAATCGGAGATCATCTAGAAATCAATCAAGAAGCATTCTTGGTCTGTTCAAGTGTGGATTACCGATAGAGGGTGATAAGTTAATCACCAAAAGCTTGAAGCCTTTTCGTTCGTCGATTCATCACAAGGTAAAGAACAAGGAGAAGATCAAAAAACTTCATCAACGGTTTTTGAGATTCGTTTTGACATTCGTTATTGGAGATCTATTTTGAATTAACAAATCGCATTCAAGTTATTGAAATTCTATCTCATATAAATTTCTAATCTCTTTATGCTAGACGGATCGTAGGACTAGGGTTTTGTTGTTATTTCTAAGTTCATCCGCTGCATTTGTAACCCCAAAAACCCAACAGTGGTATCAGAGCCCTGTCTTGCCATGATTAGGATTGAAATTGCATGCTAGATTTAATTTGATTATTTGCTGCCATGCTATATGAAATAGATCTAGAATTATATGTTTTGTTTTTATGAAAAACAAATATATATATATGATATGCCATGTTCATGATTAATGATGGATTAATTTGATTAGTTTATCACATAGGTTATTGATCTATTAATATGATTATTTGGATTTGTAATTTCTCAAAATTAAAATCAAATTATTTGTATGAAATTTTGTGAAGCCCTATGTTCATGATTATGTTCACATGAGATCTATGTTACAACCATGCGATGTTTGTTACAATATGAATAGCTTCTAAATATTTAAGTCTTATGCCATTCCTTGATTAGAACACTTGTGATACTTTAGGGTATTTGATGTAGTTTCGACTCAGTTGGGTGCATCTTATATCTTAATTTGTGATCAAGATGAGATTATGGTTGATGTAATTTTGACTCAGTTAGGTGCATCGTTCCTTGTCTCATGCGTTTGAAAAGGGTTTTGACTTAATTGGTGCTTTCAAATGAGATTTTACCCAAGGCATAGATGAGATTTAAAACATGTTTTTTGACATATGATGTCTAAGTAAATCTCATAAAAGATCTAAGAGTCATATAGTGATATGATTGATGTTTCTACCTAAATAGCTTGATTTGGGGCATTGACTCAGTTAAACCAAAATCAAGTGAAATATGGATCTTAGCCTACTATGATTATATGATACATGATTGTATTTGAAGGTGTATAATTTAGAGGGAGTATTTATGAAATACATTATTTGCTCTTAGATGATAAATGTGTTGATACTTATGTGTTTCATTGCTTGCATATTTTATTGTAGAATGGATAATCACAATAATCAACCCCTGTCACTGCGATCAGTCCTTGAGAAGGACAAGATTAAGGAGAACGGTACAAACTATTCTAATTGGATCAGAAGCCTTAGAATTGTTCTAAAGCAAGAGAAGAAACTGTACATTCTCAATGAACCCGTTCCACCTCAACCTGCTCCAAATGCTTCTAGAGCAGATAGGGATGCACATAAGAAACATAATGATGATTCTACAGATGTTGCATGCCTTATGCTTGCCACTATGTCTAAGGCTCTTCAAAAGGACCTTGAGCACATAGATACATCATTTGATCTTGCTGAGCGCTTGAAGGAAATGTTCCAAGTGCAAGCAAGAAATGAGCAGTTTGATGTGGTTAAGGCCCTAATTGCATGCAAGATGCAAGAGGGGAAATCGGTAGGAGCTCATGTCCTTAAGATGAAGGGTCACATTGAGCGTCTCAAAAGGCTTGGAAATCCGTTGAGTTTGGAACTCGCCACGGATTTGATATTGAATTCATTGCCTAAAAGTTATGGTCATTTTATTATGCACTATCACATGACTGGCATGGATACGAATCTCTCAGAATTGCATGCGATGCTTAAGACCGCAGAGAAGAATATCAAGAAGCCCCGAACCGATACTGTGTTAATGGTTAACAAAGGCAAAGGGTCCAAGAAAGATGGCAAAGGTAAAGTAAGTGTTGCTAAACCTAAGGCAAAGGTTGCCGTTGCTGGAGAGGCTCCCAAGGCATCTCAAAAGGATGCAGTTTGCTACCATTGTCAAGAGGTTGGTCATTGGAAGCGCAACTGTAAGGATTACAAGGAAGGCCTAAAGGTGAAGAAGGCCAATACGATTGCTGCTGATTCAGGTATCTATATGATAGATATTTTTCTTTCTGTTTCTAGTTCATGGGTATTAGATACCGGATGTGGATCTCACATTTGTTTAAATGTGCAGGGACTGAGAAATAGGAAGCTGCTCAAACAAGGTGAAGTTGACCTACGTGTGGGAAATGGAGCAAGAGTTGCTGCATTAGCCGTAGGGACATATGATGTAACTTTACCTAGTGGCTTAGTACTTGTTTTGAACAATTGTTACTATGTTTCGGATTTGAGTAGGAATATTATTTCTGTTTCTTGTTTAGATAATGAAGGGTATAATTTTCTTATTAAGAATAAGAAGTTTTATATTTATTTAAATGATATGCTTTATGGCATTGCAAATTTATTTAATGGCCTTTATGTTCTTGATGTTGATGAGAAACAAAATAGTATTAAAAATGTTTATTATGTAGACAAGAAGTCTAAACCGAATGACATGAACAACTCGTTCATGTGGCATTGTCGGCTTGGTCATATAAACGAGAAACGCATTTCTAAACTCCATAAAGATGGAATGTTAGACTCACATGATTATGAATCATATGTGATATGCGAATCTTGTTTATTGGGCAAAATAACCAAACCACCCTACACTAAGAGTAGTGAAAGGGCTAGTGACTTATTGGGCTTAATACATACTGATGTATGCGGACCAATGAGCAGCATTGCTAGGGGAGAATTTCGGTATTTCATTACATTCATTGATGACTTATCTAGATATGGCTATGTCTATCTAATGAAGTCAAAGTGTGAATCGTTTGAGATTTTTAGAAAATTTCAGAAGTACAAAATCAACTTGGCAAGACAATTAAAGCACTTCAATCCGATCGTGGTGGTGAGTATTTGAGCCAAGAGTTTGACAATCATCTCAAAAACTGTGGAATTGTTTCAGAGTTGACTCCACCCGAAATGCCACAATGGAATGGTGTTTCCGAGAGGAGGAATAGAACCCTATTAGATATGGTTCGTTCGATGATGAGTCAAGTAGACCTTCCTATATCCTTTTGGGGACATGCATTAGAGACTGCTGCGTTCACACTGAACAGAGTCCCTACTAAATCGGTTCCTAAGACCCCACATGAGATGTGGCATGGAAGAAAACCTAATTTGTCTTTCATGAAGATTTGGGGTTGTGAAGCTTATGTGAAGAGACTTGTCTCTGATAAGTTAGCACCTAAATCTGACAAGGTTATTTTCGTTGGTTACCCTAAGGAAACCAAAGGGTATTACTTTTACAACCGCGTTGAGAAAAAAGTGTTTGTTGCTCAATATGGTACTTTTCTTGAGAAATAGTTTCTCAATAAGGCATCCAGTGGGAGTAAAATTGATCTTGAAGAAGTTCAAGAACCCGAAAATAACATGGAACCGATAGTAGAGACCGAACCAAGTCCACAAGAAGTTGTGGAACCAGTTCAAGATCCACAAGTCCATCGTAGATCGGATATGTTACGATTCGCACCCGAGAGATATAGATTTCTCGTGTCGAAAAGTAATGAAGTGGAAGTCATTGAGAATGACGAACCTACTTCCTATCAAGAGGCGATGTCCGATCCCGATTCGGATAAATGGTTAGAAGCCATGAAATTCGAATTGCAATCCATGTCGGATAATCAAGTTTGGAACTTGATTGAGCCACCCGAAGGTGTAAAATTCATAGGGTGCAAGTGGGTCTTCAAAAAGAAGACTGACATGGATGGGAAGTGTATACTTACAAGGCTCGGCTTGTAGCAAAGGGATATAGGCAAACTTATGGTGTAGACTATGATGAAACCTTCTCGCCTGTTGCCATGCTTAAGTCTGTTAGAATTTTGATTGCCATAGCTACGTATTATGACTATGAGATATGGCAAATGGATGTCAAAACTGCTTTCCTTAATGGAAAACTTCTAGAGGATGTGTATATGACACAACCCGAATATTTTGTAGATCCAAGAAATTCTAACAAGGTGTGCAAGTTGCAAAGATCCATTTATGGATTGAAGCAAGCTTCTAGGAGTTGGAATCTTCGGTTCGATGAGAAAATCAAAGAGTTTGATTTTATCAAGAACGAAGATGAACCTTGTGTATACATGAAATTCAGTGGGAGCGTTGTGCTATTTCTCTTATTGTATGTCGATAATATCTTACTCGTTGAAAATGACATTCCTGCGCTTGAGACTGTCAAGTTTTGGTTAGGGAAGTGTTTCTCAATGAAAGATATGGGTGAAGCCGCTTACATTCTTGGTATCAAGATCTATAGAGATAGATCAAAGAGGATAATTGGTTTGAGTCAAACTACCTACATTGACAAGGTTCTTAGAAGATTCAAAATGGAAAATTCTAAGAGAGGAAACTTATCAATGGGTCATGGTGTTACTCTTAGCAAGACGCAGTGTCCTAAGACAATTGATGAGCGAAAGAGGACTAATGAAGTTCCATACGCTTCGGCTATTGGATCTATCATGTACGCTATGATTTGTACTAGACCCGACATCTCGTATGCTTTGAGCTTGACGAGTCGATACCAATCTGATCCTGGTGAGAACCATTGGATGGCAGTCAAGAAGATCCTAAAGTACTTAAGAAGGACTAAGGATGCGTTCTTGGTATTTGGAGGGATGGAAGAAGATCTTGTTGTAAGACGTTACACAGATGCTAGCTTCCAAACCGACAAGGATGATTTTCGATCGCAGTCGGGATTTATGTTTATGCTTAACGGAGGTGCGATATGTTGGAAGAGTTCCAAGCAAAGTACTATTGCCGATTCTACTACTGAGGCCGAATATATAGTGGCATCCGATGCAGCCAAGGAGGCAGTTTGGATCAAGAAGTTCATTAGTGACTTGGAAGTTGTTCCAAGTATCACTAATCTGGTGGAACTTTATTGTGACAATAATGGTGCCATTCCACAAGCAAAGGAACCAAGATCACATCAGCAATCCAAACATATACTTAGACATTTCCATCTCATTCGAGAGTTCATTGATCGGGGAGACATTAATATATGCAAAGTATAAACCGATGATAACATTGGGAATCCACTCACAAAGCCCCTCGCACAAGCAAAGCGTGACGGTCATGTGAGGTCCATGGGTATTAGATATATAGATGGAGCCTAGTGCAAGTGGGAGATTGTTGGTGTAATGCCCTAGGCTATAGTTATGTTTAACTTGAACCGTTATGTATCATCTTTATCATTTATTATAGAGTACATGTTTATTTGGTTCATTATATGTTTGCATGTTTATTATATTGAACTGCGTCCCTAGTTGTTGAGAACAACTAATATAAGTTGGTAATGGATAATCAAGGATATGATTATATGCATGGAGATGCACATTAAACTTATGGATACTTGCTAGAGAACAAGTATTGGACTTGACCTACTTATGAGATTTATGACATGGTCTGTTGTCATGATTAAATCTCATGATTAAATCTCATGATAAAATCTCATGATAAAATCTCATGATAGTCATGTTATTGGAATCCTTAGTACCTGAGATTATCATCGTCTTCCACATGATGAACGTTGCGTTTAATATAGTCTAACACTATCTTCAATCGGATAGCAATAAGGGCTATGTTAGCACGATCAGATTCATGTAGGGAAGAATGATAAGTCAAGACGGGATTTGTCCCTCTTATGAAGAGAGATGTTTGCTTGGGCCCCTCGATGAATAGAGTTGATGAAATGTGTGGCCACACTCAAGTGATTTGATAGAGATCAAATGCATTTGGATTATCAACATATTCGGAATTGAGAAAGCATTGAACGAGATGAGTTGACCTAGACCATGACTCATGTTCAATTGAACATCGTGGACAAAGGGATTGTGACATTTGATTATCAAGGAATCAAGCTTTAATGTTATATTTAATTGGGTGGACATAATGATTTGCTAGAAGTCACTTATGTCTTGTGAGGTTGATGTTTCAACTCACTACCAACATAAAATATAATTCCTAAAGGTCACACACAAAAGAACGGATTGAAAATGGCTAAAAGGGTAATTTCTGGGCTCAAGGGATGACTAGTCCCCTCTGGCACGACTCGTGCTTGAAGGGACGACTCGTTCCCTCTTGGACCAAGTCGTGCCTTGTGAAGGGATGACAGAATCTAAGGCTGTGCAATTGGGGATGACTCGTGCCCTGTCAGACGAGTCGTGCTCATGACTCGTGCCCTCAGGCACGACTCGTGCCCCATTGATTTGGCAACCTGGATTACTGGCACAATTCGTAGTGCGACAACTTTGGCCATAAGGCACGACTCGTGCCCCTGGGGACGAGTCGTGCCAGCAGTCAAATTTTGGTCCGTACACGATTCCTTTGCTGATTTGGTTTTGGTCTTTGACAAGGTTTATTTCCCTAATTGTTAGGGATTTATATTTAGTATAAATAGAAGCCTTTGGTCAGCCAAAAACACATGTAATATTGGGGTTTATGAAACACTAAAATTGGGATCTAGATTGAGAATCAAAGATTAAACACTTTTAGCCATTGATTATTGAAAATCGTTTCAATAATCGGAGATCATCAAGCAATCAATCAAGAAGCGTTCTTGGTCCGTTCAAATGTGGATTACCGATAGAGGGTGATAAGTTAATCCCCAAAAGCTTGAAGCCTTTTCGTTCGTTGATTCATCATAAGGTAAAGAACAAGGAGAAGATCAAAAACTTCATCAACGGTTTTTGAGATTCGTTTTGACATTCGTTATTGGAGATCTATTTTGAATTAACAAATCGCATTCAAGGTATGTAAATTCTATCTCATATAAATTTCTAATCTCTTCATGCTAGACGGATCGTAGGGCTAGGGTTTTGTTGTTATTTCTAAGTTCTTCTGCTTCGTTTGTAACCCCAAAAACCCAACAATATGTCCTCTGTTGCTTCCAAGTCTTGTCTTTTTGGGAAACTTGTCATTTGCTCGCTAGTGTGCACAAATCACCTATGCCACAATTCTACATTTCTAGTTGCATCTTTAAAAATGGTTCCATTGATGTTGTTCACCTCAAGACAACAATGCAAATTCTATGGTGGTCTTCCATGAACTACATTTAAATGTCACCTAATAACTTTCAAGATATAATTGCTACATTGAAATTAAACTCCTTTTCAGGTCATGAATATGCAACATATCACTCAACTACAAAATTGACCAATAAAATATTTTGATCTGAACATTTAATATTTTGATCTGAACATTTCCCTTCCCTATGATTTTCATTGTATCGTCATTCGTGATACAAACCACCCAAAATTGTTAGAATTATATTGCTCAATCACATCCATAGTACTAAAAGAATGAAATGTGATCCAAAATCTACAACTTTATCGAAATAATCTCGTTCAAGAATAATGCATCTGAGATCTACTATGGCATTTCGTTCGTCTGCTTTTCATCACACTATCCATATGTGCACTTGCTCTTGTAGAAATCTAAATGATGATCATAGTTTCAACACCTGATTAAACTCATGTCCTTTCATGGCTTCCTACATGTGGACTTCGATCTACCTCATCTTCTCCTATCTCCAATGTTCAATGTTACGATGTCAATCCATATTCTCTTCTACATATCTTATTGCCAGGAATTAGATCTAGGCTTCCTCAACTTGAATTTACCTTCCATGTAGATGCACTAATAGCAGTAAGTATTGTACCCCCAACTCTATGAAAAATAACAAAAAAGGGTATTATCTCATCATCAAAAGCAATATCAAATGAACTTGGCCATAATTGTATTAGATTTGTTTACATGATTGACAACTTTAGTATCATTTGTCATCCTTAGGTTTAACTGTCGCCTCAGGAAAACCTTGTCCGTCACTGATAACGTCGTGTACTTATTTAATACTAAATGTGTTTCAATACCACATTGAAAAAATATGGGGGTTTTTTATTGTGTTAAGTAAGCATAAATCCTAATAACATTGAGCACCAATATCATTCATGTATTTTTGGGCGGGCATGTGGGAAACCAAGTGTACCCAAGTTGCTTATGCTCAATAGGCTAGTATGTGGTGCTTTTGCAGCAAACCGGATTTTGAGCATTGGTAATTACAAATGGTATAAGAGAAGAACCTCAGTTGTAAGGCTTGCGAGCTTATCCGAGAGTACGATATAGGTATTGGATTGTAATTTCCAAGGATGGCAAATATTTTAGTGGGAATAATGTGAAACCCTCAATCCCACATTAGAAAGATATATGTTTCTGAATGTGTTAGATAACCATCCACCCTACTGCCACTTAGCACTAAAATAATTCATGAACTTTTGGGTGATCCTGTAAAAAACCAAGTGGACCATAAATGTTTGTATTTAGTGGCCTAGTGTGTGGTGCTTATTGTCAAACCATTGGTACAAATCCTAATCGTACTTGTAAAATCAGATTTGCGTCTTCCAAAATGCTAAATTTGTATCATTAACATCAAGATCAAATAAAACGATACGAAGAAATAATTATTTAGTGACTTCGCCAATATCTTCAACTACATATGTGCCCGCTATTGATTTCAAATTATGAATATAATATATGTTTATGGTGTTACAAGGGTTTTATAGTCGTCATTTTTGTCTATATACGAACAAAAAAAAAATCCTAAGCTTAACTAAAAATGAATTGCAAAATACCAAAATTCACTTATTGGGTGTTCGCTTGATTATAGATACCCTGGAAAAATGTGACAAGTGTTTCCCTAGGATGTCTAATCCATTTTATATGTTTTGGAGTCACCACCTATGTTATTAAAGGAACATAAAAAAATACTATTGTCTACTTGATTTTAAAAGAATTAAACCAAAGATTCTAGATAGGTTCATGGGTTAGGTTACGAAACAATAAGGTGTTAGGCACCCGCTCCGTCCTGCTTTATGACCGGTCTTGCTACTTTAAATATTCTAAGTCTAAGTGTTCTCTAAATCATGCTTGTTCAATTTAATTATAAAATATAAGGGGTTTTAAAGGGGAGTTGGAATGTTAGGAAGGCAATTTATGGTCAATTTCAATTGAGTGAAATGGCCTTGAAAAAGGCTCCCTTTTGATGGGGATTGCATACATAAGGGACAGACGAAATACCTTTCCGGTAATGCCTTACAACTTAAGGACTGTCTTCTCCGAAAAGGCTTGATTAAAGGAAGAACTTTGTGTTAGAACATGGATTAATTAATATGTGTTAATTAATTCCATATGTTATAGTCATTTACTAAAGTTAAAGTATAGATTAAATATGTAGAATTCCATTAGGTATAAGTACCATTAAATGATGGGCATAATGGTAACTTCACACCACCATCTTTGTGAAAGGGTGTAGTCCCTAAATGAAGTGCCCCTTCTCTTATTATATAAAGGCTATCCATCTGCCATTAGAGACACTTGTTGCATTAATAAAATTCAGTCATAAAAATTATCTTCATCCATTGAGAAGATCAAGTGTGGGCACTATCATTTAGAAGAACTTCATTCCCTAACATTCTTTCTTCTCTCTTCAAGAACATCAAGATGGACTCAACAGGTATTACGCTTCCGCCTTCATTTTCTTCTCTTACTTAATCTATACTTGAGTGTTTTTGAGGTTATTGGAATAGAAATGTTCCAACAATTGGTATCAGAGCCTCTCAAGTTTTGGATTAAGTTTGAATTCTTATAGAATATGATTTGCTTTACTTTGATTATTTAATCCTGTTGAAATCATTACATTATGATGTTATGTGAATACTCTAATTCATTTCTAGAGTATTGTATTAAATTCTAAATTTTGGTTTTACTCAAAAGGCTTTCAATTCTTAATGTAAGATTATCCCATTTTGAACATAGCCACCATCATGGGATGCGTTGTGAGTTTGTTCAAATGCATAGCCACACATTTAAAAATGTGTTGTGAGTATGCAGATCTACTTGCTTTGGTTGAATAATGATTCACCATTAAGTTAAGAATTGTTAGTAAAAATATGGAAAATTTGATATTCAGGGTCTGCTCGGCCGAGCACACCCCTTGACTCGGTCGAGCACCCCATTTGTATCAGCACAACGTTTGAAATTAATTGAAAAGGCAGCATCCAACGGTCATGATGCTCGGCCGAGTCAAGGAAAGTGCTCGGCCGAGCACCCATAAGGAC
The DNA here is from genome assembly GCA_022495995.1 of Adenophora triphylla var. japonica. Taxonomy (NCBI): domain Eukaryota; kingdom Viridiplantae; phylum Streptophyta; class Magnoliopsida; order Asterales; family Campanulaceae; genus Adenophora; species Adenophora triphylla. Next base: position 48,062 of record JAFEMH010001057.1, read on the forward strand.
TCGGCCGAGCACCCCTAAGGACTCGGCCGAGCGTAAGGGAGCCAAAAGGGATGTTCTCTGGAATCTTTTGCTCGGCCGAGCACTTTCCTTGACTCGGCCGAGCAAGACTTATTTTGGCCAAATTTCAATTTTTCAATATTTTGCTATTTTGATCAATTTTCATTCATTATTTGAGTAAAGTATACATTAATTTGTGCCTAAAGTATGATTAATTGTATGCTTAAACAAATTTATTCATTGTTTAAATAATATTGTTGCCAAAGTAATTTACGTTATTTAAATGCAAATTTGTTAAAGTGATGAATGTTCTTATTGATATGTGGTAACATGAATTTCCCAAAGGTGATCTTGTTATTGACTAAATATTTGCATTCATGGGGTAGTAATTGAATAAAATGTTTGGTCATTTTGAATACTTTGAACCATCCCAAAGGAAGGTGGGTATTTAAAATGAGCTATTTATATTCTTTATTACCGGGTAACAAATATGTTAAATATTAGGACATTTTTTATACTTGAACCGGCCCAAAGGAAGGCAAGTATTTGAAATGTGTTGTTTAAAGTCATTTATTACCCTAAGATAATTTAAATTATGAATCAATTCGCAATCCAAAGATTAGTTTTGATGTCATGATAATTATCTTTTTGATGGAATTCATTTGATATAATTAATCATTATGTAGTACTTATACATGTTTTGTATTCATTCTTTGTTCTTTACCAACAGATTTGATTAACGCTTCTTCTATAACTACTGCCGTGAACAATGTTCCGATGCTTACCGGGACTAATTTTAAAACTTGGAAAAATAAGATGACAATGATCTTAGGATGTATGGACCTTGATCTCGCATGAAGAGAACCAAGTCCTGCCCCTCTTACCGACAAAAGCACTGCGGAAGACCTCTTAAGTCTAGTGAGGTGGAACCGTTCTAATCGCGTGAACCTAAGTATCATGAGAAATGCAGTCTCGGAGACATTTCTGAATAGTGTCTCCGAGGATGTTGGTTCTAAAGGTTTTCTGTATACCCTAGAGGAACGCTTTGCAAAAAGTGAGAAATCAGAAACAAGTGCTACCTTAAGGAAGCTTGTTTCCATGAGGTATAAGGGTAATGGAAACCTAAGGGAGCTGAATAGATTATTTCTACCCGATTAGATTTGAATTTCTTCCATTTAATTTTGATAGTAGGTAAGTTACTATCCCCTTTTTAATTATAGCAATATTCATACATGCTATATATAATGATTTTACTGCAAAATATTGACTAATGGATAGTAATAATATTGTTATAAATTTTGTTAATATAACATTATATTGACACAAATAATTGTTATTATTTTTAGTGATAGTATTTTTGCGACGGTACAGTAGTGATACCAAAACTAATAATTATGACCCAAAATTAATAAAATAACAAATGAGGTCGTATGGGGTGTAATAAAACTACTCGAGTCATTAAATAAGTTCCTAAAATAAACTAGGAACTATAAAAGTTATAATTACAATATAATAATATTGTGATTGGAAAAGCTTGAAAATAAGTACATGACACATTATGTGGCTTGGTATTGATTTGTATTCGCAAATTTTGCGTAAATGTGATTGTGGAACAAATGATTACATTGTTGGTTCATGAAAGGTCCACTACTTTTGGGACCTAATGTGATACAGTTACGTCAAGTAAATACTACTTGTGCATTTTATTTGAGTCCAGCTGGCTTACGTGTTTGGGGGTATGATGACGTTCAGTTATTGTGAGGGCTGGGGCTACGTAATAACTGAGGGCCATCATATATGTGTCCATCGCCCCTACAAGTGGCCATAGTAGGGGAATATCTCCTACTGTTATAGCAATACACGTGACTTTAGCTAGATATATCTCGGGGGATTCCAGGTTCTAGGGACTGGAACCCACTCGATTTGATACTGGATACCAGATCATCATTATACTGCAACAGCAACATTCAGATTGATATGAGTACTGTGACAGCAACACAGACATTAGCAACAAAAGTTCTGAAATGATAAGGAGAGATAAGGCTGGAGAAGACGATCGAAGGAAGAACCTTGATCACATATCCTTTGTTATGTGTTTACTACAGTATTATGTGATGCATGATGAGTGGAATAATCTCTCATTTACATGTTATGTGTTCATTGATGATAGCATTACTTATTAAGAATGCTCTGTTATTATTATACTTATTTATGCATGATAGCATGTCATGTAGTTCCAGTAGTAACTTAATGAGTTTCGACTCACCCCGTTTCCTTGTTTATTTGTTTTCCTTAGATCTCAAGCGAGCTCAGTGAGGTACGACTTAGCGGGGATCTCGGAGCAGGCTATTGCTCTTTTGGGTAGTTACTGTGCATAACTTTTATGTATTTATGTTTGTGAGGACGATGGTTTGTACTGTGTTACTTAAACTCTGTATTTTGGGTAGCCATATATAATGTCTATCTTGGGGCGTATGTTATATTTTGGTGCCGGCATGTGTGGCCAGGCCTAGTTGTGTATAACTCTAGTCATTTCATGTTTGTCAGTAAAGGCAGTTAGCCTGTGACGTTAGTTGGTATTGTTGTGTTTTTGAGCCAGTTTGGCTCGTGTTTTATACAGGTTTATAAGAAGGTTTATGGTGCTAAGTTGAAATTATATCAGGGGTTATGTACCTGGTTCGGGTTCCATATAGGACCTCAGAACTCAGGGTCGCGACAATCCATCTCTGCCTTTCTCCACTACTCGCCCCTTATCTATTACTTCCCCCTCCTTCCATGGTAGTCGCTTGTTTGCCCTTCCCATGTCTACCATCATCGTCTGGTTACCATCAAGCTCCTTATCTTCATCATCACTCCGATTTATGATTTGTAAAGATCAGATTTATTTGATCTTTTGAAACCCTAACTAGATCTGGATTGTTTATTTAGATTTTGAAATAGTTGGCGATTTAGGAGATTTTTTTTTTTGCTAATTTTTTCTTTAATTTTGTGAAATTGGTGATTTTAGGAGAAATATTGGTGGTGGTGCCCGGGGTTGGGTGGTGGCGGTGACCGGGTTTTGGGAGGTGAGGTGGTGGTGGTGGTTATTAACTTTTGGGTGATGGTGGCCCATTGGTGGGGTGAGGTGGAGAATGATAAATTAAAGTTAATTAAAAATTCAATGAGAATGACCAAAATATCCCTAAGTAACTCACGTGAGCGACACATGTTATGCTTTTCGTTAGATTTTTAACGATTCATCCAAAATTACACCTGATTGCAACAAAAAGACAAACTCAATAACCAACTTGTAACAAATGCAAATTCGATAACCAATTAAAATATCTCAACAAAATTAGGTAACTAAAATGCAATTTGCCCTTTATATAGATATTGATATAGATGAATGACATACACAATTTATTATCTAACAGAACTTTGGTGGTGAAACTGATATGATTAGTTTTTCCATAACAAAAATGTAAGGGATGTTTTTCAAGAACAATTTATTTTTAAATTCTTGTCCAAAATATAATGAGTTTAGGTCAAGGAAAAACTTATTTTTTCTATCCTTTAGGAAAAAACAATTTTAAAAAAGTGCATGTTTTTTGGGTAAATACAGTGCTAATATTATAAAGTGTCAGTTATTCAGACTAGGACTTATCAATATTTAAAGGGGAATGATAATTTAGAGTCCAAAGTTTAGGGGGGATGTGCCAACCGGGATCTTATGTTCCAATTTTGTCAGTTTAGGTTTCAAAGTTAACAACGTATTCGGTTAGTTTTTTTTAAAGAAATTGTAAGAAAAATTCGCTAAGACATCACATGCCTTGCACATGTTAAACTTATAAGATTAGTTTGGTCTTTTCATGTGGGTACAACCCCAAAATATATTTTTTATCAATTCATACCTTACATTGACAAAATCCTAATGTTATACCCCAAGTTAGGGCTACCCCCAAAGTTTATACACATATTTGAAAACGCCCCCTAACTTTGGACTATGTTTGTCATTTTTCAAAAAGAATTTCTTTGCCTCATGTGATTTTATTGAATTTTATCCTCTGACATTATGTGTGTGTTTTATAATTAAAATATACAAAATATTGGTTATAAATTGATGATTGAGAATTATTAAATATTACTACCAAAGAAAAAATGAAAGTAAATGATAATGTTGACATGAATGAGTTTTTTTCATCTTGTGGCTTGTGGGTGAGGGTAATTATCGTGTGGGTGTGTATAGTAAGCCTTTTCACGTGATTTAAACGTGTGGCGGGTGGGTGGTGTTGGAGATATAATCAGATGTAGATATGCATGGTTTCATGGTTGGAGATGTGTCACTTAGTTAAAATCTAGTTATTTTGTTTTTTTTTATAAAAATGTCAAAACATGGTTCAAACCTAGGGGCGGTTCTAAATTGGGGTCCAAAATTAGGATTTTGTCAATTTAGGGTATGGAAGGGTAAATTAGAAATTATGACCCCAAATAACATCAGTTAATTCACATGTGCAACACACGTGATGAAAAAAATCTCTAACCGACTATCGTTGTTAACTTCGGACACTAAATAAACAAAACTGAAACATCAGAACCCGATTGGCATACACCCTCCATACTTTGGACCCTAATTTTCCATTTTCTCATATTTAAATTGGAACTTATAAACATTCAAACGGTCAATTTTAACACTTGTTAATAAGTGTATATGTGTATGTGTGGAAAAAGTGTATATGTGTATGTGTGGAAAAAGTGTCAGGAATAGTGATAAAGAGTGTTAGCCGATTTAGTGTTAAAGAGTGCAAGTGTTAGTGTGTATGCTAAAGAGTGTCAATAATAATGTTAAAGAGTGTCCAGAGTAGTGATAATGAGTCCAATGTGTTATAAAACAAGTTCCCAAATATAAGTTGTTTTATAAAATGTCACTACTGCATGTTATTTGTAAAAATGTCGCAACATATTTTGAAAGCACGTACTCGAAAACATGTTTTTCTCATATTTTCACAAATATGAGTTGTTTTATTGCAATATTACTAGTACTCTGTGCCCGTGCCAATGGCACGGTGACAGTATGTAATTGATCAGTTCGGTAAAATGCGACACGTACTGTGCGATGACAAGATTGAAGAGAGGTTGATTCTTAACGTTCAATAAAGATCCTTAAAAGTATGAAAGAAAAGGGTTAATCTTATTAATTTCACAAAAATACAAACATTCCATTTGCATTCTACTTAGAAATTCATAACAGTTGATTCTAGGCAGTTGTTTGGCTTGATTCCTCGTTCTCATTTTCAAGGTGTTCTATTACTTGTCTGAGACGAAGACTGGCTACTGCTGCAGCTATCTGTGACTATCAACTTCCAACTTCAATTTCCTCAAACCCAAAATTAATCATATCTCAAGCTTCACCCAAACAATAGTTTCTGTAAATTCATCTATTGTCATTCTTGTAAATCCATTTTGGTTAGCCATTAAAATTGAATATTAGGGAAATTGTTTACCAAGTACTCGGTGTGAATTCTGCTCAGCTGTATACCTATCCACTCAACATGAACCTGTGAGATGTTGATCTAGCAAATGGAGGACACATTACCAAGTACTCGGGTGAATTATGCCGGTCAATATTATCATTCAATTTGACACCCCCGTAGCAACCTAAATAAATATAATCCAAATAGATTTATGTGTCCTCACAAAACATCCGATTGATATTCAAGTCAACTTCCAATGATTTTGAAATTAGAATGCATAAATGCTACAAATTCTTTTTATCAAAGATGATATCTTTACCACATATTCACGATTTGAGTTCCAAACTCAACATTCCTCCAACTTAAGCCTTTCTATTGGAGCAAAACCCCCCTATGTTTAGCATCACCAGAAGGGTTCACCTTGGGTTTAGGCACTAGTGCCGTAGTAGTGTCTCGTCTGCTAAATTTTCCCCTCCCAACACTACAAAAAAAGGGGTCTCTTACCACACTTTATTTGTTACGGTCCGTCGAACCGACACAAATAGACTTTTATTTATTACGGTTTTTAAGACCGTAAGAAATAAAAAATTGTCTACTACGGTTTTCTACAAACCGGGGTAAATAAATGTTTTTCTGTCAGTCTTTTCTAAAACGTAACAAAATCTTTTAACGAGCAATTTTTTTTTCCATTTACAATACTTTTAATATGACCGTAACAATTGTTTTTATAAAAATATTTACTTTTTTCATTTTCAATTGCATCAAATAAACAAAAACAAATTCCAAAATTCCCTCTACATGTCTCCCGCTTCCCTCCCAAAATTTCGTGAAAGCCCTAAAGCCCTAAGCGACTCCACTTTCTCAGTAAATATCCCGGCCTTGTCTCTTTCGAGTCCTTGCTCTGCCAGCGAACCGAGGCCTAGGATTCTTCCGGCGCTCTGATTGGAAACCCTAGAGAAATTGGAATCGCTCTTTCCCATCCCAAAACCGTAATCCGCCACTGAAAAGGTAACCATTGTTCTCTCTAATTCTAACTCAACTACAATTTCTATAATCTATGTATTTATATAATTTAATCTTTTCTTCTCCACGATAGTTGAAGTCACGCAGCGCAGTAGCAGCAGTCGTCTGGATCTCCGGAACATGTTTTAATATCATCATCTGTTAATTCAATATTTTTTCAATTATGATAAGAATATAATTCAATTTGTGTGTCATTGAGGATATATTTTAGGTTTATTTGAGCTTTGGCTTTCCTTTAATTACTTCAGGTCTAGCTACAGATGCATAGTTTTCTCAAGATGTTTTTTGTTGTTTGATGATTAACTTAAGCACTAACCTCCTTTTGCTAATTGTAAAAATTATATTCCCAACCATCTACCTTTCTTAATATCAGTTCTGCGCAAATCCCATGATAGTCTTTTGTCATGGAACGAGCTTGTGCACTAAAATTCTTTCAAATGCATGCAACTGTTCTGGCAAGAACTTTGACAATCACTTGGCTTCTGTAGTAAATAAAAACCTTTACTTCCAGTTGCGGAGCCAGAAGATTTTTGGAAGGGGGCAAAATTATTTCAATTTTAGAAAAAATTTGATACTTTGGGGAAATATTTTCGACACTGGATTATTATCACAGGCAATCACATTCTTAATTTTCTCTATTCCAAGTGCATTGTTGTTGATGTTGGTACCATCATTCTTTACAACACAACATTAAGCTCCACTTGGCATGTGTCTAGTCATGGTTAAATGACATGGTTCTCATTAACATCATATCCTCGATTTGGGTTAGCTCTCAATTCTCCAATATATGTTTATTTTTTACTCCGACTTTCTGGCTTTTCTGCAAATTCATCCATACAGTCTTATCTCTGTCAAACTCGTATTTCTTCTTACTTTTCCTAGCATTTTCATCCACACAAAGTTACTGCATCATGACACTTCTAAGTTGTTTGACATTCACTTCATCCTTCCCAAGATACCGCTTGTTTCTGTTATCAAATATTTCACTTCTAATTCTATGTTAGTGAGATGGAGAAATGTATATGTAATCTTTTAAGTTTGAAGTGCATCCTTATCGTTACAATACTTACTTTGTCCCCATGCTCCTTCTATGTCCTATACTATAGAAATGGCCATTGTTTCTTCTGAATAGCAAGGTGAACCATCTGCACTGTTACCGACACAACCTAGCATTTTTGCATGTTTACTTTCTGTAATTTGCAACACTTTATCTCTTCAGATATTGTTGGCGGTTGATTTGGCTCTGGACTTCAAGGATACATAAGCAGATCTCATCCAGCGTGAACTGAAACGTTATCCTAGTAAGTATTCTAAATGTGAAATCAACTGTCGACCATGAGGAGGATGCATATATCTAATCCGGGGGGTATCAAAGTGGCTAGTATTATTGGTCACTATAACACGCTGGTGAATTTGTTGGCTACAATTTTGTTTTCCTGATATGTAACAGTTCTGTTAACTACATGAACATTAATTACAAGTAAATATTCCCTACGAAAGGCTCCCTTGGCTATACTTGGAAAAATAAGTTCTGGTTTAGTTAACAGTGATTACTTTTCTGTTCCATCAAAGTTAGTTCTGGTTTAGTTAACAGAGATTACTTTCTGTTCCAACAAAGTTGGTTGAAATACCAAATTTACATCCTTTTGAATATACCATCCATAATTGTCAAATTATGGTCACTAATGTCCATTTAGAGGTAATTGAAAATCGTTGGATTTTTCAGAGTATCACAAACCTTGACCACAAAATCATAGTATAATTACATACTTTGGATATGTACATATTGTATGTTATGCAATTGTTTTAATTAATGTGTACAGATGCGAAAAAAAGGAGAGGACACCTCACAACCTAGTGTATTCCGCAAAACTCGATTAATGAAGAATGCAGGTCCTACTCAAGAGGCTGAGCCCATAATTGTAAGTGAAATTTACTGGTTATATGGTTATTGTTGATGATCTCTTATTTTTATATGTGTATCTAAACATTTCATATATCTGTATATCATTTCAAAGACCCAGATGGAGAGAAGACTCTCTGAGGTGCCACCAGATGAGCATACGCCTGAATTTACAGACCAAGTATTCACAGAAGTCATGGGATCTGATGGTCATGGTCGTGTCCGAACGTTTGGTCTTGGCCCAACTCCAACTGCATTTAAAGGTCCAAAATCCACATCCATGAATGTTTCCGTGGATACGATACAAAGAATGTTAAAGGAACAAGAAGATGCTATGCAGGTCAAGTATGATGCTTTGAGTGTTGCGTATGCGAGTAATCACACTCTTCGGCATGATTCTCCTCATATTCCATCTAGTGTTAGTCAAGTTGGTAATTTTACTATATAAATAGCTTTAATTTTCCATAAATTGTTTGGTTTTATATACCTTGTTTCATTTACTCACAAGTGATGTTATGAGCATCTTTATGTCATCTCACATTTTCTATGGGCATTTCCTGTGATTTCATAGTTTTTGATTCATATACATAGGTGAATCCTTCAACATCTGGTGGTACGGAAGATGGGCTTGATGGAATGTCTAGCTAGTGTTTTAGTGTGTTTTGTGTTTTCAGGTAAGTGTAGTTAGTTTATAATTATTTTTTATTGTATCATATATATGAATCAACTAATACTCCATTCGTCCCATAATAAATGTCGAGTAGGTCTGCTGAGAAACGCGTTTCTCCATAACTATGGAGAAACGCGTTTTTAATAGCCAGAAGCTATACGTTTGATAACCAGAAGAAAATTTCTGGATATCAGTCTCAAAGGGTTCTGGATATCCAGAAGCTTTGGAACGGATATCCGTAAGCCTTTGGCGGATATCCGTAAAAATAGATTTGAAGCCAAATCCAAGGCCAAGACCAGTAAATTGCTTATTGAAGGTTTCTGGATATCCGTAAACCTTTAAATGTATATCCGTAAACCATCAATGAATATCCGTAAACATTTTGAAAGTTTCGGATATTCATTTTGAAGGTTCTCGGATATCCGTAACCTTCAAATGTATATCCAGAAATCATCAAATGAATATCCAGAAACATTTTGAAAGTTTCTCGGATATCATTTTGAAGGTTTCGGATATCACTTTCATAAGCTTCTCGATATCCTTTCAAAGGGTTCTGATATCCGTAACCTTTGAGACCGATATCCGTAGTAACCGTGGACAAGGTCATGGCCAATACAAAAAGTTTCTGGATATCCTTTCAAAAGGTTCTGAATACCCGTAACCCGTTTCTCCATAACTTATGGAGAAACGCGTTTCTCCCTAGATTTTACGATAAATGTCACACTTTTCCTTTATTTTTAGTCTTCCCAATATGAATGGCACGTTTTAAAATAAGGAATGTGACATTTATTTCGAGTGGAGGTAGTAAATTTTTTTTTATTGCTTTTAATTTCCTTAGCATAATTTTACTTTTACATATGCATGCATATATATATACTGAATATTTGTGTTATATATTTTATTTATAGGAGTATTCGTGGCAGAAAGATTTTACTTGTTGGCAAAGGATACATCTTCAACAGTTCCACCGCTAGTGACTTTAGAGTTTATCTTTTGACATGGTTCTATGGCTATAATGACTTTTGAACAATGTTATATATTTAGCACATGTTTAGTACTATGGGATTATTTCTTTTGGATATTAAGAACTTTGAGATTATTGTGGTATTATTGATTTTGGAATGGAAAAGTTCTCTTTTTCATATGCATATTTTCTATAAATTGTGATTTAGTAAAAATATACCACCATTTTAGAAACTATTATATATATATATATATATATATATATATATATATATATATATATATATATATATATATATATATATATATATATATATATATATATAAACTGTAACAAATATTAAAAAAAATATCAGCACTATTTTATTATTATGGTAAATAAACTGACACATAAAAATATATGTTATGGTTCAAATACGATCACAAACTAATATGTCGCACACAATTATCTGAAGTGACGTGTAAATAACCGTAATATATATATATATATCAATTGTGACGGTTATAACTTTCACAAAAAAGCGTAACATAACTTTTAAACATATGACACCGTTTCTTTTGCATTGTTTCTGAACCGTAATAAATATATCAATTGTGATGGTTATAACCGTCGCAAAAAAGCATAACATAACTTTTAAACACATGACACAGTTTCTTTTGCATTATTTCTGAACCGTAATAAATATATCAATTGGGACGGTCATAACCGTCGCAAAAAAGTGTAACATAACTTTTAAACATATGACACAATTTCTTTTGCATTATTTCTGAACCGTAACAAAGACCGTCACAAAAACAATTATGACGGTTCACCACCCTTCTCAAAGTATTTGTGACCCGCGCAATTAAGTCGGACACAAAACCGTCACAAATATCTTTTGTGTCGGTTTTTGAGTTTTTTGCTACGGTCCGTCGACCGTCATAAAAGGTGTTATTTTTTGTAGTGAGGTGTGCTATTAGACTATGAGCTAGTTAGCATGTTGGTAACTTTCTTGGCCTCAATTTCCATATCCACCTTTTTCGAGTCTAAACCAAAATCTCCTCTCTAGGCTTTGTAGCCCCAAATGAATTCGGCTAAACCAAAATCTCCTCTCTAGGCTTTGTAGCCCCAAATGAATTCGGCTTCTTGGTCTTATCCAATGGCTCAACCACCAAACGATTTTGTTCCTAAATTGTATACTACCTTTGTCCCAAAATGAATGCCCAATATTTTTTTTCCTACCCCGCTCAAAAATCCTACCTCACTTTTCATACTCACATCACATATTCCACTAATATTATGGAAGTAGCATACAATTTTTTAGCAACCATTCTAAATTCCCAACTGAAGCTTTATTTCTATCTAAAGATAAATAAATAAAGATATACTCCCTCCGTCCCACGTCATTGTGAACCATTTTTTCGGGCACAATAATTAAGAAATATTATTAAGATAATGAAAATGTATGGTAGGAAATGAAGAGAGAGAATGAGTGGAGTTAATAGTAGGTTGGTTGAATAAATTGTATGGTGGAAAATGAAGAGAGAGAATGAGTGGGTGGGGTAGGGTGAATATAAAATAATAAATTTGTTTCCATTTTGGGTAGTTTGCATTCACGTGGGACGGACCAAAATGGAAATAAGTTTGCATTCACGTGGGACGGAGGGAGTATGTGTTACATTATCACCCCAGATTGTAACATAAGCATAATTTTTCCTAATAACATCAACCCAACATTCTAAAACCCCAATTGAAGTCTTATTTCTTTGTACAGATAAATCAAGGGAGAGGGAGAGAGAGAGAGAATTAATGAGGTACATATTCAAAGCTTTTTAAACAAAAATAATAATAAAGAACTCATAAAGTCCATACATATCACACAAATCTGAAGTTGATAATAATAACCATAACATTAAGGTTTTTAACAACTGGAAAGAGAAAAAAAGAGGTGTTTAAGAATTTTTTTTATCCAAATATAAAGAACAAAAGATTTTTCAGTCACCAAAAACGAAATCATAACATCAATTCAATCATGGAAAGGGAACAAAAATATAGTAGTTATGTAGATCTAATGCACACTCTGTATGCTTTTCAAACCAAAACTAATATATTACTCCCTCAGTCCCAAAGGTAAACTGCGTATGGTGTGGTGGACCTATTCCTGCCTCCAGTTTTGGGTAGAAAGGAAAACTCTCGAATGGGCTTCATATTGAACAATCCAAAGTTTGACTTAATTTTCTCTTCAAAGAGAGCACACAATACACATCAAATTCAGCTTTCTTAAAATAGGGGGAGATATGCAGTGCTTACAGTTCAACTTGAAATTGCATTCCGAACCAAAAGTCTATCCTACATGGATGTCTGGGGTGTGTTTCAGTGATTCATATATCAATTTTATATCTATAACGAAGTATTTCAAGAAAATTACCTTTTCGGGAAATGTGTATAATTAAGTGTTTTACCTTCTTTACACATGCATATATACATATTCACGTAATTCAGGTTTGTGAATTGTTTCTACAGTAATACAATTGTACTAAATTTATTTCTTTTATTTAGGAACAAACAAAAAAATATGTTCGACATTTATTATGGGACATAGAAAGTACATTTTAATAAGTTTTGGTTCCTCAAATACAAATTAATGTAGAGGTAAGATAGTTGAAAGACAAATGAACATTTCTTCAAAGAGAGCACACATTACACATCAAATTCAGCTTTCTTAAAATAGGGGGAGATATGCAGTGCTTACGGTTCAACTTGAAATTGCATTCCGAACCAAAAGTCTCGCCTACATGGATGTCTGGGGTGTGTTTCAGTGATTCATATATCAATTTTATATCTATAACGAAGCATTTCAAGAAAATTACCTTTCCGGGAAATGTGTATAATTAAGTGTTTTACCTTCTTTACACATTCATATATACATATTCACGTAATTCAGGTTTATGAATTGTTTCTACAGTGATACAATTGTACTAAATTTATTTCCTTTATTTAGGAACAAACAAAAAAATAAAGTACAACATTTATTATGGGACATAGAAAGTACATTTTAATTAGTTTTGGTTCCTCAAATACAAATTAATGTAGAGCTAAGATAGTTGAAAGACATTTTTTGCTAATAAATGACATATGTAAAGAAACATTATGTAAGTGATGATAGTTTCTGGAGATTTAGATAAAATACTAATAGTAACTTCAATTAGGAGATGCAACTGCACAAAGCATGAGAGGTTTTATAGAATATGGTCACCTTGGTTAAGAATATAAAATGGAGGAGAAACTATTTATGAAAATTCAAGTGCTTTATTCTAATTGAATTGATGAAGTTTTGACATATAAGTTCTTAAAACTAATCAGATTGTTAACATATAATCCCTCCATCCCGTTTATAGGTTCACCATTTTGAGCAGGCACGCAAATTAAGAAAAAAGGTAAGTGGAGAAAGTGTTGTGAGTGTAAAAGTAAAATAGGAGAGAGAATGAGTGGAGGGAATAGTAAATTTGAAAAGTGTTGTGAGTATAAAAGTGAAATAGGAGAGAGAATCAGTGGGTGGAATAGTAAATATTCTTTGCCATTTTAGGAAAGGTGAAGCTTTTAACGGGACACCCGTTTTGGCAAAAAGTGAAGCTATCAATGGGACGAAGGGAGTAATAGGGACAATAAACATGGAATCAGAGCTAACCTTCAAATATTTGATTCCCCGTTCAACAATCCAGCAGCTATAAGAAGTAGCCGCACCCCAAATTCGTTGAGCCTATTTGTCTTCCCTTATTTATGTCGAGGCTAACTGTCTTTTTATCTCAAAGTCAAACACAAACCTTACTTCATATTTGATATTTCCTAACTAAGATGGGAAGCCCACCCTGGAACAACAAAATTGGATCAAATAAAATTGCCAAGAAACTGAATAACAATTACAATAATATAAATTGAAAAATTTGAGAAAATAACACACAAAATCAACAATCAAAAACCAAGAGCTACTTGGTTAGGAGAAGAAGAGAAATGCGCTTGTGCAGGAACAGAGGTTCTGTAACTGATGGGGTGGAAGTGAAAAAAAAAAAGAACATGGGTAGTTTAGGTTGAATTCAGATTCAATCCTAGTCGCTCTTTCTCTTTGTTAAAACTCAATCCTAGCCGCTCTTTGTTTGGAGGTTAAAACCCACATCTATTTTAATATAGATTTTAAAAATAAAATTTATTATAAATCATAAAAAATATAATGACGTAAAAGTATAACTAAATAAGTATTAAAACTAAAAAAGTAATATTTTTTAACGTGGACCGTTAATGTAAAATAGATGAATTAATAATCTAAACTGAATTTGATTTTGGGATAAGAAGTAAAATAAAATTTGTATTTGATTTTTCTGCTGGTGATCTTTTATGGTGGTGCGTTGGTGAAGGGTGGCAACAACAGTGTTGATATCAGTGTTGATATCGATGATAATGGTGGTGTTAATGTTGATGGAGGAGATGATGCTAATGGAATATTGTATGTCTTGTTAATTATTTACATATACATATATAATAGATTTTTTGGTTAACTTTGTTACCTTCTGAAATTACCCGGATCGCCCGCGAAAAGCGCGGCGAGCGGTCCTTTCGCGAGCTTGGGACCTCGCTTCGGGAAGGAGAGAGGAGTCACCACGTGGTTTTGTATTTTGAGCCCAAACGTTGAGAATGGATGTTGCTTGAAAATGGGGGTCATTTTGATAGGTAGCCAAAACTTGGAAAAGGCTTTGAAAATGTGACGTTTTGTATTATGAGCCCAAACTTCTGAAATGGCTTTGAAAATGTGACGTTTTGTATTATGAGCCCAAACTTTAGAAATGGCTTTGAAAATGTGACGTTTTGTATTATGAGCCCAAACTTTAGAAATGGCTTTGAAAATGTGACGTTTTGTATTATGAGCCCAAACTTAAGAAATGGCTTTGAAAATGTGACGTTTTGTATTATGGGCCCAAACTTTAGAAATGGCTTTGAGGACCAGAGATTGTTAGGTTCGGAGGTCACGTTACGTTTCGGGAAGAGTATGTTGAGATCACCCGAAACACCTCGTATGACGAGTCTTTCTACCTTTCTCGAAATTGTGTGCGTGCGTGTGTGTGTGTTGCATTTTTTAAAGGGTGCTTGAATGACAAGCTTAATCTTGATTTGAATGTCAAACGTTGATTTATGTAAAAAGCGAGCGTTTGAATGACAAACTTCGGTTTTGAGGAAGAGGGTGTGAGGGATGGGTTTAAATCTTCAGTTTGAGTGTCAAACGTTAATTTTGAGGAAAAGAGCGTTTGAATGTCAAACATCGATTTTTGAGTTAAAAATGAGCGTTTGGATGCCAAACGTCACTTTTGCGCGTTTTGAAAAGGAGTTCGAATGACGAACTCCGGTTTTGAACCGGGCATTACATTGTTACCAATTTTATGAAAAAAGGCATTAAATGACATGCGATCGACGAGTCGTTTTGCGACTCGGACTTTGATAAATAAATACTATCACAAGCCAAACAACTCGGACTTGTAAATAACAGTATTTAAAGTACGGTATCAACGGAATCAAATGATCCGAATAGTAAAGGTGTGATCGACGAGCCAAACGGCTCGGAGTTGTAAAGGTACATAATTTAAATGACGGTATCGACGGATCAAATGATCCAGATTTTGTAAATGACTATCACGAACCAAACAATTCGGACTGTAAAGATGCGAATCGACGGATCAAACGATCCGGACTGTAAATAACATAAATGTAAAAGAACGGGGTCGGAGCGCCGTTTTAACCAGAAATTACTTCTCTTATGGGAGAGAAGATGATTTTGGGGTAAAATGTATCGAACCCCGTAAACGGCATTACGTCTACATTTCGAGAACTTTGATCGGAACGATTATGGCATTTGACGCGTAAATCGAGGCGAAACGAGCTTTTAGAGAGAGAGAGTTTTACCTATGGCTAGGGGTTGACTCTTTGGCTCGATTGACGTATACGGGATACGGTTTGGTGTTTTAAAAGGTGTTTTAAGTTTTGTTTGGTTCGTGTTTGGTCGGAAAACGGGGGGTTTTCACGCAAATCGAGACAAAACGGGGCTCGGGAGGGGGGAGATCAGTTTAGAACCGTGGGGTTTCTTGAGAGTGTTTATATTTTTTTCCTTTTAAAATTTTTTGACAGCCCTTGTATTTATAGGGTGAAATTGTAAAACAGTCCGGATGGACTTTACTTTAATTTCAGGAGGTTCTTGGGTATTTTGGAAAGTTGGAGGACTTGTTGGAAATTCTGGCTTTTCAAGCAAAACAGTCCGGACGGACTTTCACTCAAAATAAAGGGTATTTTGGTCTTTTCACCCTCGAATTTGATTGATGTCGATTTGTGGGGCTTGGCATGCGTGCCACGTGTCCCTGTGACTCACCTAGGCTAGGGTTTTTGTCCCGTTATTCCCGGTTTTGTCCATTTTTTAAATAACTGTTCGGAAAATGTCCGAAATGCCCCCGGAAAGTTTCGAAAAGTGCATTTTTCAGGGAAAGCTGTACTTTTATGTGTGATAACGTGTGTTGAGTATGCTTTGACGTCGGGATGCACGAGGCAGTCCTGGATGTCTCGTTGACTTGAGAACGGGGAGCTTAACGGGTTCCGGTTAACCTGGAAAGGGCCAATTAACGGATTCTGGTTAACTTTTAACGGATTTTGACGATCTGGATTTGGTTACTTACAGTATCCCCTCGACGACGTCACTTTCGAAGAAAGTTGGGTCGTCAAAAAAGATAAGGATCCAAATCGGTGGATGCCTTACTTGAAGAGACCTGAGAGGTCAACTGGCTGGACCCTTAGCGGAAGGATTCCAACGTATCCCGAGCGGGAATTAAGCCGATCGTAGTTCGTAGGTGCAAGGGTTGTTCGTGGGGGCCTTGACCTAAGTGAGACTATTCGGAGGCGTCTTAACCTGAGTGAGACTGTTGGGAGGCGTCTAAACCTAAGTAAGACTGTTGGGAGGCGTCTAAACCTAAGTGAGACTGTTGGGAGGCATTTGAACCTAAGTGAGACTATTGGGAGGTGTTTGAACCTAAGTAAGACTGTTGGGAGGCATCTGAACCTAAGTGAGACTGTTGGGAGGCGTCTGAACCTAAGTGAGACTGTTGGGAGGCGTCTAAACCTAAGTGAGACTGCTCCGGGTTTGACGGAAAGGCTTTTTTTGAAAGGTCATTGTGCGGTCTTACGCTGACTGGCCGCTCGCGTCTTGTCTGCTGGGGATATGATGTTTGGGCCTACGATGATGGACGAAGAGGGATTGTTGTGCAGGCTTACCTTGATGGCCGCTGAAATGAGGTGGTCGGGCTTATGATTGACGGCTGGGGAGGTGAATGTTCACTTGCTGGAGTGAATGTTAGTGAGAACTAACGGGAATTTTAACGTCTGGAGATGGAATTGTGATTTAACGTCCGAAGACGGTTTGAGATTTAGCGTCCGAGGACGGAATGTTAGTGAGAACTAATGGGAATTTTAACATCTGGAGACGGGATTGTGATTTAACGTCCGAAGACGGTTTGAGATTTAACGTTCGAAGACGGAATGTTAGTGAGAACTAACGGGAATTTTAACGTCTGGAGACGGGATTGTGATTTAACGTCCGAAGACGGTTTGAGATTTAACGTCTGAAGACGGAATGTTAGTGAGAACTAACGAGAATTTTAACGTCTGGAGATGGGATGTTAGAGATGTCTAACTAGGGAATTTTTTAACTTTTGAGGGCCAAAAGTGTTAAATTCGGAATTCTGGAAAGCTAAGGCGCCAAAGTGGCAAAAGAAAAGTCCATGGCGTAAAACAGTCCGGCCGAACCCTCCTACAATTTGGGCAGATTTAAATCAGCGCCGGGGCTGACGCTGAAATGGCCAAAAAATGCCATAGAGAGAAGAGAGAAAAGAGAGAAATTTCTTCCCCTTTTTGCGATTTTTTTTCAAATCTTTGCGAGATTATCATTATGGAAGCCGGATTAGGGCAAAGGGGTCGGCATAGGAGGACCGACAACGAGAGAGCAAGGTTGAAGAGGACGGTGCGGACTACCGTTCTTCCCATGGATCCCACCGAGTTTTATCCACCTCGGGACACCCACAAATCCAAGGAGGGGATCGCGAGGCGGGTAAGCATCCTCTAAATTCCGTTAATTTTTAGAATGTGCATTCTTGAATATTGGGAATTTGACTAGAATTGAGTTAGGGTTCTTGGTGCCCGAATTGGAGCTTTTGACTTTGTGATGCACCTTTGTCGAAATTGACTGTGGCTTAGTTCAATTGATGTTACGGGTAAACAACATAAAAATTTTGGTGGCAAAATTCCATGTCTAGGGGTATTTTCCAAAATTTAAGTAAGTTTAATTCGGGATGGAGTGAATTTTTCTTGAAATGTTTGAAAGTTCCGATTTCGACGGGTTTTCGAAGTGTTTTGAAAGTTTCGAGTTCGACGGATTTTTCGAAATGTTTCGAAAGTTCCGAGTTCGACGAAGTTTTCGAGATGTTTTGAAAGTTCCAATTTTGACGGAGTTTTCGAAATGTCTTGAAAGTTCCGATTTTGACGGAGTTTTCGAGATGTTTTGAAAGTTTCGAGTTTGACGGAGTTTTCAAAATGGCTTGAAAGTTCCGATTTCGACGGAGTTTTCGAAATGTTTTGAAAGTTTCGATTTCGACGGAGTTTTCGAAATGTTTTGAAAGTTTCGATTTCGACGGAGATTTGGAAATGGCTTGAAAGATCCGATTTCAACGGATTTTTCGAAATGTTTTGAAAGTTTCGATTTCGACGGAGTTTTCAAAATGGCTTGAAAGTTCGAACCGTTAACATTCTGACTGGGACAGAAATATCTTTAGGAGAAAAGAGCTATATCTTTGTTTACGTGCTTTATCATTTTGATATGTGCCTGTGCATTTTGTAGATGTTATCTCTGTAGTAACATACTTTTGCCATGTTCACCTGCAGGGGCGAGGGCCGATTAACGTACATAATTTGAAGAGCAGGGGAGCCTTTGAGGCGGTCCGTGAGCTATGGGAGATATTCCCGGATGAGGCTTGATGGAGAAAAATTCCACTGTGTAATAAAAAAAAACCTTGCAAGTGTATAAGTTACCGTAGTAGCAACGTACAAAAGTAAGGGTCGAACCACAGAGACTTGTGTGCTTAACAAGTTGATTTAATTAATGCAGAAAGTAACAAAAAGAGGGGTTTTTGGTTTGGTTTATTAACTAAAATTACTAATGCACGAAATTAAACTAATGAATTTAAGAAAACACGAAAGCAAGAAATACGGATTCAATCAGATCAAAGAAATTCACGGATTGGATTTCATATTCATCTTCATTCTATGCTAGAATTATCATGATAAAATTAACAATCTTGTCCAAAGATTCGTTCACTTAATTTAAGGGTTGGGACGTTCGATGTGCGGATTGCAACCCTACTATTTCTCTCCTATTGTAGATTCCGCTAGGTCAAAACAATGATCAAGAAATTCATTAAGAACAATAAGAACATATGAATCTGGATTCTCTTGTATTCCGCTAGGTCAACAATCAAATCCAATTGATGAAATAGTGGCCTAAATTATGAACAATCCACGCTAGTGCAACGATTCACAACCTAACAATTAAAGGTTAAAATAGCATTGAAACCTAAAACTGAATATAGATATTTCATCAAACATGAACAAGAAAGTTTTGGAAAATTATACTAGCATAGAAATCCGACGAATATTACATCCAATCCATGAACTAGAGAGATTAGTTACTCATCTTCATAGCAAAAGACAAAAGAGATGAGTAACAAAACATAAACCTCGTTTGATCCTTGAATTGTAAAGCAAAAACTTGAAATCCTTGTTCCTAATTGAGTCTTGAATCCAAAAGCATGATGATAAATTAACCCTAAGATGTCTTTTATTTATACTAAAAGATTATGGAGATAAAATCTGCAGAAAATCTCTAGAATCCTTTCAAAATAAGGAAACTGTCTTCCTCAGTTCGTCCCTACTGGGCGCACGCCCCCTGGCACTGGGTGTGCGCCTGGTCTCAATCTGGTTGTTTTGGGCGTGCGCCCACTTCCTCCAGGCGTGCACCCTTCTTCTATTCCAGCTTTACTCCCTTTTTCCTCCATAATTTCCTTTTGATCCTCCAGCAGAATGACTCCTTGACTTCTCAAAATACCTCGCAAGTCCTTTTTCACTCTCCAACAGATCTCCGCTCCACTTTTGCTTCCTTTCTTCACTTTAACCCACAATTTTTCACCTACTTAACCTATACTCATAAAGACACTAGAAAATACATTAAAATAACATTTTACTCAAGAATTTCACAATAAATAAGTGTAAGAGTACCTAATTTAGATGTGTAAAAATACATCCATCAAATACCCCCAAACTTATCTCTTGCTCGTCCTCGAGTAAAACAACAAAACATAAGAAAGAAAATAAAAAAAAAACCTAAACTAATTAATCCGAAAGTTAACTTTGTCCCCACATTCTTATATTTCCTAAAATTGCTTGAATCATGAATTACCACAACCACACAATCTCAAAATAGTCAATCTACACAAGTACCAACATATATTACCATTAATTTTACTACACTGCTCAATCATTATATGTATTCAATAAATCTCCGTTTGTGTGTGAATTTGGATTCTCCCTCTGCTTCAAACATGATCTATTTTTATAAAGCTAAGTACACCAATCATCTCTTATTTTATTGAATTTGTTTAACAAATAAAAACACACTCAAACGGCAAACTATGAATACTCCCTTCAGCTTTTCCACTTCAATGGACCTTAACACCCCCAAACCTGATCATTTAAGCACATATTTTTAAAAGTCATCTACCGTTCAAGTAGGGAACACTGTAGCAGCGAACTCCATGCCCCTAATACTAGGTAGGAATTTATTACCTTATACTCCTATTTGGTAAGAAAGCAACGTCGCAGCGAACGCCGTGCCCCGAGCTACTTTAGGAATATTTAATCATAGAGATGGGAGTTAGCCACTTCGGTGTCGAGCCTGGTACGGACCATCACGGCGGAAAAGCTCTTCCCCCATAACGCTACTGCATACCCAGAAATCTGGTTAAGCTAGAATGGTCCCTATCCAACCAATCTACACGCCTGGGGGTATTTACCGAGTAATAATTTAATTGCCATTGCTCCCATTCCCTTTTCAATTTATCTTACACATTATCTCAGATACAAGGGGTGTCATTTCACAACAATAATCCACACTGTCCAAGGAGTACCCACAGTCTACTGCTAAGATGTTACTATTTAATATACAAATTCATTAACTTCAAAGATGATGGTGTACTATAAACTTGATAAAAAAGATCAAAATTATCAACTATAGGAGACTTACTTCATGAGTGCACTAAATTTTTGAGATTTATTAACATAAATATAACCATTGAGCACCATATCAAAATTAATCTAATATATATTAAGACTTGCATACCTGACCTACAACACCACAATATCCCACTAACGGTTTCAAACAATCAACCAAGCAATCATGGGAATAAAAGAATGTTAACAAAACTTGAACCATATCAAACAAGGACAAAATTAACCCTTTTTTTAAAAAAATATAATTATGATAAACCAATAATTGTACCAGGTAGTACCCCCACACCCCCAAACTTAAATCTTGCATTGTCCCTAATGCATATAATGTAAATAAAGCATAAGAAAGGGTTAGGGGTACCTCGACCAACTACTGAGGCGGAGCGCGAAAATGTTGATCCCAAGGACCATTCTGGAACTGCTGAAACTGCTGAAACTGCCCCCCTTGTGGCTGAGATTGTGGTGGAGCGGACTGCTGCCAATTACTGCCTTGTGGGCGCAAATAACCCATGAGTTGCGCCCATCTTTCATCTTGCACATCCCTGTGTGCTTGGGCTCTCATAGCCTCCTCTATCCGGCTCTGCTCACCTGCCTCAAAACGAGTATTGAGATCCTCAAACTTTGTATTCAATCGATTCATCTCCACTCTTACCTCAGTCATAGTCAAATTCAGAGCGTGCATCCCCCTGGCGGGATCTCTTCTATATAACTCAATACGTGCTTCCTCGGTATCCTCCAAGTCTTCATCATTTCCTTCATTTTCGTCATTTCCTTCTCCTTCTTCTTCATTCTCACCATCATCCTCATCACTCGATCCTGACACTGCCTCCCCCGACTGAATATGACTTTTCTTGGTCATAGTACTCAAATCTATCTTAGGCCCCGGCTTCAAGTCCCTTGATGGCAGATTTACCCTTGCCCTTGAAATCAAATAAGTGATCAAACAAGGGAACTTGAAGTTGACATTGCTCAATTTTTCCGCATTATGGGCAATTTGGTTGGAAATAATCAATCCAGTATTAATAGGCTATCCCTGTAGCACCAAATGCATAAGCCATGCCCTTTTCCAATGCACCACATGCTTATGCGCACTCGGCATAACCCGTTCACTGATAAACCTGTGCAAGTATCTCAGTCTGTGCCTCAACTTCTTAACTGGCATCAACTTTCCTCCATCATTCAAATTTATCTCCACATGCCCAAAGGTTGATTGAATCACATGAATTTCCTTTCTCCATTCTTTTTCCATCGCCCCTATAGTGCTAGAATATTTACACCCTTCAACATTTGGCATGGAATAATACTGATTAATCATTTCACTCGAGTAATTCACCGGGTGTCCCCTCACATAAGACTCTCCACAATTTCCCAACTCATGAACATTTGCATAAAATTCTTTTACCAACAATGCCACCCCATTCTGTTTTGGCCTACCCGCAAGATTCCTCCATTGATACCTCTCCACAATATCATCCAAACCCAAATCTTCAAAATCAAACTCTCTTTTTGCATTGCACTGTTTACGCTCATATTGAACAAAGAAATTCTCCGCTTTTCGACTCTTGAATTTATTTGCATCATGGGGAGGACCGGGAGGGGTTTGTTCTTGTGCAACCTCTTTCCTTTTTCTAGAGCTACTCATTGTTAATCACCCAGAAAACTTACAAAAAACTAACAAGAAACTTACTTCCACTGCAGAGATTCACCGGAAAACTGACCGGAGTTGGCCGGAATTCGCGCCGGAGATGGAGAAGATGGAGAAATCGGTGAAGCTCATCCTTCCAACACTTTCCCACCGAAATCTTCCTTCAATTCGGCTTCTAATGTCTCCAATCAACAAACCCACCTCTTTCTTCACTCCAAGAAATTTCTTCAATTTGGGTCCAAAGATTGGGGCTTTAGTGGTGTAAATCAGTTTTGGAGGGAGGATAATGGGTGTAGGTGAGGATTTCGTGAGCAACAATGGTGGATTTGGGAGTTTAGGGGTTCAAATTTAGAGAGAAGGGGGGCGGTGGCCGTGGCTTTTTAGAGAGAGAAAAGGGATATTGCAAAGGGTTTTTGAGAAATTAGGGATTAATCCGTCCCTTTCCTTATTTCACCACCCCAGTTTGACCGGTCCACCTATCCCAGGCGCACGTCCAATTCCCCCAGGCGCACGCCCAAATCTATGCTGAGCCAAACCAGGCGTACGCCCTATACCTCCAGGCGCACACCCACTCAAGTTTCACAAATGTTCATTTTCCTCCCCTTTGCTTGCAGTATCTCTATTGTTGCCACATTATTTCCACTTCCTTTCATTGATTGGCGAATAACATCTACACATCACCACTAAAAATAAAACCCAAGCATAAAATCTGCTAAATAACTAAACTCATAAAAGATTAAAAACAAAAGTAAAAGGATCAATCGAAATAAACAAAATAATGCAATAAAAGCAAAATATTTTTGGAGGATGACACTATTTACACTCCCCTATAAGCCCACAAACACGGGAAGACTCACACGGAGTGACTTAAAACTTTTTGTATGTCAAGATTTGGCACACATTTTGACCGCACTTTCGTTGCCTACGTCCCCATTAATGTGGGCGGACTACCCAACAAAAATAGGCTCAGGTCACCGTAGTTCGACACGTTTACGAAATAAAGGACCCCTAAATTTTTTTTATATTTTTTTTTTAATAAATAACCCCCACCCCCACATTTAAACCATGCTATATCCTCATGGCATGAACCAAGAAAGACACAACACAATCCAAATGCAACGATGAAGAGACTGAAATGAAAATACGGAAAGCAGTAAAGGTTACCTACATTGGGTTGCCTCCCAATTAGCGCTTTGGTTATAGTCATTAAGCTCGACGTTATGCCCGAAAGGAATTACGTGGCCTCCTTCGGGTCCATCAACTCGACCACATCGATATCCTCCAAAATGGACACCCCTTCATAATATGGTTTTACTCGGTGACCATTCACTTTAAACACTGTGCCATCTTTTAGATCTTTGAGCTCAACTGCTCCGTGCGGATACACATGCACTACCTCATATGGACCCGACCATCTAGAACTCAACTTGCCCGGAAAGAGCTTCAAACAAGAGTTGAAGAGAAGGACTTTCATACCCGACCTTATGAACTTGGGCTTCAAATTTTTGTCATGATATCGTTTGGTCCTCTCTTTATACAATTTTGCACTCTCATAACTGTCTTGTCGCAGTTCTTCCAGCTCATCCAAATCAAGTAACCTCTTTTCTCTAGCTAGAGCCAAATCCATGTTGAGCTCTTTGGTGGCCTAATAAGCTTTGTGTTCCAATTCAATCGGAAGATGGCACTCCTTTCCATAAACAATACGATACGGACTCATGCCAATAGGGGTCTTGTATGCTGTCCGATATGCCCACAATGCGTCACACAATTTCTGAGACCAATCCTTGCGATTCGGGTGCACTGTTTTCTCAAGCACCCCTTTGATTTGGCGGTTGCTCACCTCTACTTGGCCCGAAGTTTGAGGATGATAGGCCGTGGCTAATTTGTGAACTACCCCATACTTTTTCAACAGCTGATTGAACATCCGGTTCGTGAAATGCGTCCCTTGATCACTAATGATTGCTCGTGGCATGCCATACCTGCTGAAAATATTCTCGCAAACAAACTTGCAAACAACATTAGCATCATTTGTGCGGGCGGGAATTGCCTCCACCCACTTTGAAACATAATCAACTGCTACAAGTATATATAGAAAACCATGGGACGGGGGGAATGGGCCCATAAAATCAATGCCCCAAACATCAAAAATATCAACTATCAAATTATGTTGTAAAGGCATCTCATCTCTCTTTCCTATATTCCCGGACCGTTGACATCTATCACACCTAATGCAAAACGCTTGAGCATCTTTGAACAAAGTGGGCCAATAAAGACCCGATTGAAGCACTTTCCTAGCGGTCTTTTGGCCACTAAAATGACCCCCACATTGGAGTTCATGACAAAATTTCAACACACTACTTTGCTCATGGTTCGGGACATATCTCCTCACAATTTTGTCTGGGCAAATTTTCCACAAATACGGATCATCCCAAATATAGTGTTTCACATCGGACCTAAACTTACGTTTTTGGTCATAGGTGAACTGTGGTGGGATCATATTGGACACCAAGTAATTGACAAAATTTGCATACCACGGCTCTTGGACATGTATGGCAAGAAGTTGTTCATCCGGAAAATTTTCATTAACCGGAATCACACTCTCCTCGATATTAAGATACGAATAGTCCTCAAGCCTCGATAAATGATCCGCTACCACATTCTCAGTCCCCTTTTTGTCTCGAATCTCAACATCAAATTCTTGTAACAATAACATCCACCTCAACAAACGAGGTTTCGCATCCTTTTTATTCAATAAATGTTTCAATGCAGCATGGTCAGAATAAATTATCACCTTTAACCCTAGAAAGTAAGAATGAAACTTTTCCAATGCAAACACAACAGCTAGAAATTCTTTTTCAGTTGTGGTAAAATCAGTTGTGCATCATTAAGTGTTCTACTTGCATAATGGATCACGGAAGGTAATTTGTCTACCCTTTGTCCCAAAACAGCCCCAATAGCAAAGTCCGAGGCATCACACATGATCTCAAAAGGGTGAGACCAATTGGGACTAGAAAGAATGGGGGCACACGTCAACTTTTCCTTAAGCAAATTGAAAGCATCAACACACTCTTGGTCAAAAATGAACTCCGTATCCTTGGCAAGAAGATTACATAAAGGCTTACAAATTTTTGAAAAATCTTTTATAAATCGCCTATAGAAACCCGCATGCCCTAGGAAACTTCACACACCCTTGACTGAGTTCGGGGGAGGTAATTTAGCAATCACATCAATTTTAGCCCTATCGACCTCAATCCCCTTACTTGACACAATGTGACCCAAAACAATCCCATGTTTTACAAGAAAATGGCACTTTTCCCAACTTAACGTCAGGTTGGTTTCACAACATCTTTTCAAAACAGATGCCAAATTCTTTAAACAATCATCAAAACTATCTCCAACGACAGAAAAATCATCCATGAAAACCTCAACACACCTTTCAATCATATCCGAAAAAATGGAGGTCATACACCTTTGAAATGTCGCAGGTGCATTGCAAAGCCCAAAAGGCATCCTCCTAAATGCATAAGTGCCGAATGGACATGTGAAGGTGGTTTTGGACTGATCTTCAGGGGCTATGGCAATCTGATTATACCCCGAAAAACCATCAAGAAAACAATAATAAGAGTGACCGGCCAATCTTTCTAACATCTGATCAATAAAAGGTAAAGGAAAGTGATCTTTCTTGGTCGCAGCATTTAGTTTTCTCAAGTCAATACACATCCTAAGACCGGTCACTTCCCTCATTGGCACGTCCTCACCTTTCTCATTCTGAACTACAGTGATGCCCGATCTTTTTGGTACAACTTGTACCGGGCTTACCCATTCACTTTCAGCCACCGGGTAAATAATACTCGCATCTAGCAATTTAAGGACCTCTTTTCTCACGGCTTCCTCCATGTGAGGATTCAGCCTCCTTTGTCTCTCCCTAGACGGTTTAGCACCATCCAAGAGATGAATTCTGTGCATGCACATCGTGGGACTAATTCCCTTAATGTCCACCCAATGGCCTCTTTATATTCACACAAAACAGCAATCAATTTGGCCTCTTGGTCCGTGGACAAATCAGATGCAATTATGACAGGTAAAGTCTCTCCCTCTCCTAAAAATGCATATTTTAAATTTGACGGGAGAATTTTCAACTCAAGGACTAGGGGAATCACAATAGAGGGCACCAACTTCTCATTGAAGTGGCCTAGGGGGTGAAACGGGCCATCACTAAGATGGTGCTCGTCAGCCTTATCCACAGCCATCAGTTGAGCATCCGCATTATCCCTAGGTTTCTCACCGCCCATTGAAATTAATGACTCTAACTTCTCACAATCTCTCTCATGCCATGACATTTCACGCACACAATCATCAACCTCATCAAACTCATCTACAAACATGCAAGACTCATCATGACCTACCGCATTTTTCATTACCTCAAAAATATTTATTTCAATTTTTTCATTTGCGATGCTACGTGGAGAGAGTGCCACTAGCAACATTGATTACGGTGTTGGTCGTTGCCATGAATGGTCTCCCAAGCAAAATGGGTGAATCACGGCGACTACCCTCACCGCGAGGCATCTCTAAAACCACAAAATCCACAGGAATGATCAATGACCCAACCTGAACTAAAACATCCTCTACGATGCCCAATGGTCTTTTTATGGACCGATCAGCGAGTTGTAGGGCCATCATAGTGGGTTTTAGCTCAGGTAAACCCAACTCAAGATACATGTAATAAGGCAACAGATTAATGCTTGCCCCAAGATCAAGCATAGCTTTCACCGTGTGGGAATCCCCCAAAGTAATGGAAATTAGAAAACTCTCGGGGTCTTTCATTTTCGGTGGAAGACTATGTTTGACTACAGCACTCGCATTCTCACCCAACACCAATTTATCATCTTTCCCATACTGAATCTTCTTGGAATTAATTTCCTTGAAGAATTTGGCATACGCGGGAACATTCTTGATCACATTTAACAAAGGCAAATTTATATTAACTTTTGAAAACATGTCAATCAATTCTTTCATTTGGTGATCAAGTTTGTTCCTCAAAAATCTACCAGGGAAAGGAACAGGGGGCACATATAGCTTGGGGTTGGACTTTTCTACATTCACATTTTGCCCCAATCCATTAGTACCCTCATCATCAGACACAACATCCTCAACAATCACATTTTCCACATTCGAGTTTTCCACAACAGAAGAGTCAACGACAGGGGGTGTAGGATGAGAAGAAGGAGAAGCTACCTGATTGTCTACCTGTTTTCCACCACATAGGGTGAAGATGGCCTTGGCTTGCTCCCCTTGGCTAGGGAATGTACCCGGCTGTCGTCCCTGTAATGCCTCTGCCAATTGACCCATTTGGGTCTCTAATTTTTTCATTGCAGCAGCTTGATTGTTGTTTGCTTGCTGATGTTCTGCCCTTGCTTGAAGTTGCTCCGCTCTCATCCGATCCATCGCCTCTTCCCAAGGCTCTCTTTTCCTTTCATAAGGCCCCTGCAGTGGTGGTTGGGGATGGAGAGGTTTATTCGGCTGTTGGTTTCCTCCCCAAGAAAAATTAGGGTGCTTTCCCCACCCAGATTGTATGTCTCGTGAAAATGGATTGTTCTGCGGGAACCTCTCGCATATATGCTTGCATCGCCCGTACTCGCTCATGATTATGTAAATGGGGACTAGTGGAGGGGCAAACTTCATAAGAATGAGTGTTAGATCCACAAGTTACACAACTATCATGCATGACATTACCAACAGATGACACATTGGAAGCATAATTGGAAGTACTACTCATGGCCAACGTATCAAATCTTTGATTTAAAAGTGCAATTTGTTTAGCAAGCTCATCATTCATTCCTATTCCATTTACACTATTGGTTTTACCCCTTGACCCCTTTTGTTGCGAATTAGATGCTAATCTCTCAAAAAGATCTTGGGTCTCTTCCACGCTTTGGCTCCTAAAGAGCCTCCGCCGCGTTATCAACCATAGCTCGATCGGCTTGTGTCAACCCCCATAGAAATTTTGATGCAATAAAGGCAAAGGAAAATTATGGTGGGGACATTGCACCAAAAGCATCTTAAATCTGTCCCATGCTTCATGAAATGCCTCAAAAGAGTCCTGTGTGAACCCTATAATTTTCTGTCTAAAAGTGGCTAACGTAGCATGTGGGAAGTATTTTCTCAAAAATATATCATGTAATTCATCCCACGTATTAATGCTCCTAGGTGGGAGCAACATGAGCCACTTCTTAGCATTATCCCTCAAAGCAAAGGGAAAACATTTCAATCTTAAGTGCTCATCAGTCACACCCTCTCTCAATGGAAAACTCGACACAATCATCATATATTCCCTCAAGAAATTCAAAGAATCTTCAGAGGGGAGGCCATGAAATTGAGGGATCATGTTAAACAGATGGCCTTTTACCTCGTAACTTTTTGTTGCATCATTCAACACAATGCATGACACAGACGTGTCCACCCGCGGCCTAGAGAAGGCATCCATAGTGGGTGCTTGCAAAGCCATATCAAATTCACGTTCTTCTCCCTCGGTGGAAGAAGTTTCTAATTCACTCAAAGTTACCTCTGTCTCGGTGACAGAAGTTTCAGAATCAGTCTTGCTCACTTGAGTAGAGGGAATGCCTCTCTCAACTTTGTCTATATCGTCGTTCAAAGGAACCAAATTAGGATCCAATGACCGGCGACCAAACATGCACCGATTAAATAAACTTGTTGAAAATCACAACAAGTCCCCGGCAACGGCGCCAAAAACTTGATGGAGAAAAATTCCACTGTGTAATAAAAAAAACCTTGCAAGTGTACAAGTTACCGTAGTAGCAACGTACAAAAGTAAGGGTCGAACCACAGAGACTTGTGTGTTTAACAAGTTGATTTAATTAATGCAGAAAGTAACAAAAAGAGGGGTTTTTGGTTTGGTTTATTAACTAAAATTACTAATGCACGAAATTAAACTAATGAATTTAAGAAAACACGAAAGAAAGAAATACGGATTCAATCAGATCAAAGAAATTCACGGATTAGATTTCATATTCATCTTCATTCTATGCTAGAATTATCATGATGAAATTAACAATCTTGTCCAAAAATTCGTTCACTTAATTTAAGGGTTGGGACGTTCGATGTGCGGATTGCAACCCTACTATTTCTCTCCTATTGTAGATTCCGCTAGGTCAAAACAATGATCAAGAAATTCATTAAGAACAATAAGAACATATGAATCTGGATTCTCTTGTATTCCGCTAGGTCAACAATCAAATCCAATTGATGAAATAGTGGCCTAAATTATGAACAATCCACGCTAGTGCAACGATTCACAACCTAACAATTAAAGGTTAAAATAGCATTGAAACCTAAAACTGAATATAGATATTTCATCAAACATGAACAAGAAAGTTTTGGAAAATTATACTAGCATAGAAATCCGACGAATATTACATCCAATCCATGAACTAGAGAGATTAGTTACTCATCTTCATAGCAAAAGACAAAACAGATGAGTAACAAAACATAAACCTCGTTTGATCCTTGAATTGTAAAGCAAAAACTTGAAATCCTTGTTCCTAATTGAGTCTTGAATCCAAAAGCATGATGATAAATTAACCCTAAGATGTCTTTTATTTATACTAAAAGATTATGGAGATAAAATCTGCAGAAAATCTCTAGAATCCTTTCAAAATAAGGAAACTGTCTTCCTCAGTCCGTCCCTACTGGGCGCACGCCCCCTGGCACTGGGTGTGCGCCTGGTCTCAATCTGGTTGTTTTGGGCGTGAGCCCACTTCCTCCAGGCGTGCGCCCTTCTTCTATTCCAGCTTTACTCCCTTTTTCCTCCATAATTTCCTTTTGATCCTCCAGCAGAATGACTCCTTGACTTCTCAAAATACCTCGCAAGTCCTTTTTCACTCTCCAACAGATCTCCGCTCCACTTTTGCTTCCTTTCTTCACTTTAACCCACAGTTTTTCACCTACTTAACCTGTACTCATAAAGACACTAGAAAATACATTAAAATAACATTTTACTCAAGAATTTCACAATAAATAAGTGTAAGAGTACCTAATTTAGATGTGTAAAAACACATCCATCAAGGCTCGGGACGGGGAGAGGAGTCCACGACAGTTCGTGGTTGACTCCAACCTGGCAGGATTCATTAGTGCGGTAGCCGTGGTGGCTTCGACGCAGAGGGAGAGGGTACTTCATGTCATCCTGAGCGAGTACTGGTAGGATACGACCCACACGTTCCATTTCAGGTGGGGGGAGGCGACCGTGACTCCCACTAATTTTGCAGCGATTACTGGGTTGCCATTCTGGGGCAACACTGTTGAGTGGGTAGATGGCTTTACCCAGGAGCAGTTATCAGAGCTGCTTGGTTTTGACATGAACGATGCCAGGGGCCTGGGTATTCGGTACGGGCCAATGGAGGATCATTTGAGGAGGGGCATCGAGGAGTATTTAGCTGGTTCCGTGAGGATGACAGCAGAGCGCTTGGCTCGAGGGTTTTTGTGGTTCGCTTTGTCAGTTACCCTGTTTCCCACTACTTACACGGCATATAATTTTGCTCTGCTCGGCTCTCTGACCAACCTGGAGGCTGTGAGAGGATTTTCTTGGGGAGAGGCCGGTCTGGCCGAGCTCTATCACACTTTGGATAGGTTCTCTCAGGGAGAGGAGAACTCATTAGGCTGGTTCCAGTTTGCCTTGGATGTGAGTTTCTTTCTTTTTCTTTTCCTTATCTCACTTGTACTCGTATGTATCTGCTTTATAGCTGATATAAATTTCCTTGCGTTTGACAGGTGTGGTTCTTGGAGGTGTTCCACCCGCAAAGGTGGGATACTAGGGAGGCATATACGCATTTGTTCCCTGCCATGTTGACTTGGCAGAAGGCGGCGAGAAAGCCAATAAAGTCGAGGGAGAGCACTCGACTGACTTATGAGGAGGTGTCTCTGGCCATGCACCAAGATTTTTCTCCGCGGATCCAGCTGACCTGGTGGAGCCGGCTTGATCACTTTGCGGTGCAGGCTGCTGGGGATGTTACACGTTGGCGGAAGCTGCTGGTGGGGCTCCATTGCGACGTGATGTACCTGGGTGAGAGGGTGTCTTGCCAGCATGCTCCGGGGTCCATTCCCTTGGTTCCAATGGATTTGCCTCCTCATATGCAGTATCCTACGATGATACCGATGGCAGAGTAGCAGCGGTACAGGCAGGGTGTGTCCTATGCCGAATTCATCATAGAGGACGCCGACTATGATGTCTTCCAGAGGACGAGGCTGAGGAGCCCATAGGTGCTGCATAGAGAGGGCGAGGGCCCTGCACGTCCCCGAGACTACCCGCTCCCTCACACTCGCTTGTCATTGGAGGGCATTGGTGGTTCTCACAGGCGGCTGTTGATTCCAATCTCGGAGCAGCCGAGGTCTCAATACAGGGTGGATCCTGATGCTTCAGTGAGTGTTTTGCTTTGCTTTTCTGTACTTGGTAGTAGCATCTTGCAAATGTTGCGTTTGTTCTGTCTGTTTGTCCTTTGATGGCTTTCCTGGTTTGCAGGTGTCTGGTCATACATACAATCAGGCCGTGAGGCACTTGGATGGATTAGCCAACTACGCTAGGAGGCTCGCGGAGTTCCTGTGGTGTAGTTCCCGGAGGAGTGCGGCTGTTTATGAGCCGATGCCTTCTCAGTAGTCTGCTGCGAGGGACCCATCTGTTTCCACGACTGGTGGCACAGATTTTGCACAGGGGTTCAGCCAGTTCTCCGGTGGGACTGCTGATTCGGAGCTTGCCATTCCTCATATTCGGGATACGAGCAGGGAGAGACCTCGGTGGCACAGGAGCGGGGCCGTAGCTTTTCGTACTCCGGTCTCGAGGAGTTTGCGGATTATTGGTCCACCGTGGATCCGGCTACAGCGGGGTAGTATTACGAGTGCTCAAATGACGAGCAGGACTCTTAGTAGTCCTTTTATTTAGACAATTGTGTATATTGTCCAAACATTTGATTTGTATTCGAAAGGGCCTTTGAGGCGAATCCTTGTATTTTGAAATATTTATTATTGATTACCTTCCTTTAATTTTGGCAAATAAGCAAGTAGGTTGATCAAAAATAAATAAAAAGGGGACATGCATAAAATTTGAACTGGTCAAAATTTATATCTACATGCACTGTTATTTAATTAATTGCACTGTTGCACGAGCCCAGGGCGGATGTGGTGTTGGCAGTGAATGATTAAACTACGGATGAATGTAATTTAGTCAAGGTTGGAATAGGAGGCTGTTTGGGATTGTTCCTGAGATTTGAAGCAGTTGGCTGCAGAGTTGACCAAGTCAAACTGTAAAACAGGCCGGCCGGACTTGGATTCAGTTCCAGATTGTTTTAAATTGCAGTCCAGTTTCTGCAAATTTGAAAACACTACGCTTGTTTCTGATCAAAGCTGATTTCTCTCTCAAATTTTTGGAGGCTTTCTTTGTTTCTCATGGATTTATTTCCAAGGTTGTCGTCTCAGGTGCAAGAGCGATATTTGGAGAGTTTCCAGAAGTGGGTACGGCACCACATGAGGCAAAACAAGGGATTTTTCGAAGGCTGTTATAGAATGAGGGCGGTTTGGGCTTTGAAGGAGCTCATGCCGGATTAGGGTCTCTTGAGAGCTGCGTCTCGCTTCTGGGACGAAAGGAGGCACATGTACAGTTTCTCATACAACGAGATTATGCCCACACTCGAGGATTTTCGGGCTATCCTTGGAGGATCCGAGGTGGAGCGGGTTGTCCTTCCTTTGATGGGTGGTCTGACCATCGTTGAGAAGTTAATGTCCTTGCTTGGCGTCTCAGCTGAGGAAGCATGCGGGATGCTAATACCAAATACTAGGGATGGCCAAAATCGGTTCCGGTCCGGTTTCGGGCCGAAAACCGCCGGTTCCGGTTCGGCCAGGGTGCGAACCTTAACTGGCCCATCATTGACTCCGGTTCGGTTACTCCGGTTCCGGTTTTCTCCCCGGTTCGGTTCGGTTCTGGGCTTTTCCGGTCCGGTCCGGTTCTCTTTAAAATCAAGGAATTTTCATCCAGTTCTGGGCTTTTTCCGGTCCGGTTCACCAAAATGGTGACCTTTAACCGGCCCGCCGTTGACTCCGGTCCGGTTACTCCGGTTCAGGTTTTCTCCCTAGTTCAGTCCGGTTCCGGTCTTTTTCGGTCAGATTTCGGTCCGGTTTTTCGATTCTGGTCCGGTTTGGCCATCCCTACCAAATACAAACTATGTCGACATTTCGGGGCTGCCCGATAGATTCACCGATGCTGAGGGAAGTGTTTCTGTGTGGGATGCTTTTGCTCTGTGCGCAATCGCTACTTTGTTCACATTCACATCCTTGGGGGTGTGTCATCACAGTGTATTGGACCTGGTGAGGCAGTTTCGGAGCGGAGGAGACATCGTGCCTTTGATCCTGGGCGAGATGTTTCTTGGCATAGGTCGAATGGCGATCAGTAGCCGATACATGTAGGGAGGGAGTCCCGCTATGCTTACTCTGTGGTTGAGGGAGCGGTTGCAAATGATGCCTGAGGTACCAGTGACATGCAATCCCTGGTCTTTTTCTTGACGACCCTTGGTGATAGGAGGCAATCAGGGTGAGTTGGAGCTTTGGATTGCCAAACTCCGCATGCATCATCTGCGATGGTGGGTTCCTCATTGGAAGTTACAGACCTACCGGACTGTTCAGGAGGGTCTTCTCATTGTCAGAGTTCCGGGGGTGTCCCAGACTTTTTTCTACATTCCATCCTTTGTGCTGCGACAGTTCGGGCTAGAGCAGGTGCCATTGACGGGCTTGAGTAATGCTGCTACCTTCGAGGTGGGATTGCTTCTGATAGAAGATCCTTCGACGCCACTGCTTCTCATGCAGTTGTGGCAATATACGTCCTTTCCTACCAGGGTTCTCTTTCACCTGAGAGGGGGCACTGTTCTGTCCACTCACTATTTGAACTGGTATGAGGAGTGTATAGAGGAGACACAAATGGCTATTTTGTGGAGACGGAGTGAGCTGTTGGGCCTTGACTACCATAAAAACTCGACTTTGAGGAGGGCCGAAGCGGTGGCTAAACCTCAGGATTGTACTGGGGATGATATGGCTGACTATGAGGCCAATGCTAGTCGGGCGGCCGATCAGAGCATGGATATGACGACTCAAAGAGAGGCAGCTCGTGATAGAGCAAGGGAAAGGGCTGCGTTGGCAGCTGCAGGTTTGACAGAGGTGTCGGGAAGGGTCCCAGAGCCAGGTAGAAGGACTACGGGGATATTCCCCGTGAAGGCGAAGAATACCCGTCGTGGAAAAGGGAAGGGGAAGAAAGACGAAGGACCGGGTACGAGGGACTAGGTTGACCTTGTTGTCCGGAATATCCACCCACTGTTATTGCAGACACATTAAATTGATTAAGTGTTTTATTGTTGTTTTGCTAGCGTGTAACGAGTCAAAAGTTGACCGTGCTTGAACTCATCAAAGACTGTTTTAACCGTCATTAATCTATAGGTTAATTTAAAGAGTTTTTCGAAACATAAGCGATTGGTGTTGTATTTGAAATTTATTTGTTTTCGAGACCAAACCAATGATGGCTGCCTACGTTCCCCTTTTACAATTGGACTAAGGGGCTCAGGTCACCGTAGTTCGACACTTTAGGTGAAATTTGAGAAAAAGACAAAAGAAGTGCGACCCTGTTTTTTACCATGGCTCCTCCGGAGAAGATTATTTGTACCACGAATGGGCCTATCCAGGTAGGCTCCCACTTTTCGAGGGGATTGGTCTGTGTAGGAGGCTTTTCCTTAAGCACCAAGTCGCCTTCTCTGATGTCTTGGATCTTGACTTTCTTATCAAATGCTCGGGCCATTCTGCTTTGGTAGGCACAAGTGTGTTCCATGGCTTTCAATCTGCGCTCGTCGAGTAGAGCTAGTTAGTCGTGACGGCTCTGGAGCCATTCGACTTCATTGATTCCGTTTTCCAAGAGGACTCGGAGGGATGGAATTTCAAATTCAACTGGCAACATCGTTTCCATTCCGTATGTGAGTGCGAAAGAAGTCTCCCCTGTGGCGGTTATGACTGATGTCTTGTATCCCCAAAGGGCTAAATGTAGTTTCTCGAGCCAATCCCGGCCTCTAACGGCCATTTTTCTGATTATCATTGCGAGAGTCTTATTTGCTGCCTCTACTATACCATTAGTCTGTAGTCTGTAGGGGGAGGACTTGTGGCGTGTAACTCTGAACTCGGTCAACAGTTGGTCACAATCTCCTTCAAAGTGGGTCCCATTGTCGGATATGATCTCGTTGGGCACCCCGTATCTTCACATGATATTCTCTTTGATGGACTCGGCCACCTTTTTAGAATTCAGTACTTTGTATGATCTGGCTTCTACCCATTTGGTGAAGTAGTCGACTGCGACTAATATGAACTCGAGACCATTGCTCCCTGATGGAGTGATTTTGCCGATGACGTCAATTTCCCATGTGGCGAAAGGCCATGGTGTAGTCATGCAGTAGAGCTCGTGAGGAGGGATGTGATTGAGGTTCAAAAATCGTTGACATTTGTCGCAGCTTCTGACGAACTGGATGCAGTTTGTTAACCCATACGGAGGATGATCTGTGTCAATGCTCTGGAATTCATGTGCGGATCGCAGGTTCCGTTGTGAACTTCGTTCATCAGCTCGCTGGCTTTTTCTTTATTTACACACCGGAGGAGTGGTCCATGGTGGCGCTTCTTGTATAACATGCCCCCAGAAGGACAAAATGGGATGCCAAGCGTTTTAGGGCCATCATGTTTTTGGATTTGATCCCTTCTTTGATTTTCCATCTTTTTTTGTGAAGGAAGCTTCTCCATTTTGGAGGTACTGGTAGATTTGATTGTACCAGAGCTCGTCGATTGGTTCATGTTCAACTTCGATCTCAGAGCAATAAGCGGGGGTTTCCCGTCGACCAATTCTGAGGGGTTTTACTAATTTTCCCTCAGGAATTTCGACAAGGGATGCTAGGGTAGCCAGGGCATCTGCGAAGCGGTTTCTGTCTCTTGGCAAGTAGTGGAAAGAGATGTCCTTGAACTGAGCGATGAGCTCTTCCATGTACGTGTGGTACTTCCGGAGGCCAGAATCTATTGTCTTCCATTTGTTGGACACTTGATTGATGATCAATGTTGAGTCTCCGTATACTTCCAGTTCTGAAATGTTGCGTTCAAGGGCGGCTTCTAGGCCGGCTGCGTAAGCTTCATACTCTGCTGCATTGTTGGTTGCTTCAAAGTTCAGTTTGATGGCTATGGGAGTGTGCTCGTCTTTAGGATCGACCAGGATCATTCCAATACCATTTCCCTTCTTGTTGTCTTCCCCATCGAAGAAGAGTTGCCAGCGGTTTGCGCTGTTGAGTGAGAAAATCCAGTCATCCGGAAACTGCGGATCAGGACCCTTGAGTTCACTGCTTGGGAAGTCTGTCAGTTGATCTGCCATTACTTTGCCCTTTGTTGATTTTCTGACCATGTACTTGATGTCGAACTCAGCCAGGAAGAATGACCACTTGGCTAGTCTCATTGATAGAGATGGCTTGTCGAAGAGATATCTGACGGGGTCCATCTTGGAGACCAGGAGAACTGAATGTGACTGCATGTAGTGTTTCAGTTTCCCGACTACCCATACCAAGGCGGTACAAGTTTTCTCTAATGCTGAGTAGCTGAGTTTACTTCCCTGAAGCTTTCGGCTTAAGAAGCAGATTGCATGCTTAACTCTAAAATCTTTATGTCAGTGTCTGTGGTGGCTTCATGTCGATGATGGCCTTGATTTTCTTAGGATCGGCTTTGATGCCTCTTTCTGTAACCATGTACCCCAGTACTTTGCCTCGCTTGACGCCGAAGGTGCACTTTGCAGTGTTCAATCTCATGGAGTGCTTTTTGAGTCTGTTGAAGAACTTTCTCAAATCTATCTTTAGTGTCCTGGTGTGCTTTGCCATAGTATGTCACTTTCTGGGGTACGAGCCCTGTATGAGAGTCTTTAGGGAGTTCTTTAGTGTCAAAGTTGATAAAGCCGACTCAGGGATTAGCACTCCCTCCAAGCCAAATTCCCCCAAGTTATTTGTCAATCTTCCTGGTAAGGCGAGTGGTTGGAACTCCCACGTGTTAGTGGTGGAGAGCAGGAGAGGATGGGAACCCAATACTAACTCCAAGGTAGTGAGAGAGGAGGATTATTGGGAGCCATACTGGCACGCCGAGCTGTATAAGAGATTGGTCGAACTGGCTGATAGGGGACCCATCAGTTGGAAGGTTTTAGGAACCACCAAGAACAATTACATCCAGGCTGGCATGATGCTTGGCGATGGAGCAGTGGTGCCTCTAGTCCCCATTGTTAGAAGCTTGAGGTATCCTGACTGGGTCATCCACGAGTGGGATAGATTTAGGTTTGAGAGAGAATGCCACTACTGTAAGAAAGAGCCAGATTATTGCAGGTTCAAAGTGGACCATTTTGGTGGTAAGTTTTTACTCGCCTTTATCTCTGAACTCGTCCCTTTATTGCTCGTATGTAGAACTTTTAGATCGTACATAGAACTTGTTTGAATTGTATGTGTAACTCTTAGCTCGTAAATAGTTTACTTATATGTATAACTCATTGCTTGTACATGTCTAGCTCGTACATAGAACTTTTAGCTCGTACGTAGGATTTGTTGGTATGACTTTTAGCTCGTAGATAATTTGCTCGTATGTAGAACTCGTAGCTCGTACATAGAACTTATTTGAATTGACGAGCTAATACTTTGTTGCTTTGGTTTTGTGCAGTTCTGACTCCTGAACAAGAGGCTAATATGGGCCGAGCCATCGATGTTAGGAAAAGCAAGAGAAGCTGCGGGGCTGCCAATGCCCGAGAAAACCGCGAGGCAGAGGGGGCCAAGCGCCATGAGCTTCTGAAACTGGTTGACCAGGAGACTACCCAATTCATTCCTGTGGAAGATGAGTTTGAGGAATTGGAGGAGGGGCGAGCTGGAGATGATGCCCAAGGGGTCGATGTTGCTGAGATTAACGAGACTAAGCAACCTTTGGAGCCAGCACGCGCGGGAGGTCGTCCGAACCAGATCTCGAGCTCAAATCAAGGTCAAGTCCAAGGCTAACTCCAAGGCCAAGTCGCCCATTATAGATGTTGATGAGGAGGAGGAAGAGGATGATGACGCTCCCCTCAGCAAGAAAATTAGAATTGAGAAATCCAAGGTTAGCCTGCCATATGAGCAGGTTGGTGCTACGGATCAAGTGGATGCTAACGCTAGCGGCTCCTTATCTCCTTCGCTCCAGGTTTCCTACTCCGACCTTGTTCAAGCTCGGGTGGACGAGCTGAGCAATGTTACATTGTTTAATGGGATTGATAGCTCAGATAGAGTATATCCCGAGCTCGAATACGGTCAAGTGGTGGTGAGGCGGTCTGTTGACCAAGACCTGGTCAAGCAATTTATTAGCAAGGGGCTGACTGCTGAAACCTTCCGAGCTAGGTCTGGCCTGGTTCACTCCGAGGTAACACTTGTAGCATCTTCATATCATTGTTGTTTTCCTTTTTTACTCGCTTAACTTCCTTGACTCGATCTTTGGTCAATCTGATCTTTCTTGTTTAATCGTCGATGTAGTCTCTTGCAATGGTCGAAGCAGCCACAAGCTACTGGAAGGCTGTTGAGGAGCAGGAGAGACTTGCCAAGTCCATGCTAGCTCGCAAAAATGACGAGCTAAAGAAGCTGGAGGAGGAGAATGCCAAACTTAGGGAGCTCGAGGAGGTCAATGCCAAGTTGAAGGAGGAGCACGCTGACCTAGACTCAGCTTATGAGACCTTGAAGCTATGAAGGATGCCGCTTTGAAAGACAAGGAAGAGACTTGGGGCAAACTGGGGAAGGTCCAGAAGGAGTTGGCGGCCCTCAAGGAAGATAAGGCGAAGGTCGACCAAGATCTGGAAGTGGCGACCCATACCATGGAGGAGAACAACTTGATGTTGAACAAACAAATCAACGATCTCAAAGCAGCTCGACAACAGTGGGAGGTAGAGCTGACCGTTGCTGTGGATGCCGCTAAGGAAGCTGCTAGGAAGGAGGCTGTGAAGGCCTATAATGAGAGTGATGAGCTTCATGATTACGTTACTGAGAAGGCAAGAGGATTTTTTGACGTGGGTCAGAGCCATATGGCTCGACGTATTGTGGTGGATCCTTCTTTTGACATTTCGATTGAGCAATTGGCCAAGTGGGCTTCGGAGGATCCGTACAATACATCAGCTCGCCAAGGTCATCATCTGGTGCCTTACAATGAGAACGACCGAGTTAAAATTGCCCAGGATGATGCAGATGCAGAAGCAGAGCCTTGGGTCCCTCCTCCAGTCGAGCTTGTCAACTTCAACACTGTTTTGGCGGAGCTTGAGGAACCTGATGAGCTGGCATTTGAAGAGGAAACTCCCAAGTATACCATTAGCGACTCCAGGAAGATCGTCTATCCGGATCAACAAGAGAAAGACTTGGGTGAGCCAACTGTTGCAAGCGACCAAGTTAACGCCGATCCAGCCTCCACAAGCGATCAAGTTGAAGTCAATCCAACTAGTTGAAATTTAATTTGAATGGTTATGTAATGAACAAGTCCCGAACAATTTTTATTTTTTGCATTGTAAATGCTTATGCCTTGGCCCGGTTTTTGGGAGGCATCTTAACTTATAACCTTTTGCTAGTCCTAGTCCTGGCCCGTTTTGGGGGACTCGAACTTGATTTAATCGTAGCTGACTTTTTGAGTTCTATGCTTTTGAATTCAGCATGATTGTATGTCGAGCTAGATTTAATAGGGCAAATAAGTCGTTATAAGCTTTTGATCGGATTGATTTTTTGATAACACAATCGACCTTATACTCGTATAGTTTTTTGCAAATGAGATTGACTAAGAGTCGAATCTGTTTAAGAGAACGAAGCTGACCAAGGGTCGAGCTTGTCAGAACGAGATCGACCTAGATGTTGGATCTGTTAAAGGAACGGAGCTGATTAAGAATCGAGCTGGTTAGAATGAAGTCGACTAAGAGTCAGACTTGATAAATGAACGATGCTGACTAAGAGTCGAGCTTGTTAGAACGAAGTAGACTAAGAGTCGGACTTGTTAAATGAACGAAGTTGATTAAGAATCGAGCTTGTTGGAAGAACGAGACTAATTAAGAATCGAGTCTGTTGAAATTAGTGTAAAGTGTAACACAATGTTGGATTGAATAGAACTTCAACTTTTTATTGAAGTAGGAGCATGCTTATATCAAAAGTGGAGAGCTAGAACTATAACAAACTCAAATTTTGAAAACTGAACTAATATTTGACGCTGAGCTAGAAAGCTGAACTAGAAGTAGTATTTGATAAGATGAGTAGCATGTCGTGGGTGCTTCAACTCTTCACCACCTGGGTGGGAAATCATGTAAGTTCGCTCCTTGATAATTCGAGTAACAATGTAGAGACCTTCCCAGTTGGGAGATAACTTGTTCTGCTGAGTTCTCCTTCATGTTGCCTCGTTCTTTCTTAGCACGTGATCGCCTACTTGGAATGATCTCGTCTTCACCTTCTTATCATGGTAATTCTTTGTCCTCTGCTTGTAGTTGACCATTCGTAAGTAAGCCGTATCTCGCTTCTCGTTAATCAAATCCAAGTCGATCAATCTGTTTGTGTCATTCTGCTCTTGATTGAAGAAAACCACTCTGGCTGTAGGAAATTGTAGCTCGGCTGGTGCTATGGCCTCCGACCCATATGTAAAAGCGAATGGGATTTCCCCCGTAGGCCCCCAAATGGTTGTGCGAACTGCCCAAAGAGCAAGGGGGAGTTCGTCCAACTAGATGCTACGTCGACCAACTAAGCCCGTCTTAAGTGCAGATAGGATGAGCTTATTCGCTGCTTCAGCTTGCCCATTTCCTTGAGGATAGGCGACAGATGACTGCCAATGTTTGATCCCTACTCGATTCATTTCTTCTTCGAAAGCCCGGGAGAATTGTAGCCCGTTGTCCGACACTATAGCTCGAGGAATCCCAAATTGACACCAGATGAAGTCATGAATGAAATTGATGGTGTTTTCCTCTGTGATTCGGGCCAAAGGCTTGGCTTCTACCCACTTCATAAAATAATCAATGGCCACGATCACGTACTTACAGTTTCCACGGGCGGGAGGGAAGGGTCCAATCAAGTCGACACCCCACATATCAAATGGCCAAGTAGCGATCACCAGAGTTTGCTCCATCGTAGGCAGATGAGGCAGGTTGGCAAACCTTTGACACTGGTCACATTGCTGAACGAAGTCGTGAGCATCAGCTCTCATGTGTGGCCAGTAATATCCCAACGTAATCAGCTTGTCGGCCAAAGTTCTGGCCCCCGGGTGTCCACCACAAACCCCACTATACACCTCATGCATTAACTGAGTGATCTCTTGGGGGTGAATGCATTTCAATAATGGCTTAGTATATGACCTTCTGAATAGCATATCTCCTTGAATAACGTATCTCGAAGCCTTCTTCTTGATGGCTCGAGCTGCTTTCTTGTCCTCAGGGAGCTCGTCTGTCTCCAAATATGCTCTCATTTCCTCGATCCAACACTTGCCGTAAACCCAGTTTCTCGACGTGTCTTCCACGCACTGAATTTGAACCCTTTCGTACGCTGGGTGCTCGAGGTAGGAGATTGGTTCCTCATGTG
Source organism: Adenophora triphylla var. japonica (assembly GCA_022495995.1). NCBI lineage: Eukaryota > Viridiplantae > Streptophyta > Magnoliopsida > Asterales > Campanulaceae > Adenophora > Adenophora triphylla. The sequence continues at coordinate 90,700 of JAFEMH010001057.1, forward strand.
GCTCGTCTGAAGTAGCCATTTTCGAGAGTAGGTCAGCCAATTCGTTGTCCTCTCGACCAATCCTCTGAATTTTTCAAAACTCCAAGTCTTTTACCAATTCCTTTACCAGCTCGCAGTATTTGATTAAAGTAGAGTTTAGCACCTCGTACTCTCCTCTGACCTGGTTGACTATCAGCTGGGAATCATAATATGCTATAATTTTGGTCGCCCCAAAACATTTGGCGTACTCGATGGCTGCGACCAACGCTTCGTACTCTGCCTGGTTATTGGAGGCTTCAAACTTGAACCTCAATGATTCCTCATAGACCGTTCTTGATTCTGGCTCGATCAATACTATCCCAGCTCCGCTAACATTCTTCGTTGCTGACCCGTCTGAGTACACCTTCCAGCAGTCGTCGGGTAGCTAGTGACGGGCTGGGCCTCTAGCTCTTTTCCCTTAGCTTTCTCTTTTTGAGCTCGCACCTCGCTATCTTCCTTGGTAAACGTCAGCTCGACCAAGAAATCTTCCAAGGCTTGAGCCTTCAATGCCTTTCGAGGTCGATACTTGATGTCGAATTCTGTGAGAGCAATTGACCAATTGAGTAAGCGACTTGAACTTTCCGGCTTGTGTAAAATTTTTCTCAGGGGTGCATTTGTGAGCACAATAATAGGGTGAGCTAGAAAGTAGGCTCGTAGCTTCCTTGAAGCTACGACCAAGGCATATGCAACCTTCTCTGCATTGTAATATCTGCCTTCAACATCGGATAGAGCCTTGCTAACATAATACACGGGCTTCTGAAGCCCTTCTTCTTCTCAAACCAGGACAGCTGCAACTGATTGGTCACCCACAGATAGATATACGAACAAAGTCTCACCAATAGTCGGGCTGCTCAATAGAGGTGGAGTAGCGAGGTACTCTTTGAGCTGTTGGAACGACGAATGACATTCGGCCGTACACTCAAAAAATTTCGTCCCCCTAAAAGATTTGAAGAAGGGGAGAGATCTTTCCGACGACTTGGCTATAAAGTGACCTAGGGCTGCCACCCTACCATTAAGTCGCTGTATCTCCTTTATATTTGTGGGCTCTTGCATGTCAACTAGAGCCTTGATCTTTTCTGGATTGGCTTTAATACCTCGCTGTGACACCATAAAACCAAGGAATTTGTCAGCTGCTACTCCAAATACACATTTTCTTGGATTAAGCTTCATGTCGTTCGCTCGTAGATTGGCAAACATTTCCTTTAGCTTGAAACGCCGTCTTCACAATATCGTCTTCATGCATTTTGATCTGATGATAGCCTGAATAGGCATCGAGAAAGATGAGTGTGGAATGTCCAGCAATAGAATCAACAAGCTTGTCAATTCGAGGTAGAGGATAGCTGTCTTTTGGGCAGGCAAGATTAAGGTTGGTGAAGTCGACGCACATTCTCCACTTGCCATTAGATTTCTTCACCATGACCACATTAGCTAGCCAGGTGGTATGAGTAGCTTCCTTTATGATACCTGCACTTAAAAGTTTTTGTACCTCGAGTTTTATAGCCTCCTCTTTGTCGTGAGCAAAGCTTCCCAGCTTCTGAGGTTTGGGTTTTATGGTCGGGTTGACCTCCAGCCTGTGAACAGAGGCCTCTTCCTTGATCCCTTTCATATCCTCTACTCGCCAAGCAAAAACATCGTTGTTTTCTTGAGTAGCTCGACAATCTCCAATCTTTCCTCAGGTGACAACTGCTTTCCAATCTGAATTTTTTGCTCGGGATAGGATGGATTTGTTATCACTGCTTCTAGCTCATCTACAGCTTTCAGCTCCGGACCATCTCTGAATTGCAGGGTCTCGATAATGATCTCTCGAACCCTCTGTCTTTCCTCGGCCCCCAAGTGTGGAGCTTCCTCGACGATCATGTCATCTAGCTCATCTGTGATCTCACTGGTGGTGGCCCCCGAGCTATTGTCGATCTGGAGGCATAGCTCGCCTATGAAGACTTGGTCGACCATAAATGTATCTGAAACGAGCGTTGTGATTGTAGAGGGACGTGTCGGCTCAGTCATGACCTCGTCATGTGAGTGATAGGTCTCCTCTTCTATGCAGGTGATCGTAGATAGTCGAGTAGTTTTGGTGACAGACTTAGATAGCTTCAAGTATCCCTCCACTGTTTCAATCTCTAGCTCCCTCTTCTTTCTTTCTCGAAGGACATGATCAAGGTATGCTCGAACTGTGCTTTGTACACAGCCGATTCCAGCTAGCGTAGGGAATTTAACTCTCTGGTGGGGAATTGAGGCCACCATTCCAAGTGTGACCTGGCCAGGGATACCAAGAATAGCAGCATAATCACTATTCACATCAATGACAATAAATTTCACCTTGGAGATGGCCCTGTAAGGATGTTGGCCTATGTCGACATCCAACTCGATTTGTCCTTTGGCATCAACCCTGTGGTTGGTGAAGCCTTCCAATCTACCATCATAACGTTCGAGCTGCTCCTTTGAGAGTCCCGTCTCCTTGAACGTTTTGTAAAACAGGATATCCTTGCAGGCCCCCATGTCTACCAAGAGTCTGCTCGTCGTACACCCATCAATTAATCCTGAGATAACGAGAACTTGCTCTCTAGCTGCTACATTGGTTGCCAGCTCGTCCGGATAGAAACTGATCATCTCGTCCCTGATGTAGCTTCTAGGTGGCACGTGAGGCGCCTTGTTGAGCTGGAATATCTTGTGTTTATGGCTGAGTTGCTGGCTTGTTCAGTAATAACGCCCAAATTCAATCTAGGCTGTCTCTGCTCTTGTGGTCCATCAGCAGCTCGCTCCGCACCGCTTGCCTATGGTCTTTTCACATACATGTCGAGCCTTCCCTGGTCAACCCACCTCTGAATGATATGCTTTAGGCTCATACAATCCTCCGTAGTGTGGCCTGTATCTTTGTGATATTCACAGTACTTGCTGTTATCCCGTCTGAACTTATTTCCTGGGTTCATAGGGGCAGGTGGGCCTAGCTCGACTGTATTCATGATCTCAGTTCGACTCACTATTAAAGGAGTGAAAGCTTCGGGCACTTTCTCAGTCGCCCTAGTTCTGTTCTTGCCATTTTTGTTGTTCCCCCCATTCTTGGCTGAGTCCTTCTTATATGTGTCAGCGACCTCAGCCTTGGGGCCTTTTCCATTTTTCTTCTCTTTTCTCTCTTCAGCCAGTGCTACATTGTAGGCCTTCTCGAACAACTCTTGTCGAGTAGTCACGGATCATGTCGGTTCGTAGTCCAAATCTGCAGAAGCAATCCCATTCCTGAAACAGTTGATTACCTCCCTATCCGTGAGGTCTTCCTCAATCTTGTCGACCATTTCCTTGAATTTGGTATAATAGCTCATCGAGCTTTCATTCTTTCCTTGTACCAAGTTATTCAAGTCAGTGACTGTCATCTTCCGAGCTCCGACTGTCGAGAAGCGATCCAAAAATTTCTTTCTCATATAAGTCCAAGTTGAGATGCAACCTGGTGCCAAGCCATTGAACCAAGTAAGGGCTGCCCCAGTGAGAGTGCTAGTAAGTGCCTTACACATCATGTCGTCCTCGTTGGAGACAAAGCACATAGTAGCCTCTAGATGCTATATATGGATTTTGGCATTGGTTGCACCCGAATATTTTTCCAGGACGGTTAATCTGAAACCTGGAGGAGGTCGACGGTCAAGCAACTCCTTGGACAAGGGACGAAGAGCAAAATCATTTCATTCGCCCTTTCCGACAACCTCCTTCTTATCAGCCTCCCACTGTTCAAACTTTTTCTTCCACAATAGCCATTCCCTAGCATCTGGCCTGTCGTCCCTAGCATGGGAGACATCGTTCGACCTTTGCCTTTCTTCACGGTGGGGTTCCCTCCCTGAGTTGGCTCTGTTCCTGTCACTCCTAGGGGGAGTTATCTCTCTTCCTCTCCTATCTCTGTGAGAGGGCGACCTCACTGAATGAACTGGCGACATGCGTCTTTCATCTCTAACTGGCGACCTGCGCCTTTCTTCTCTTATAGGTGACCTGCGCCCATTCCTATCTCTATGGGACTGCGACCTCTCAGTCCTGGCGGGCCTGTTCCTCTCGTTCTCCCTTTGCCGTCTGAGCTCCAACTCAGCCTCCTGCTCTCTGTTTGTGTTGAGGTGACTTCTCAAGTCGTCATTAGGGATAGGCATGTGCGTACGAATAGATCGCTCCACAATTCGGCGCTCCTCATTCGTCATAGCATTTCCATTCTGCCGAACACTCCTGTCATGCTGCATGTTAGAAACTTGGGAGGGGGCTGCCCTTTCCGATCTCCTGTCGGTTTGCTCCGACTCCTCCTCCATTGCTATCAGCTCCGCTAGAATTTGAGCTCGCTCCAACAGCATCTCCTTTTTGCTAAAGGGATTGGTTGAGGGACCTACCCTGTCTCCTACAGCCATTCGCCCCGTTTGACGCTTTGGAGGAGGCGGCGCTCCCTGCCCGTCCATAGGCCGTTTATCTCTTCTACCATCAGGTAAGCCTCTGCCATCAGCAATGCTATTAGATCGAGTCGCCCTTTGGTGATGACGAGGTGGAGGGGGAGGAGGCAGATTAGTATTGCGGTTCCCGGCGCCAGCGTCCGTGTTAGCGCCGTTGTTGCCTTCATTGTGCTCAAGTGAGGCTTCAGAAACGTGTCCATCCGAAGTTACCATGATTACAGGTTGAAAAAGCTTTCGAGGTCTAGTATGCACGATTCCCGGCAATGGAACCAAACTGATGCAGCAAGAATCGTGCCGTTATCAATCTCCGTCCACGTTGCAAGACCAATCACCTAGCTCCTTGACCTGAAATCAGAACCCACGACTAGCCGAATGGTCTCCGGCTTAGACCCTCGAGCGTGAGAGTAAGTATGGTGTTTCAGAGAGCAAGTATTGTAATGAACAGAGTATTCAAATAACAAAATTGCAGTTACCTCAAAACCGTTGTAGTTGTCATGTATTTATAGTGATTTGATGAGAGTGGTATTTGTGGTAGGACTGCATGAATCTCGTAATTTGTGGGACATGTACGTGTTTATAGATCGTGTCCGTGAATAACTCCTGATTTGTAGGGAGTCAATTATGGAAAGAGTCTTGCGTACGCCTGGATTCAATAGGTCGACGCTTGCTTGGTTGGTCGAGGTCGCCTGCTGGGACTAGGTCGACCTAACTGATGGGTAGGGCTGGACCGTACCCGAAATAGAACCTGAATCGTAGAGTCGGTCCAAGCTAGGTCGGTACCTCGTAGGTCGGACAAGGAGCTTAAGTCGACTGATCGAGATGATGGGCCTTGGGCCTTGTAATAATTGGGCCTAGCCCACCGAGAACGTGGTGGCAATAATAGGCTAAGGACTCGGCTTTACTCGCTGGGCCTAACTCGACACTTTTAGTCTGTTCAGTTACTATACTCCGTATTTGATAAATATTAGGTATTAAACTTACTATACTATACTAGATCACTATTCTCATATAACTTTCTATTTAAGATGATGTACTATACTCCCTCTGTCCCGCTACAAAGTTCACAGTTATTGTTTGCATGCAAATTAAAAAAAAGTTAGTGGAAAAAATATTGTGAGTATGAAAAGTGAGGTTGGAGAGAAAAAGTGGGGTAGAAAATAGTGATTTGATTGGTGTTGTGAGTATAAAAGTACTAGCCTAAGCCCGTGTCCAAGGCCACATTTTTTGATTTTGTTTTGTTTTTTTTTTAAAAAAATTAAATAAAAAAAAATTAAAATTAATTTTTTTTTTTTTTGGCAAAATGTGAGGGACCAAATAGTTCCTCCATTTTGAAATTCAAACTGAATGAAGAGAGAGAGAGAGAGAAGGGTATGTGTGTGTTTTTTAAAAAAAAAAAATTTTTTTTAAAGGGAGGGCAAAATGGGAAAGTGACAAAATAGTGGGGGCAAAACGGTAAAGTTAGCGGATGAAACTGTTCATGGAACAGTGCCAACCTTTCCTCATTTATACTATAGATAGTAGGAGAGAGAATTAGTGGGTGGAATAGTAAATATTCTTTGCCATTTTAGGAAGTGTGAACTTTGTAATAGAACGTCCAATGAAAAAAGTGTGCAGGTTGTAGCGGGATGGGGGGATTATTAGTTAACCATAACTAAAAAAAATTAAAAAAAATATTATAAAAATATTATTCCACTTATATATTAGATGCAAATAATGGTTTCGCTAAGTATATTTACTACACATAATATGTACTCCCTCCGTCCCATTAGTAATGGGAAATTTACTGTAGACACGGGAATTAAGGAAAAGTGAATTATAGTGGAGGGAATAGTGAATTATAATGGTGTTGTGAGTATTAAAATAATGTAGGAGAGAGAATGGGTGGAGGGAATAGTAAAGATTCTTTTCCATTTTAGGAAGTTTGTGGTTTGTAATGGGACGACCAAAAAGGAAAGTTTGTGGTTTGTAATGGGACGGAGGGAGTATATGCGGATATAAAACAATTAATTATTAAAGATATCTAATATTATTAATTCAATCATCTATAAAATTAGAAGTTAGCCGATAACAATAATAATTCATTGTTATTATTTAAATTTCAATTGTCATAATAAGTATAAACTATAGTATATAACAAAGGCTAAAAGAAAAAAATTATCCTAAATTTATAAATATAAATATTTTAATTAATATAAAATAGATTTAAATCATCAAAAAAAAATGTCATGCTACTTTATTAAATATAAACATATATTAAAAAAATAAAAAAAAAATGACAAATTGATTTTTCATGCAGAACCCGGGCTACCCGCTGGTCTTTCAAAAAAACCAAATTAAAAAACTGAAGCACACACAGCACAGTTAACCAAATTGGGACTAAATAATACGGACGCTTTATGTGAATTCCTATTGAGGTTTTGGAGTGATATTTTCCGGCTAAACCATTATTGTGCTTCCGATTTCTCCTTACAATTTCGAGAGAAAGTTAATAAAAAAGATAAATTTTTGTTGCAAAATCCATCAATTTCATCAGAAATCATTAATCACCCCGGAGCAATCTTCTTCTCTTCTCAATCAATCAGGTACGTCTTCTTGCTTCTCCATTTTCTGTTATGTCTTTGTTTGATTTTGTCTTTTCAAATTTCCCTCACTTTCCTTTCGTGCAATTTATTGATAATCTTGAAACAATTTATTTCATGCAAAAGTGAAATTTGGGTGTTTTCTAAACCTAATTTTTGTAGGTGGGATTCCTTTCGTCATGTGTTGTTGATATGGCTACAACGGTTTTCTATTACTTGAAAAATGTGTGGCCCTTTTCTAGATTGAAATATGATGATTTGAGGGTATCAGATGATTTAGTAAGGAAACTGTCAATTCCTGATCATACAAAGCAGTTTGTGTTTGCCATTCGAGAACCCGAGTCACAAGCAGTGATATACATATTGTGTGCACAAAATTTATCCGAGAGGTCAAGTGTGGATGCCGAGTATCTGATTAGAAATGTTAGACCTGGAGCAGTTGTGGCTCAAGTGAGTGAGAGTCAGTCTCAGGAAATTGAGTTGTTTAGTAGTGGAGCCGATGAGAACTCTGTTCCAACATCCTCGTTTCAAGTGGTTAAGCGATGCTTTCTTGATAAGATAAATAAAGAGAAGTATGAAGATGTGGCTGGGGGTTTGGTTTTAAGAGAGATTTTCGGGGTTGGATTTTACGAGCACTTTTTGACTGCCAAGAAGATGGCTGAAGAAGTTGGGTCCTCTTTCTTGTTGCTTGGATCTCCGTGTGTACCATTACATGGTAATGGTGTCAGTCCTTCTCGAGAGGCTGACTGTGGGAACAAATTTCAGGCATTAGCTTTACAACCCAATAACTTGGTGCCTCAGAAATTATTTTCTATGGGTCCATTGAGTTCTTTAACACCTCCTTTCGCCAATCACCTTAATTTGCAGTTGCTAAGGTCACTGGCGTTACATTTGAGCCAATCAAGTTCCTCTCCTGGCACTGCTTCTGATTATGTCGAGCCATTAGCTGATTATGAGCCTCCCCAGTTTGCTCAATCTGTTTACCCCTTACTTGTTGATTTGCACAACATTTTTCAAGACGTGCCCTCTATTGGAAAGGCTCTAGCTTATGCTCAGAAGATGCTCCTAAATGTGAATAAAGGAGAAATTGTGGGTACTGAACTTGTATCAGAAGTATATATTTTTCGTATAGCAGTTGAGGGATTAAGAATTGCTCTTAATAGTGCTGGCCGGCTCCCTATTAGCCAAGTGAAAAAGAGCCATTCAGACAATATGGAGTTTTATGATCTTCCTAATGAGGAGAGATCACATGCTCTTCTTGCTCATGCACTTCGGAGTCAGAGTAAAAATTTCAAATCTATAGTTGCAGTTGTCGATACGAGTATCTTAGCTGGTATTAGAAAACATTGGAGAACTCCTATTCCTCCAGAGGTCAAAAATATGGTTGAGCAGCTGGTCACTGACACTGATTTTGCAGATGATGCGGATACTTCCAATCGTAACGATAAAAAACGGCTCTTAACCGACAAACCAGTTGTAGCAGTTGGAGCAGGCGCAACAGCAGTATTAGGAGCTACATCCCTTACCAAAGTTGTTCCAACGTCAACCTTTATGAAAGTGGTTATGTTCAAAATTCCAACTTCATTGAATATAATGATGACCCAAACGCAAAGAGCTATTGCTATTGCCATCAGCAAGATTGTTGGTTCTTCAAAAGTGGTAGCACCTGGAGTTGCGAGTTCTGGCCTGAAAACAACATCGGCCATTAAGGCCACTGCTTCTGCTGAGAAAATTCGAGCTGTGGTTCATAGTTTCATAGCTTCTGCTGAGAAAACCAGCCTTTCAGCAATGAGAACTGCGTTTTATGAAATAATGAGGAGAAGAAGGGTTCGTCCAATAGGTGTACTACCATGGGCAACATTTGGATTTAGTGGTGCTACTTGCACCGGATTGCTTGTGTATGGAGATAGGATTGAATGTGCTGTTGAATCTCTTCCTGCTGCCTCCTCAGTTGCCAGTTTGGGTCGTGGTATCCAAAGTTTACACCAAGCATGTCAAGCGGTTAAGCAATCACAAAGTTCCAAACTACACCAATCTTTAGAATCCTTGATGTACAGATTAAAGAAGGCAAAGCCTCAATAATGTGAGTTTTATTCTTTTCTGAAAATGAGTCAGAATGAGATATTCAAGATTTTCTCTGTGTTTTTTCTGTACATAGAGAGTTCATAGCAAGAGTCTATAGATTTGTACATTGGTGGTCAGTCTATTATTTATAAGCAGATATAGTATACATTAGTCAATGCATAATGATTTCAGAAAAATGTGTTCTCTCACGTGTTCTTTATTTTAAATTGGGTGATTTACTTCCTATGATAAAACTTGAATGATATTTCATTTTTTTATTACTACTCAGTACTAGCTTCCAGATTCACCGGAAAATACATGTGTTTTGTTAATTGGAGCTTATATTATGAAACAACGATCGATAGGTTGGAACATTGTACTTTGAAGTGTTCATCTTTTGAGTAAGTCTTCATATTGGTTTGCTCCCCATTTTCTTTTTTTTTTTTTAATTTGAGGGTCTACTGTGGTGGGCATTTGGGGGGTGGGGTGTGTGTGGAGAGTTGAGAAGCAAGTAATTTTTTATACGTGCATACAATATGTGAGCATTTCCCAAAGGAATGAAAGTAATGGAATCACAGTCAAGACCAAAAGATTTTGAAGATGCCTCAAATTGTTTACCAAAATCCACCTTTTTTATTTTGTATGAAATTAGCTTTTCAAAGTTTATGTAGCAGCATAAAGGTTCTTCAGTATCATCTGATAGTGCAGCTCATTGTTTGGCTTCACTATATAATGTAAAGTAAATTGTTTACGACATTTTGTGGAAAGGCTATTTCTGACTTTGTACAAGAATGGAGGGTTGCATTTCTTCTGGTTTTCATTTTTTTATTTTTCCTTTTTCTGTTCTTAGCCTAACTATCATTGTTTTTTTTTTTTTTTTTTTTTTTTTTTTTTTTTTTTTTTTTTTTTTTTTAAGGGGATCAACACATTTCACCGCTCCTTGATGCACTTCACGGGCGCTGGCATGCGCAGTGAGGGCAATGTCATTCCCTCTAACCACTGGTGGGGGAATCGAACCCATAACCACTGGTAGGGAGGCGCCTAACTATAACATGCTGTTATTGTTAAGTAGCTTCTCTTTTAATGTTTAAGTTATTAGGAATACGTGTATATCATGCCTAGCACTCTTCTTCTCGCACGCTATCCTTGCTCACAAACAAGGGCCAATTCAATTGCACATGAGACTTGAATTTAGTTCTTGCACGCTTCCCTTTCTCTATCTGTGGGTCCACCACCCTTTTTCTATGTCTCCTTCTTACTTTTTCATGCAAAAGGGCCAATCCAAACAGGGCTTAGAGTGCTGGTGGTATTATTTCATCCTCAAACTTAGGTTGTAAGTCAGAGGGTCTGAATAATGGATTCAATGCATAACCTGATTTGGCTTGCTTTGATCTATTTAAGAAAAAATACCACTGTAATAATTTTGACCTCCTTCTATTGAATTTCCGTCTTCGCCACTGGTTATAGGTGCACGCTTAAGTCTTTTTTGTTGGTCTCATGAATCTTAATATCATTTTCTTGACCATCAGTTGCATATAAATTTTTGTGATGATTAAATTCCTTACAACCTCTAAGAAAGTAGAGCTATTCAGAGAGACCTTCTCTTCTGAATCGTGTTTTCTGCGCTACAGTAGCAGTGCATTCTCCGTGGTTTATTCATCCGCCCTGGACACATGTTGGGAATCGTGTTTGTGAGAATCCCAACATCATTCCGCGCTCATATCTTAGGTATATGTTCGGGCACATGCTAGCAATCTTATGGTGAATAATCTCCCAATACTTTCTGCAGATTTGCATTTTCTGTACCCTAATGATAGCCTGTCTTTGGCTCCTACCAATTATTTCGACCCCCTGCCCTCTCTAAACCTCAATTCCAGTATAAATCTACATGATTTCTCTCTCTCTCTCTCTCTCTCTCTCTCTCTCTCTCTCTCTCTCTCTCTCTCTCTCTCTCTCTCTCTCTCTCTCTCTCTCTCTCTCTCTCTCTCTCTCTCTCTCTCTCTCTCTCTCTCTCTCCCTATATATATATATGTATATATATATATATATATATACATATATACATATATGTATATATATACATATATACATATATGTATATATATATATATATATATATATATATACATATATGTATATATATAATACAATAAAACAAGGGGTTTTAACCGCATATACATATATGTATATATATAATACAATAAAACAAGGGGTTTTAACCGCCTCTTATCTGGGGCACAAGTGGTGACTGAGATTGAATCTAAAAATTTAATCCAATGTCTATGATTAATCTTAGCAGTTACCCACATCTCATACGTCACCCACGTCTGCCCATCTTCTCTCTCAAACTTACTAGGTTTCTCCTTCCCTATCGTCATCTCTCCCCTCCATCCCTAACTTGCAGAGAGACAGAGAGAGAGATGAACCCAAATTCATCAATTGAATCCATCTTTCTCTCTCTACAAATCCCCAATTTTTTTTCTCTCTCTCTCTCTAAATCATCCGCCCCACCGATCCTCCCTATCTCCAATCAAACCGTCAGCTCCGCCGAATCTCAACCACTGTTATGAACTTGCTAATTAAATCGTAATTCCTGCAAATTGGGTATCAATTTGCAGAGAATAATTTCGTAAATTCAATACTCAATTTGGAGGAGAGAGAAGATAGTTTAGAATGAAGTGAGAGAGAGAGAAATAGAAGAGAGAGATTAGATTGAAGAGAGAGAAAATAGATCTGGGAGAGAGAAACAGAAATGGGGAAGAAGCATAATCATTTTCATAATCCTCCTTCACACTACACACGCCAAACTTAACAACCAACAAGGCGACAAAACAATTAAAACGACATCGTTCGTAGCCAGGCAAACAACTACGTCCTCAACTTAACAAAACAACACCGTAGACTATTTAATGAAACGACGACACTTTAATCTAACTGAACTTATTGATTTAACTGCCCCTAACGGTAACAACAACGGTCACCCCCAATTTTAACAGGAACCCTAATTCATAACATCCCACCCTCCTTCGATCAATCCTTGTCTCAAGGATTGAAATTAGGAAAATTTGTCGCAATAACAGGCCAATCCTCCCATGTCGCGTCCTCTGGTAAAGCATATGCCCATTGAATAAGAACTTGAGTAGCAGGGCGACCATTCTTCTTAATCAAACGACGATCCAAAATGGCAAGTGGTTCTACTAAAAATTTTCCATCATCATCCGTAGCAGGTAGAGTTGTTTGCGCAACAGGGGCATCACCCAGCCTCCTTTTAAGTAATGACACATGAAAAACTGGATGTATTTTCGAAGTGGGAGGTAAATCCAGCTTATAGGAGACCTTGCCTACCTCTGCCATCACCAGAAATGGGCCATAAAACTTGGGAGCCAGTTTAAAATATCTTCGTAAGGCCAAGGAAGTCACTGCATCCACCTTGTAGTATTGTTCATGGTTGAAAAGAGATTGAGGAGGGGAATACCCGTATAGAGCTTCAAAAGGGGTCATGTTTAATGCCGTGTGGTGATTATTGTTGTACCACCATTCAGCTAGGTTTAACCAGTGTGACCAATGCTTGGGTTGTTGGCTGCTTGCTATCCTTAAGTAATGTTCTAAGCATCTATTGAGCCTCTCTGTCTGTCCATCAGTTTGAGGATGATAAGCAGTGCTAAGTTGGAGAGTAGTACCCAATAACTTGAACAACTCTTTCCAAAACTGACTGCGAAATATAGAGTCTCTATCAGAGGTAATAGTGACAGGCAACCCATGCAGTTTGTATAGATGATCAAAGAAAACCTTGGCTATTCCATAAGCAGTGTAGGGATGCTTCAATGGAATGAAATGGCCATACTTAGTAAGTCTGTCTACAACCACTAAGATAGAGTTCCAACTGTTGGACATAGGTAATCCTTCCACAAAATCCATGGCAATGTCACTCCATAGTTGTTGAGGCACTGATAGGGGTTGAAGAAGACCAGGAGTATGCACATTCTCAGTCTTGTGCAATTGGCAAACATCACAAGGACTAATCCATCTTTTCACATTCTCTTTCAAACCTGGCCCGTAGAAGTACTGGGAAATCCTTTTGCAAGTACCCAATATACCAGAATGACCTCCTAAGGGTGTGATGTGTAATTCTTCAACAATTTGCTTCCTCAGTTGAGGATTGCACCAAATATAGATCTTTCCCTCCCTCCTTAACAGTCCCTGTTTGTAAGTGAATTTCTGGAATTCATTAGGGTTGATGACTAACCCCTTCATCACCTTCTGAACTTCCTTATCCCCTTCCATACTAGCAACAACTTGAGATACCCATTGAGGCTGAACCACAGATATAGCAGTGCACTGGCTTTCATTATTTCCCTCATGTTGTCTGGATAAAGCATCAGCAACCTTGTTATCCACCCCTTTCTTGTAACTGATGGTATAATCGAATCCCAATAGTTTTGAGACCCATCTTTGTTGCAACCCACTGATCACCTTCTACTCAATCAAATGTTTTAAACTTTCATGGTCTGTTCTGATCACAAAAGGATGACCACATAAATAATGTTTCCACTTTTCCACAGCAAAGATCACAGCTAGGAATTCTTTCTCATAGGTTGATAAACCTAAATGTTTGGGGCCCAAAGCTTTGCTAAGGTAAGCAATAGGTATTCCTTCTTGCATAAGAACTGCACCAATGCCCCCTAGCAAGCATCAGGTTCCACCACAAAAGTTTTGCTGAAGTCAGGCATGGCTAAGACAGGAGAAGTAGTCATAGCATGCTTGAGTTTTTCAAAGGCCAAAGTAGCATCTGCATCCCATTTGAATCCTCCTTTTTGCAGTAATCTTGTTAAGGGTTTGTTGATTAGTACCTCACAAACTTTCTGTAATACCCTGATAGGCCCAAAGACCCTCTCATTCCCTTAACAGTGGTGGGAATTGGCCACTCAATCATACACTTGATCTAATTTGGATCTGTAGATACTCTCCTCCTATCAATAATATGTCCCAAGTATTCCACCTCCCTCTGTCCAAAAGTACATTTGCTTTTCTTCACAAAAAGCTGATGAAATCTCAGCTTATTCAAAACCTGCCTTAGGTGAACAATGTGGGACTCCCATGTTGGACTATAGATTAGAATATCATCAAAGAATACTAATAAAAACTTCCTCATAAACTCAGTAAACACATCATTCATTAAAGCTTGGAAAGTGGCTGGGGCATTTGTTAACCCAAATGGCATGACCTTGAATTCAAAATGACCATGGTGTGTTCTAAAGGCAGTCTTTGGAATGTCCTCCTCCTTAACTCTAATTTGATGGTATCCAGATCTTAGATCTAACTTAGAAAAGAACTGAGAACCATGTAACTCATCAAGAAATTCATCAATGATAGGGATGGGAAACTTATCCTTAATTGTCATGCCATTCAAATCCCTATAATCGATACACGTCCTCCATGAACCATCCTTCTTCTTAACTAGCAAAACTGGTGAAGCAAATGGACTAACACTGTGTTGTATCACTCCACTTCTCAGTAACTCAGCTACTAGTTTCTCTATTTCAGACTTTTGAAAATGTGGGCATCTATATGGTCTTTTATTCACTGGTGAGCTACCCATTTTCAAGGGAATGCCATGATCATGAAACCTTAAGGGTGGTAGGCCCTTTGGTTCAGAAAATACATCATCAAATTCACATATAAGAGACTGGACATCAGGATGTACCTCTGTGTTGATCTCCTCTGTGCCAATAGAGTAAAGTTGCAAGAAAACCCCATAAGGATATCTCTGCAACATTTTGTCAACTGAGAGGGCATTCATTGTATGTATCAATGTGGCATCAGCTACCCCTTTCAAGCATACCTCCCTCCCTTCCCATTTGAAGCTTAGGGTTAAGCTATGGAAATCAAAGGTAACAGGTCTAATGGATTTCAACCATTGTATGCCCAACACAGCATCACAACCCCCTAGATTCAACAGTTTCATATAAGTAATGAATGTATTGTTCTGCATTTTCTATTGAAACCCTATGCATTTCCCTTGGCTTTCCACCTTAGTCCCATCTTCCACTGTGACCTGCACCATTGGGGAGTCCACTATCACACATCCCAATCTCCTTGCTGCCTCTGGATTGATGAAATTGTGGGTGCTTCCACTGTCTATGAGCACTGAAAATTTCTTTTTATATTTCCATCCTATCAACTTCAGTGTCTGTAGACCATTGCTACCAGATAGAGCATGGAGAGAAACATTGATGTCATCATTAATTTTATCATCCTTTGATGGTTCAATCTCAGCATCTAATGAATCATGCCAGACCTCATCATCCTCTCCTCCATGTTCAACATGTAAATCTGTCTATTCTTACATCGATGACCAAATTTGTATGGCTCAATCTCAGCATCTAATGAATCATGCCAGACAAGAAGAAATCCCAAGTATTAATTCAGACTCTCAGCCAGATCGAGCCAGTTCATCTTTCTGACCTGGAGTCCTTGTACTCACTTGATGATGAGCCCGGTGATTCTGCTATTTGAACAATTGCCTATCCTGACTCCTCATCAGACGAAAGTTTTGATTCAGACTCATCCTATGATCACCCAGACCTACAAGTTCTCATGATGAATCCTCTTCCTCACATTCCCCACATTCTCCCAATCCGAGAAAGCCAGCCTGTCCCATTAGCCAAGGTACATATTCTCACCTCCACATATGCTAAGCCCATCTAGCTAGTCGCTTTCTTTGATACAGGATCGTCAGTTTCCATACTGAATCCCAACATCCTTCCTCCAAGCTTCTGGAAACCACATCGCCAAACATTCCTCTCAGCCAATGGAGAATTGTTCTTGATAGACAAAATCAGTGTCCCAGTTCACATTCGCCTCTTTCCAAAATGTGTCATAAAGCATAGGTTACTTGGCTCAAGTTCTCATGGAAAAGACCTCCTCATCGGTTTTGACATCCTTCATAAGTTACCTAACTTAAGATGGACACATAATGGTCTTTGCTACAAAAGCTTTTTAAATCCCTGGTGCCCAGTTTTGCACCTATTCATGGCATCTGCCAATTCCATCGAGTCACTAAAACACCAGCTTATCCAAACCTCATACGCCTCTTCCCATACAGAGTTCCTCTCCAAACACTCATCACATTTGTGGCTAAACCCTTCCTTTTTTGTGTCCTTTCCCTTCAAGCAAAATGAAGATGTGAATCCTACAAAGGCTAGCCATCCCGGTATGAACCCAGACCATTACCAACTCGCCCTCCAGGAGTGCACTGAACTTATTGGTCAAGGTGCAAAATGAAGATTGGTTATTAATTATCGGCCATTAAATCACTTTTTGGCAGATGATAAATCTCCTCTTCCATAGAAAAAATCCTTATTCCAATCTCTTTCTGATGCGAAAGTCCTCTCCAAGTTCGATCTCAAGTCAGGTTTTTGGCAATTAGGAATCACTCCTGAAGACAGACCGAAGACGACCTTCTGCATACCTGATCATCACTACCAGTGGAAAGTCATGCCATTTGGTTTTAAAAAATGTACCCTATGCTTTTCAAAAGGCAATGGTAACCATTTTTGAACATATACTTTCTAATGCTCTGGTTTATATTGATGATATCTTGTTATTCTCTGCTGATGAAAAGTCTCACATAGACTTACAATCGAAGTTCCTTTCACTGGTCACAAAGTATATTATAATGCTATCAGAAAAGAAGATGGAGATCGGCGTATCTTCTATCAATTTCCTTGGCATGAACATATCTGATGGCAAATATCAGCTTGCTTAAGAATTACACAGATTCCCAGATGAGCTATCTTCTCCAAAAGCTGTTCAACAATTCCTTGGAATAATTAACTATATGGCTGATTTCTTACCTAAGCTATCAAGTCATATAGTGTGGTTGTTCCCCATGCTAAAAAAGGATCCTCCCCCTTGGACAATAAAACAAACAGAAGCAGTCAAGGCGATCAAAAAGCTGACTGATGTGATGCCCCCTTTAAAGATTCCCATTTCATCAGAAAAAGAATATTACAGACTGATGCTAGTGATGAGTACTGGGCAGCAGTGTTATTCGTCCAAGACAAGAAAGAAAGATCAATATGTGCCGACAAGAGTGGCACATTCAAGCAATCAGAACAGCACTACCACTCCACTTTCAAAGAGATTCTTGTCGTCAAAAGAGGAATAGAAAAGTTCTAGTTCCATCTAATCGGGCATGAATTCCAAGTTGAGATGGACATGTCCTCCTTCCCACGTATGCTAGAATTCAAGAGAAGAGCACTTCCCTAGCCACAACTCTTACGATGGGCCAATTGGTTTTCCCAATGGAAATTTACTGTGAAGCATATCAAAGGTACGACAAACGTCCTTGATGATTTCCTTTCAAGGCCTAGTGACTATAAAAGGAAATGCAATACCCCTATGGTTTCCCATATAAACCATTCCATCTTTCCAATGGTGCTCACTGTCGATAAAGTCTCTTCCTCTTCTGGCCCAAACACTTCTTCCTCAGAAGCCCCCGAAATATTCCCTGTTCTTCACCTTCCCGAAGAAGTCACTGAAGTCATTGCAGATATGACTCTTAGCCAAAGAGCCATCCCAAACCATCAAGCCCTTTTCACTATCATCCTTCATAAGTTTGGGATAATCATGGACGGCTACAAATTTCATCCAAAATATCCTTTCTTGAATATCTTCAGGATATACGACTTGCTTAATTTCCCAAAAGAAGCACTCTGCTTTTTCTGATATTTATTTGAATCGTATACTATAGCTGTCACTTTCAACACAGTCAGACTTCAATCATATATCCTCCAATGCCACTTTGGTCAGATGCCCCACAATTCTCGATATTTGTTCAAACTCTTCGAGTGGTTCCTCCCTTCTCATCAATGGATGAATATGCTTACCACCCCGAAACATAAAGATCAAGTGGTAATACTATTCTGAAGGCCATGCTCATATCCTCCACCAGCGATCATCAAAAATCAAGAGCAGTCATTTGTTTATCATGCTCCAATTGCTTTCATCCACGATTGGTATAATCTTGATAGGTATGATCTCCAGACCTCCATGAAATATCATGATATCCATGTAGGCATGAGAGAAGAAATGGCACGAGCAAACATGGTTGACCCAAAATCAATCCCGACAAACATACTGTCTGCAAAAGAAGTTTGGTCAAAAGATCACCCGGTAGCTGAAAATGGATTGCAGCGTTGGAAGACTGGAATGCATCACACCTCACCAAGCAGTTAACATCAGATAGTACTGACTATCTTCCATAGAGTGATGAAAGTGAAAATGAAGGAAGTTACTATGATCCTTATGAAGATGACCCATCTCATCCAGATTCTAGATGAAAATAAAATCAGCAATCAATAAATATGATGACAAGCACCATCCATCACGATTATGTCATTACTCTAATGAAGTAAGTGCTTAGGTCGTCTTTCTATGATGTAAGCGTTTAGCTCATCTTTTAATGATGTAAGCGCTTACGTCATTTTCTTAGTGCTGAAGTTTTTAAAGTTTTGTATATGGTTGTAAGAGAAAGATGCTAATCTTCTCTATTAAGTTTCGTAATCTTCTAGGTTAAGTCTTGTTGTGTGGTTATAAGAGAAAGATGCTAATCTTCTCGGTTAAGTTTTGTAGTTTGTATTCCCCCCCCTATGTACTATAAATAGGGGTTAAGGTTTTCATTTATATTCAGACTTTATAAGATAGACTGAGATAGAGTAAAATAGACTAAGTAAGAGTGAAGTATCAGTCCCTTGTAAAAATTTCCCCTTGAAGTAATATAAGTTTGTTTGTATCTCTTCCTTCTTCATAGAGTTAGTTTGTTCTTGAGTGTTCTTCGTTTTTCTTGAGTCTTGTATGTCTTGTTCTTGAGTCTCCCCTTTAGTTCTTATAGATCTTCTATAGATCTACCATACACCCACCTATTATATAATTTTGGCGTTTTGAATTCTTTTTTAACATTCATCCTAGGAGACAAAAACTTGCATAAAGTCTACTTTGTTCCTCGCATACCAAAGTCCCAAAAGTCCCCTTCTGGAAAAAAATTATGAATGGATTTGAGAGGTAAACTAGCAACGTGAATTAATGCATAGTTCTGTGTCCCCTCCCCCCAAAAAAAAATAAAAAAAATTAATGTATTTTTTACTATTTTAATTTATTTTTTTTGTGTGTGTGATCTATTTTGAATGTAACACATGATTGATGTATAATTTGTAGCGAAGCAAAATCATTGTTTAAGTTGCAAAGATACATTTGGTTTACGCGAGTTGATTTAATTTGGTATGTACGACACAACTTTGTTAACCAAGGTTAATTAAATATCTTTAACACCACTTCGAAATTATATACTCCATCCGTCTCAAAATTATTCAATTTTTTATATTTGTTCTTGATAGTAAGTTTAATTTTTCTTTTACATTTATACATTAAGTAAATAAGTAAATTAGTGTGTAAATGTAGATTGGTCAAGCTGCTGGAGGATATCATGGAGGGTAGTCGAATTTTGATATTTATGGACACCAAAAAGGGGTGTGACCAAATCACTAGATAGTTTAGAACGGATGGTTGGCTTACTATCTCCACTCAAAAGTGAAAATATTCAAGCAAAAAGGGACTGGGTCTTTTCGGAGTTTAAAGCTGGCAAGAGTCCAATAATGACGGCAGCATACGTTGCAACACATAACACTATCAAGAATAGTGACGAATTTCCAAAGATTTTTTGGTTATTCATCATTCATTTGCAGCTACTATTTTTTTGTTTTTTTTGTTGTTGTGCTAAACATAATTATCTATTTTCTTGAGTTGTTGAAGTTCTAACTGAATTTGTTGTGTATGCATGCCTATATATTATGCGTCATTACATTACTTATTATGTGGGTGATGGAAAATGTGAAAGATGTTATGTATGTGATCAACTATACTTTACGGGCTCTCTTGAGAATTATGTTCATAGGATTGGTCAGAAAGTTAGGGCTGAGGCCAAAGGAGCAACATACACTTTCTTTATTGCAGCAAATGCCAGATTTGGCTAAAGAGCTTATTGGCATCCTTCGAGAGGCTGAACAGAAAGTCAGACCTGAGCCATCAGTAATGGGGCATTGAGAACTTCCTCCTCTTTCAGGTTAGTCTTTTTGTATCAATTTGTGTTCACTTTACGAATTTTGGAATTCAAGGAGTGGTTGTTTTAATCAGGAAGAAATTGGAAGTTTTTGCAAATGGAGGAAGGTTAGTAGGTTTTTGCGCTAATGAGAACGGGATTATAGACATTTGTGGATATGGCAAGGGTTCGTCATTTTAGGAAGAATTTAGTAGTCATTACTTGCTTTGAGGTTTGTTTGTTAGGAAACTTCTGAAATTTTGGATGGTGTATTATAGT
This sequence comes from Adenophora triphylla var. japonica, assembly GCA_022495995.1. Lineage (NCBI taxonomy): Eukaryota > Viridiplantae > Streptophyta > Magnoliopsida > Asterales > Campanulaceae > Adenophora > Adenophora triphylla. The sequence continues at coordinate 111,147 of JAFEMH010001057.1, forward strand.
GATGTATCAGGGTATTTATGAAAGATAGAAGTTATGCATTTACCGATGGTCAATGTTGTATGGTTGTGTTACATTGCGTTATGGATTTGGAAATACAATATACTTTATTTTGGAGGTTTTACAGGTTGATTAAGAGGTGAATAAGAATTTGAGAGTGGATGAGCAATGTTTTTTTGTTAGGTTCTAAAATAATACACTCTCTGTCTCAAAATTAATTTTCAAAAAAAATCAATTTTTCTATTGATTATGAGCAAATTTGAAGAAAAAAATTAGACTTTTATTTTGGGACAGAGGGAGTTGAAGAATTAGCATGTGAGGTTTACATGAAAGAGTTTAATGGCTTTGGGTGGGTTACAAAGATAGTAATAGTCGGAGTGAAGGTTTTGAAGGAAAGATATTTAGAATGGGATTGGAGGGTGTTCACGGGGGAAGAATTATTTTTTTTCTTTATTCAGGTGTATTCGTTTTTTTTATCTATGCTTTTATTAGGATCTTTGATTTAATTAGTATTTATTAGATAACATATTACTTTATCAGTAATTATGAATTAATATATTTTCTCCGCCCAAGAGTTTCTGATTTCTAAAGATCCGTTCAAAGCATTTTAAAGTGTATTGAAAATCCTTGGGTGACATACACTTCAAGAAACCTTGGGTTTAATACTATGCTAGAATCTCAATAATGGCTTCAAAATATAAAACCTTCATTTTTATCTTTTATGATTGACCCAACATTTGTTTTTGTGTTTGGAGGCTCTATGATATGGGTGCTACAAAGATTGTTATTTCAAACATCGAACCTATTTGATGTGTACCGTATCAGAAGGATGTGAATCCGAATGCAGGAGATTATCGTGTAGCTTTTGCAATTCACCTAGATTGGATGTTCAACAACCAGTTGAGAAAGGGCATCCAATTAAACTCTATTTGCATATTGAAGATTCACAATTTTTTATTTTGATGTGTAAACTTATACAAAGTTGTTTAAGAGTTTAAAATCTCATATGGTTTTTATATATTCAACCATATGTATAATAGCAGTTTGATACATACGATAGTTTGTTATTTCATATTTGGTCAATCCAATAGATGGAGAGAAGGTGTGTTTTATTAATTCTCATTTGCACTATTCTCATTGAACTTGAGTGGTTACCATCATGATTAAAACGTCATACTTATCATGCGGTTTCATTTCCCCAATCTTCACCTTTCCATACTATCCCCTTCCATGGCACGGGCATTTGAGTACTAGTATATATAAATATACCAATGAGAAGTTAGGATCGTTTGTTTTAGGAGGGTTGAAGATGAGGGAGTAGTAGGAGATTATGGGGTGTAGGTGTAATATGTTGTATGAGTGGTAGTAGAAGTGGGGAACAAGTACTGGAAGTGGGTGGAGAAAGTATGAGAAAAAGGTGTAAAGATGTGGGGATGTGGAGATTATATATGTATATATATTGATATATATACGTAAGTGTAAGATTACTTTAACTAATCAAGATAATATTAGTTAATCAATTAAGATAATTAATTAATTAATCAATTGTAAAATAAATGCAATATACAATACATAATTAAAATAATAGAGTTGTTAAAATCTTACTTCGTATTGATATTGGCTTTCGAATTATACAAAATTGTTGATGCAATTACAATGTTGATAGAAATTGAAAAATTGAAAGGAAACAGCTAGTACAATAGTAGTTGTTTTTTGCTAAAAAAAATGGATGCCTATACAATGGGGGGAAGTTCCCCTTTTTATAATCTTCGAACTTGAAAATTTATCTAATTTTGTTGATTGTTTACGGCTAGATTTGTGGTGGTGCATGATGAGAAGGATTGTCGAATGGTGGTTAGCACATGGGCTGCTTTCTTCTTTTGCACCGAAAGTAGTTCTGGTAATGTGCTGCTATTCCACCTTTTTCTTGTCTTGTTATTATAATTGTACCTGGGTAAAGAAGTCATCATTTTCATTATCATTTTCTTCCTACACGTGGACTGAGACGGTGCTCTGGAGCAATTGCTGAGTTCCAATAGGATTTTTTTCCATTTCTACCTCTGATATACATTTCACCATTTTTGTCATTACTTGTTGTTTTTTTTGAAAGGAATTGTTCAGTTTTTGATACTTGTTGAAGAGCAACAATATTGGGAAAATGGGGGTTTGTCATAAAATATTATGTGACTGCTTTTGTTCCACAATTTGCACCATTTTATCTTGTACTTTCTTACAAGGGTCAGCAATATTGTCGTATCCAATTGTTCATCATTCACATGATATTATGTCATAAAAATACAAGGGACTTGACAATTGTGATAAAAGAGTAGCCATGTGGGGGGATGAAGAAATGTTATCTGTAAATTTACAATTGTTCAAATGCTTCTCTCCTACATCCGTTGGCACTATGGTTTTAATTATCCATTGCACAAGTTTTCCACCACTTATGAAACCAATATGGCGTAGGGTAAGGGTGATGTGAACTGAAGTAGAAAAAGAAGGACATTGAAAAGGAATCATTTTATTTATAAAATGATCGGGCCCAAGAAGCAATATAGTCTCAATAATTAATCTTGGATACAGAGTTTATTTGACTAGAAAGTTCTCTTGGTTTGTATGGTTCCATGCCCCAATCAAAATCTGTTAAAATTTTTAAAATAAGAATTTTGAACTAGCAATTCTTTGTCCAATTTTCTTTATCAAAGTGTATTGAAATTTGACTGAATTTGTTTGAGCTAAAATATTTTCATAAAATAGTTGGCTCTTTCCAAAATTGTCTGATAAGTATTGGTGATGAACCGGTAAAAGTGACTATGAAAATTGGTAGGGATGCCATATTTTTGTTCATTTCGAAAATTAATGGTTCAAATGTGCAAATATAATCTTTATTTGGTTTGTAAACATAGTTAAAAGGAGGAGTATGTCTTGGGTATTGGCTTTGTGCTGCTAATTTTGCAGAAGGATTTTGGCTTTGTTGGGTAAACCCGAATTGTTGTTAGGGTTTGTTTAAAGGTAAGTGTCTTCTGTGTTATAGATAATGATGGTTTAGATGGACCAGTTGGAGTGAGAATGGAATATCTATTTTCTATTTTTGGTGTTTTATATTAGATATACAGGGGTGGTCTGAATTGTGAGGGGGTAGGGTTGGATTGTGTAATTGTTCCCATTGTCTTTGGCTTCTCATTCGTTTCTTCTTTTCATTCTATTTTTGATTTATTTTTAAGAGAATCCTTATTCGTAGGGATTGTTCCCCTGATCATTGTCACTGCAAAAATTCTCTAGTTAGAAAATCAGAAATAGAATTTTCACTACCCGAGATATGAATGATTTCAAAGTCGAAAATATATTAAAGTGCCTGCCATCTTGCAAATATTTGTTTAGCAGCTAGATTCTTTACATTTTTGCAATACATATTTTGCTACTTTACAGTCGACTTTGATAGTAAAATTTTGGTTTAGCAAATCATATTGAAATTTAGTTATACATAAAACAATTGAGAGTATTTCTTTTTTTAATTGTTGAATAATTTTTTTGAGTTGTGTTCCAAATTCCTGAATGGTACCTAATTATTTGTTCTTTGCCTTTAATAGTTTGTTTGAGGATTTCACCATATCCTATCTTGTAGGCTGTCTCAACGATTTTTGGGTCGTGTTGGTCATAAAGGGTCAAACACAGAAGAGATTTAATATTTTTCTCAATGAGTAGTACTATTTTGGTATGTTCATTTTATCAAGGGAGGGGGTTTTTCTTTAACCTATCAAAAAGTGGTTTACAAATTTTTATTAGCTTAGGAAAAAATTATGTCACATAATTTAAAGATCCAAAAAATCTTTGTAACTGGTTTCTATCTTTATTTCATTTGGGATTTTGTCTGCAAAATCAATTGATCGTTGTATTGGTATGATTGTACTATTAGTAATTTCATAACCTAAAAATCTTATTTTAGTTTGGTAAAATTTCATTTTTGTTTTTGATAACACTAATCAATTTCTTTTTACAATTTTATAGAAAATATTTAAATGCTTTTCATGGTCTATATTATCGCTGAATAATAACACGTCATATATATAAACTATTATGAAAGTGTATGGATTGAATATTTCGTTCATAATGTTTTAAAACTCACTTGATGCATTTTTTATTCATATTGTACAAAAGGGACAGTAAAAGTTGTTTTGTAACTGTCTTTTCTGCAATTTGTATTTGCCAGAAACCAGACTTTAAATAAAACTTTTAAAATACTTCAGCACTTTGTAATCTTTTCAAAAGGTCTTGTTTATTAGGAATTGGGTATCTTATTAATTGGAGGGATGTGTTTAATGGTTTGTAATTTAGGCTCCGTTTGTTTGGGGGAAAATGTTTTCCGGAAAACATTTTCCCCATTTTCCGGTGTTTGTTTCGCACCGAAAAATTGAGAAAATGTTTTACGCTAAACATGTTTATCTCATTTTCCGGAAAATATTTTCATTTTTCGGAAAACATTTTGCAGGAAATAATTTTTCGGAAAATGTTTTACGCTAAACAAACGGAGCCTTATAACTAATATAGGTGCACCTCTTTCAATTTCATCATTTTTATGTACTTAAAAAGCGGGGCACGAACATGGTGACTTACTCTTCCTAATTAGTTTTTTGTTTAGGAGATCTTGAATTTCTCTTTTGCAATACTCTAATAGTTTTTGCTTCATTTGTATTGGATGTGATTTTGTCGAATTAATTTTTCATTAAAATCCTTTTCATATGGTAATGTTACTACGCGTTTTTTCTGATCCCAGAATGCAATTGGGAGGTCCGAACATAAATCTTTTTTGAACTTATTTAATTCCTTCAATTTTTATTTTATATTTTTCCGTATATGACCTTTCTTCAAATTTTTTATTTAGACATCTTCCTTCAAGAAAATGATTTCCTTTTGCAGAGAATTAATTTTAGAAATGTTCTGTAATTGGAAGAATTAGCATCGTGCTTAGAAAAATGATATAAAAATTTGAATAGAATTTGTTGTCCTAATATTTTTGTTTCAACTCCTTTCTCAGAAACAGAGAAGAGATATAACATTTGTAATAATGGAATTCCTAAAATGATTTTAGTATTTAATCCCTTAATTAACATTAAACTTGTTTTGAATCAAATGTTATTGTTACATATATGAGCATATGTGATTTTATAATTAACTTTAACTTTTGTAGAATTGGTTGTTGATAAACTTTGCTTATTTTTTTAAAAAATATTTTGATGGTATTAATCTTTCTTCAACGCAATCATATCTGCTCCCGAGTCTAACATGTCAATTCTACTAAGCTCAAAATCTTTGATTTTCATATCAATATAAACATACCACTTTTGAAATTTGATTTTTGTTATCGTATTTAAAGCTTCGTTCATGAAGTCATTATTAGTGTTGTCTTCTTTTTCAGTTGAATTATCACTTGTAGATAGTTGATGTAAGAACTTGAAAAATTTAAACTTTTAATTAAACTATTTTTATTAGAAAATGATTAGTTTAAAGACAATTATTAATTAGCATTTAATAATTGGGCCACTATTAAAAGTTAACTAAATGGATTGGATGATTAAACAAATTGGGCTAGTTAAGTGGGCTTGTGGAGTTAAGTTGGCCCAAGGAGAATAATACCCAAAATATAAATAACTAAACTCATCCTAAATTCCTTAATCATTTACAAAAAAAAAAAAGGAAAAACCCTAAACCTAAACTACAAGCTGTGGCAGCCGCAAGGTGGAGGAAGAAAGCAGTCGAGTTCATGATCATTTTGATCAATTCTTCTAAACAAAAAAAAAATCAAGATAATGTAATTCCCTACAATCCAAAACTGTTTCATTCAATTTGGTTAAATATTGAATTTTCTATGAGTATTCAAGTTAGAATTGATTAGAGATTATGAATAATTGTTCTTGAGATTTGATAATTAGTTTGATGATTATAATGATGGAAAAAAATTAGTGTTGATGATCAGAAGGAGGACCAAATTGTAATTAATTAAAAGTTGAAGGACTATTTTGTGACTATTCAAAATTTGAGGGACCTATTCGTAAATCCTTAAAAGTCAAAGGGTCATTTTGTAAATATCTAAAAGATGGAGGACCTATTAATAATTAGCCAAAAGTAGAAGGGCTTAAGTAGAAATTCTAAATAAAGAAATTTTATGAATAAGAAGTAAACCAACCTTTAAAGTTGAGCCAAAAAGTAACTCATAGGTTTATTAAGTAAAGTGAAATCAAGGAAGGAGAAGTTAAAAGTAGATACTTAGGAAGTAAGTGTCTACTGAAACTAAGTCATTCTTGTATGTTTGTAGATATGTGCAATATTTAAGGTTCAACATTAGGTTATACTCCTGATCATCAACACTAAATTTTTTTCCATCATTATAATCATCAAACTAATTATCAAATCTCAAAAACAATTATTCATAATCTCTAATCAATTCTAACTTCAAATACTGATAGAAAATTCAATATTTAACCAAATTGAATGAAACAATTTTGGATTGTAGGGAATTACATTACCTTGATTTTTTATTTTTTTTTGTTTAGAAGAATTGATCAAAATGATCAAGAACTCGACTGCCTTCTTCCTCCACCTTGCGGCTGCCGCATCTTGTAGTTTAGGTTTAGGGTTTTTCCTTTTTTTTTTTTTTGTAAATGATTAAGGAATTTAGGATGAGTTTAGTTATTTATATTTTGGGTATTATTCTCCTTGGGCCAACTTAACTCCACAATCCCACTTAACTAGCCCAATTGTTTAATCATCCAATCCATTTAATTAACTTTTAATAGCGGCCCAATTAATAAATTCTAATTAATAATTGTCTTTAAACTAATCATTTTCTAATAAAAATAATTTAATTAAAAGTTAAAAATTTTTGGGTTCTTACATTCTTACCCCCTTAAAAGAAGTTTGTCCCCAAACTTAACGTACCTTAGTTTGAAAACAGGTCGGGATACAATTCGCGCATCTCGCTTTCTAGTTCCCAAGTTGCTTCCTTGTCGATATGATTGCTCCACTGTACTTTCACATAAGGAACCAACCGCTTTCTCACATTCTCGTCTTTTTTGTCGACGATCTTGATCGGCCTTTCATCATAAGTCAAATCAGCATGGACTCTTAGCTGTTTGTACTCGATCACGTGACTCAGATCGTGAATATACTTCCTTAGCATAGAGACGGAACACATTATGCACTCCAGCTAATACTGGTGGTAGTGCCAATCTATAGGCCACTTCCCCAATCTTGTCAAGGATCTCGAACGGTCCCACATATCGCGGACTTAACTTTCCTTTGATTCCGAACCTCATGACTCCCTTTGTTGGCGAGATCTTTAAGAACACTCGATCACCCAACTGAAACTCTAACTCCCGTCTTCGATTGTCTGCGTAGGATTTCTGCCTACTTTGCGCAGTTTGTACCCACTTACGGATCTGTAGTGACTTGTACTAATTCTAGTCCACTTAACTTTCTCTCACCAACCTCGTCCCAACAAGCTGGCAACCTACATTTTCTTCCATACAGTGCTTCGTACGGAGCCATTCCGATGCTTGCGTAAAAACTGTTGTTGTACGCAAACTCCACTAACGGTAAGTGTTCATACCACGAGCCTGGCCAATCTAACGATGTATCCCTCAACATATCCTCTAATGTCTGGATGGTCCTTTCTGACTGCCCATCTGTTTGTGGGTGAAACGCCGTACTCATCGTCAGTTCTGTCTCAAGTGCCCCTTGTAGATTGTTCCAAAACTTCAAGATAAATCGCGCATCTCTATCGGACACTATTGAGACTGGTATTCCATGTAACCTCACTATCTCATCAATGTACAGCTTGGCCAGCTTTTCTAACGGATCAGTCTTCTTGATTGCTAGGAAGTTTGCCGACTTTGTTAATCTATCTACAATAACCCATATAGCATCTTGCTTCCCTTGTGTTTTCGGTAAACCACTCACAAAGTCCATAGCAATGTTCTCCCACTTCCACTCTGGAATTGGTAATGACTGTAGTAAGCCTGTCGGTTTCTGATGTTCATTTTTCACTTGCTGACAGGTCAAACATCGTGCTACATATTCTGCTACATCATTCTTCATGTTATTCCACCAGAACGATCCTCTCAAGTCTCTATACATTTTAGTACTTCTCGAATGTATGGAGAACTTTGAGCAGTGAGCTTCCCTCAATATTTCTCTCTTGATCTCATCCTTCTTTGGCACCCATATTCTTTGCTGGTATCTCAGGATTCCATCTTTGCCCACACGAATATCTTTTCCTTGCCCTTTTCGACTAGAGCCTCTCTTTCCTCATCCAACTCTTGTGCTTCTTTTATCCTTTCCAAAAGCGTAGGTTATAGGGTTAATTGAGCTAGATATCCACTAACTCTCACTCTAAGACTCATATCTTTCACATCTTCCCATGCAACCCCCTTAGAGATCAACGTTACTAACATTCCATAGTTCTTCCTACTCAACACATCGGCCACCATATTAGCTTTCCCAGGATGGTAAAAAATCTCACAGTTATAATCTTTTAGTAACTCTAACCACCTCCTTTGTCTCATATTAAGTTCTTTCTGAGTAAAGATATACTTAAGACTTTTATGGTCGGTAAAATCTGGCACTTCACGCCATACAAGTAGTGTCTCCAAATCTTTAGTGCAAATACTACCGCAGCTAACTCCAAATCATGGGTAGGATAGTTCCTCTCATGTACCTTCAATTGTCTGGATGCATATGCTATCACCTTCTCATTTTGCATCAGGACACAACCTAATCCCTTCAATGAAGCATCACTGTAAATAACAAACCCTTCAGTTCCTGTCGGTAACGTCAATGTCGGTGTAGTCACTAGTCTATTCTTCAACTCTTGAAAACTTTTCTCACACTCCTCTGACCAAATGAACTTTGCTGCCTTTTGAGTCAACTTAGTCAATGGTCCAGATAACTTAGAGAATCCCTCTACGAATCTCCTATAGTAACCTGCTAAACCCAGAAAACTTCTTATCTCAGTCACGGTAGTCGGTCTTTCCCAATCCATTATCGCCTCTATCTTGGTTGGATCTACATAAATTCCTTCCTTATACACCACGTGTCCTAAGAATGCCCCTTTTCTATCCAAAATTCACACTTCTTAAACTTGGCGTATAACTTCTGTCTCCTCAAGATTTCCAGTACTAACTTCAAATGCTCTGCATGTTCTTCTTTTATTTTAGAGTACACCAAAATATCATCAATAAATACTATCACACACCTATCTAGGTACTCTTGAAATATCCTATTCATCAATTCCATGAATGCAGCTGGTGCATTAGTCAGACCAAACGGCATAACCACAAACTTGTAATGCCCATATCGTGTTCTGAATGCTGTCTTTGCCACATCTTCATCCTTCACTCTCAACTGATGGTGACCAGACCTAAGATCTATCTTCGAAAAGTAGCAAGCCCCCTTTAGTTGATCGAACAAATCATCAATCCTCGGTAAGGGGTATTGATTCCTTACCGTCACTTTATTCAACTCCCTATAATCGATACACAACCTGATAGACCCATCTTTCTTCTTTACGAATAGTACCGGCGCACCCCATGGCGACACGCTCGGTCTAATCAACCCTTTATCCAACAACTCTTATAATTGCTCCTTTAACTCCTTTAATTCCGTCAGAGCCATCCTATATGGTGCTCTCGAAATCGGTGTCATTTCCGGCACTAGGTCTATCGTGAACTCAACTTCTCTTACTGGTGGTATTCCCGGCAAATCTTCTGGAAATACATCTTGAAATTCTCTAACAACTTCTAGTGAATCTATAGTTACTTCCTTCCATTCGGTCTCACCTATATATGCTAGAAATCCCCTACATCCCTTCCTCAACATTTTACGTGCCTTTATTGCAGTTATCAAACCTACTTGTCTCCTTGGTTTTGAACCTAAGAATTTACACTCTTCATTGTCCTTCCCTACAAAGGTCATTCTCTTCTCGTAGCAATTAACGTTAGCACGGTCCATGGCTAACCAATCCATTCCTAAGATCACATCGAACTCTGACATGTCTAATTCAATGAGTTCGATTGTCAACTCAGTGCCTCCTATTCCCAAAGTGCAATTCTTGTAAAATGTGGTGATAGGTATAGCTTCTTTTGTAGGTGTGTCTATCACTAAAGGTATTTGTAATGCTTCGGGTTGCAATTTCAACTTCTTAGCTACGCATTTACTAACTACTGAATGTGAAGCTCCAGTATCTATGAGCACATAAACATCGCAGGAATTTAACTGAAGTGTACCTGCCACGAGATCATTGTTCACATTGGCCGCTTTCGCTGTCATAGTGAACACTCGTCCACGACCTCCACCATTTCCTCCATTACTTCCTTTAGCTCCTGAGGCTGGGTCATCCTTCTTGGGTTCAGGACATTTCCACTTCGAATGTCCAACCTTATCACAGTTGTGGCATTTCCGCTCCTTGTAGTAACATATCTCTGTCTTGTGAGCTCCATCACAAATAGTGCACTTATCGTAACTCGTGAATCCTCGGGCCCCGCCCTTCTTCCATTCCTTCTTGTTGCTATTGAAGTTCTTGTTGTTGCTGTTGTTGTTGTTGGAATACTTGTTCCCATAGCTGCCTTTATCGCGACTGTCTTCTACCGCCTTTCTCTTGTGGTTGTAATGGTCCTTGTCTCCATTCCCATTCGACCCTTTGTTCCCATCGGATTCCTTGGTCACAGTCTTCCCCTTTTCCTCACGATGGTTGCGATAATTGTCTGCCTCCTTCTCTACGATCTTGGCCCTATCCAGTACTGTTGAATACGTTGCCAAAGTCAACAGAGTAATCATATACCTGATTCGATCACTCAGCCCTGCCTCGAATTTCCTTGCTTTCTGCTCTTCGGTATCGAAGAACCTTGGAGCAAATTCTAGTAGATCAGTAAACTTCTCACCATATTTTGCCACGGTGTTGCTTCCTTGCACTAGGGTTAAAAACTCTGCCACTTTAGCGTTCCTCACACTGGCAGGATAATACTTTTCGTTAAACATATTTTTGAACGTAGTCCAAGTAATTGCCGCATCACCACGAGTCACAGCAGCTCATTTTTCTGCCTCCCACCACGATTGAGCTTTTCCCTTTAGCCTAAAAGTCGCGAATACCACTTTTCGTTCCTCCGTGCAAGTAAATGTCTCAAAAATTATTTCTGTACTTTTGATCCAGTCCTCTGGCTTTTCTTTCACCGTGTCTGAGAACGTATCAGGGTTGCTCCTCTGGAATAATTCTAACGGGTCACGTAACTGCATCGGTGGTGGTGCTTGAGCTAATCCAGCCACAACTTGACCTATTCCGGCCACTGTCTGTGTTAGAGTCTGAAGAAGATTGGCCATGTTCGAGTCTAGTTGTCCTCCTCCATTTTCGTTTCCATTATTGTTGTTACCACCGTTTCCGTTGTTGGCGCCTTGTCCGGATCTTGTGCGCGACGACATCTGTGGATTACTTTGTTTCAGTTATATGTACTTATTTCATTGATACTTATCATGAATATGGTACAACAGTACATTTACATTCATGACTATTGTATTTAACTTCTACTCTTTGTGCTAGCTTTTTACTTGCTAGTTTTCCCTTTCGCTCGTTAGTCACTTTACTAGACTACGATTTGGTTCACGTCTTCTCTAGATGAAAGTTTTATTCATTTGGCCTTTGGTACTAGACCATTAACTTAACGTTCGTTAGATAGTTCGTTAACTTTGAGATTTTTCGTCTCGAAAAACTTTAACTTTTATTACTCTACTAACCTTTTACTTGGTCAGTTACATAATTTTTCGTCTCCAAAAGACTTTACAATTTACTTTTCAACTAACGTTTTACTTAGTTAGTTTGACTTTATCTTACTAGTCGTTGTACTTGACTAGTTCCACTTTTTATTTCCATGGTCGTCTTTCTTCGACCCATGGTTTCACAAGCCGTTTCACTTGGCTAGTTTCACTTTTATCCCCATGGTCGTCTTACTCCGCCCCATGGTTTCATAGGCCGTTTCACTTGGTCTATGACTTCTCTTGTTGTTTCTCAACAAGTTAAACTTCTAACTTTTCTTTATAAGGGATAGTTAATTATCATACTTGGTACGAGTAATAAAATTAACTAAAACTTTTATTAATACTGAATTGGTAAAAGAACATAAACTGTCTCAAAATCCTTTCTACTATAAATAAAAATTCAATCTCAACTGAAAACTACTAGACTAAGTCTGAATCAATCTTAAATAAAATAACTCCCAGGACTTCTGATTAGCCATCAGTGCGTCCTCTCTGATCTTCCACTTGATCTCTAGATTCCACACTTCTCGTGTTCGGTTGCTAGCTCGTCATATTTGGCTTGGATCTCTAATTTCTCTGCATATATCTGGTAGCCTGACTTCCTTAGTCCATCTCACACTTTTCTTGTTCATCTAACTTCTTCTCGAGGTCATACACTCGCTTCTCTTCATCCAGCAATTTCACACTTAGCTTGTTCCACTCTCGGTTAGCTATTTTAATATGTACCTCCATGTTTCTTACTTTCTGGTTACTCTCAGTCAGCTTATTCTCTATAAATTCCACATCTTCATTACTTATCATAAGAGCATGTTGCAGACTCTCTACTTTTGCCTTTTCTTGTTTCAGCTCTTTAGTGATCAATCTTATACGGTGGTTCATGGCTGCAATTGTCTCCTTGAGTGCAACACTATATCTCACAGAGTTCCTTGGTCTCCGTGCCATGATCCTACACACATCAGACAAAGAACTTAATTAAACTTACTCCAATACATAATATATACACTTATTTTAAAATAAGGCAAAAATATAATCCTCAAAGCATACAAGTAAGTTGTTCCTCCAACTTCTTTTACTTAGCTCTAAGTTGAATAGGCTAACTCTCATTTCTCAAGGTCAATTCAACTATCTTCAAGTACTTAAGCCTAATTCTCCCATAAGACCTAAAGCCATGGCTTTGATACCAACTGTAACACCCCTAATTTTTCCATACATAAATGAGCAGTCAATGGCAATAAATAATACTTCAAGATATTAGGGTTTCCACCCACAAACCCTATTACATCATAAATGTCATTAAATACCATAAATAACCTAATAAATGCGGAAGCGAAAATAAATACTTAATGTCTCAGCTAGTAAAGCCACACCAGCCATTAATGTACTTACAACCAAATGAAATAGAATGATTATTCAATAACCCTAATTATTCTCCAAATGTCGCCCTTCTCGCGACCAATCCGATTCCCTTCTACTTAGAACCTGGAAAGAAAAATTTAATGGAGAAAGGGTGAGCGAACGAATGCTCAGTAAGTTCATACGAAGTCTCTTCGGGTACTAAGAAGAGACGACCAGAATGAACACTTCAATAACAAAATATAAGGATAGGGTAATTCAACTTTATAATGGATTGCGGTACAATACAGTCAAGACCACATTTAAGATTATCTTCAAAGGATTATGGCACTACGATTCAAAGAGATTCACACAATTTCCGTCAATTCCAACGTACATTATAACTTCAATGCCAAAGGTACAATTTAATACACCTAGCTTCATCAAGCCATTAGTGTGGGTCGAAACATATATGGTATCCACACATATATGCTCGGGGTCTATAATTACCCTTGTAATCAAACAATTCCTGAGAGAAGGCATGTGATCACTCATGCAATCCCTAATAAGAACAAGTCTTTTTCTAACTAGACAAGTTCTGACAATGCCTTTTATAACTGGGCATGTCTATCCTAAGCAAGTAAGTCGTTCAACAGACAAGCTAGGATTAAGAAGCATACATAGGTACAAGTATGCATATAACAAGTTTCAAACTTTAGATATTCAGTGAACAACAATATCATCACCGAATATGGACATTTCCAAATAACGTTCAATAACGCGGATTATTTCCAAATACTATCATGCCATTTGATAGTTTGATTTTATCAAGAAAATATAGTAATTTCAAAGATAAAGAATTCAATTACAGTAAAGGAACGTAATCCCTTACCTTGGCTTCGCTTAGCTTCTAGCTTAACTGAAGGACTAAACTGCAAAGTCCAAAACTATAGGAGGACCAAACTGTAATTAATTAAAAGTTGAAAGACTATTTTGTGATTATTCAAAAGTTGAGGGACTATTTTGTAATTATTTAAAAGTTGAAGGACTATTTTGTGATTATTCAAAAGTTGAGGGACCTATTTGTAAATCCTTGAAAGTCAAAGGGTCATTTTGTAAATACCTAAAAGATGGAGGACCTATATTAATAATTATCCAAAAGTGGAAGGGCTTAAGTAGGAATTCTAAATAAAGAAAGTTTATAAATAAGAAGTAAACCAACCTTTAAAGTTGAGCCGAAAAGTAACTCATAGGTTAATTAAGTAAAGTGAAATCAAGGAAGGAGAAGTTAAAAGTAGATACTTAGGAAGTAAGTGTCTACTGAAACTAAGTCATTCTTGTATGTTTGTAGATACGTGCAAAGGAATTATATAAGCTAAGCGAAGCCAAGGTAAGGGATTACGTTCCTTTACTGTAATTGAATTCTTTATCTTTGAAATTCCTATATTTTCTTGATAAAATCAAACTATCAAATGGAATGATAGTATTTGGAAATAATCCGCGTTATTGAACGTTATTTGGAAATGTCCATATTCAGTGATGATATTGTTGTTCACTGAATATCTAAAGTTTGAAACTTGTTATACGCATACTTGTACCTATGTATGCTTCTTAATCCTAGCTTGTCTGTTGAATGACTTACTTGCTTAGGATAGACATGCCCAGTTAGAAAAGGCATTATCATAACTTGTCTAGTTAGAAAAAGACTTGTTCTTATTAGGGATTGGATGAGTGATCACATGCCTTCTCTCAGGAATTATTTAATTACAAGGGCAATTCTAGACCCCGAGCATATATGTGTGGATACCATATATGTTTCGACCCACACTAATGTTTTGATGAAGCTAGGTGTATTAAATTGTACCTTTGGCATTGAGGTTATAATGTACGTTGTAATTGACGGAAATTGTGTGAATCCCTTTGAATCGTAGTGCCATAATCCTTTGAAGATAATCTTAAATGTGGTCTTGACTGTATTGTACCGCAGTCCATTATAAAGTTGAATTACCCTATCCTTATATTTTGTTATTGAAGTGTTCATTCTGGTCGTCTCTTCTTAGTACCCGAAGAGACTTCGTATGAACTTACTAAGCATTCGTTCGCTCACCCTTTCTCCATTAAAATTTTCTTTCCAGGTTCTAAGTAGAAGGGAATCGGATTGGTCGCGAGAAGGGCGACGTTTGGAGAATAATTAGGGTTATTGAATAATCATTCTATTTCATTTGGTTGTAAGTACATTAATGGCTGGTGTGACTTTACTAGCTGAGACATTAAGTATTTATTTTTGCTTCCACATTTATTAGGTTATTTATGGTATTTAATGACATTTATATGATGTAATAGGGTTTGTGGGTGGAAACCCTAATATCTTGAAGTATTATTTATTGACATTGACTGCTCATTTATGTATGGAAAAATTAGGGGTGTTACAGTTGAAGCTTAATTTTTCCTAGGGTGGATTTTTTTTCTTAATTCAACGTGGTCTCTTTTTAGTTCAAAATATCATTTTTCTAATTGTTTAACCTCTGTTTTTAATTCTTTTATTTCGTTTTGTAGATCTATCGAATAAACATTTATTTGTTTTCTTCTTATATCAAATAATTTAATGACATCTTCATACTGTGTTGGTTTACTTGATTCTTCTGTTGTTTCCTCCTGAATTGTATTTTCTAGTTGTTTTAGTAATTTCTTTTTCATTGCAGGGTCATTTACTTATTTATTTTTTTTCAGAATTGTATCATATTCAGTTAATACATTTATTTTATTATTACAGAAACAAATTTTATTATTACATTCACAGTCACTATTTGTGTTACTTGATGATGTCTTTTTTCGTGATTCTTATTACTCTATGTCGGATTGTAGATTAAGTTGGTCTAATTTATTTAATATATGTTTTGATTATTTTATTTGTAGGGAATTGAATATTTCTTGAATTTGTTTTCTCATAGAGTTGGTCTTATAAAAAACGCATTTTTTCTGGCACTTAGAAAAAACGTGTTTTGTGTTTTCCCGTTTGTGCCAGTGCCAGTTAAATAAAGTGCCAGTGTGACAAAGTGCCAGTACATGTGTAACAAAGTGCCAGTGAAAAAAGTGCCAGTACCAGTTTAACAAAGTGCCAGTGTAAACTGGCACTGGCACTTTGTTAAACTGGCACTGGCGCTTTTTACACGGGCACTTTTATATACATGAACTGACACTCTTCACACTGGCACTCTGTTACACTAACACTGGCACTTTGTTACACTAACATTTTTGCTGGCTCTCAAAAACACAAGCACTGGCATTCAAAAACACATGCACTGGCATTCAAAAATACATGAACTGGCACTCAAAAACACATACACTGGCACTCAAAAACACTGATAATCATTTTTGCTGGCTCTCAAAAATACAAACACTGGCACTTATAAACACATGAACTGGCACTCCAAAACACATGCACTGACACTCCAAAACACATGAACTGGCATCTAATTACCCATCCCCTGCACACCATTCTTTCAATTTACCAAATTGAGTTTCAAGATCCCCTTTGTCCAAAATCGAAAACAGCTCGACGGAAACCACGAACAGAAAAGGGCTAGTTATGGGGTGAGGAAGTAAGAATTTACTTGCTGAAGAGAAGGATTTATCAAAAACCCACATGCGCTCAACATAAACCATTGAATCATCATCAAATATGTGAATGGTGATAATACAAACCTGACTTGATGGTCACCGACATTGGTCCAAGTTTCCATGCAAATTGGGCAAAATAAACCATCAATTTCACTTCTACTCCACTCCCCTCCAATTCCGCTCGAACTATCCTGACTCCCAATGTTTCCATTACACGGTGCCGGCTCACCCGTTTTCCCAATTCTATCGTCGGAATTCTAACCATCAATTGCTTGCTAGCCGGACATTGAAACGCTAGGAGATGGCGCCGACGGTATGATTTCGACTACACTGTCATGGGAGTGGGAGAGAAAATGGTTGTTTGCCTCTAGAGAGAGAGAGAGTAGTGAGAGAGAGACTGCAAGTAGAGAGAGACGTGTTCTAAAAATACGTTTTTTTAACTCACAAAAAACGCGTTTTTTATAAGTTTTTGGCTTTCTCATATAACAATTTTTTACTATGTGGCCTTTATTTTTGTATAAAAAATCAGTGTTCTAAAAATCGGCCCTAGGCGGGGCATAGGCGGTGGCTGGGCACCGCGCTTTCCTTCTAGGTGGGGAGATTAGGCTCTGGGCGTGCTGGGCGGTGCTGGGCGGAGCTTGGCGGGTTAGGCGGACTGGACGAGCAAGGCGGGTTGGTCAGGTCTAGGCGGAAACAGGTCATTTTTTTATTTTTTTAATAAAGTCAAGTTAATTTTAGATATTTTTTAGGGAAAAATACCGAAAAGTCCCTTTAAAAAAATTCATATCCAAAAAACCCTACAAATAATTATTCTATCAAAAAGCCCTGAAACTAGATTTTCAATATCAAAAAGTCCAAAATTTAACGATTTAACTGATTTCATTAATTTAAGAATTTAAAATGATGAAAACTTGATTTTCTTTTCAATTATGAGTTTTACAAAGATAAAATTTATCCATTTTACACAATAATAGTAATAATAATTTACAAATAATTATATTACTATTATTATTAATATAATTGTAAAGAAATTAAAGTAATAATTTAAATTAATGTTGATAGCGATGATATATGGAAAATAATTCATGATTACTATAATTATATTTTTATAATTTTTATAATTATAAGTTATAACAATTAAATTTAATAAGACAATGTAATTGCTTTTCTAATTATTATTGGACATGGGATTAAGAATATATCTTATTATTATTACTTTTTATAATATTTTTTTAATTATTATGTTTTTATTATTTCTGAATATAATAAAGCATTGCATTGTGAAAGTTAGAAGCGCATGTGACACCTCACTATTATTAGAAAACAAATTTTCGTCTTTATAAAAGTTTCAAACATAACGACATTTGTTAAATAGTTAATTTTTGAACTTTTTGGCTTTTAAAATTGAATTTTGTTACTTTTTAGATTAAATAATTATTTTTAGAATTTTTTGGATAAGAAAGTTTTTCAAAGGGGGTTTTTGGTTGTTTTCCCTATTTTTTTGTCATCTCTAACGTCTCCGTTATGGCTATATCTCTCAGTTTCTCTCGGTTCATCATCTTCATCGTTCTCTTTCCTCGTCTCCACGAGTCGACACCACCATCTCCATCATCGACTATAAATTTATTAAATTGTAAGCCCTCTATTTTTCGTCTCAAAGAAATTGGGTATTTGATTACTTTGTTTAATATGTGTGAAGTAATGGTTGTATGCTTTTTTGCACATGAAAATGTTGTATTGTTGTTGACTTATGTTCATCTTATAGGTAACATTGAAACTGAAAGTTCATTTTATATGAAATATATTTATAAATTTGTCTAATTTCTCGATCCCGCCTAGGCCCCGATTAGGCCCCGATTAGGCCCCGATTAGGCCCCTATGCGTTAGGCCCGACTCCACCGCCTAGCATCCGCGTAGCACTTTTTAGAACCTTGTAAAAAACAAGTTATATCTGAGTTGTATTTTTTAATATTTTTGTTAGCGCTTTTTTTCTTATAATAATTAGGAGTAGGCAGATTTTTATTATTTCTAGGTTGTGTATATCTTTTCTTAGATCTATTATTAGAAGTATTATATGTCTTTTATTGGGGTTGGTACTTAGTATAATTTTTCCTTTTGGGGCTTTGGAGTATTTCAAATCCAAATTGTTCACACCAATGTTCTAATTCTATTCTAGCTTGCATACTTTCTTTTTTTAATTTATTTTGTAATTTAAGATCTTGACATAATTTTAATCCTGTAATATTTATACAGGTGATTAAATCTCCATATGTTAGGTCATCATATGATACGTGACCAAATTTTTGTTATATTGTTTCTCGATCTTTCAAAGTGAATAGACTTAGTAATCCTACGATAAATTTTTCTTTTTAATAATAAGCATTAGGGTCAACTAGAGTGAATAGTCTTTTTAAAAAAGTATCTTTGATCCATTTAAAAATTTCTGGCTTTCTGCATTTAAGGTTTTGTAATATTTCACTATTTCTTTCTATATATAAATCTAAATCTCCTATGAAGTATGTTGTAATATTATATAATAGGTAAAGTAACCGACAATGTTCTTGTTGACCAAGATCGTTTAAAATCGATTGATCTTGGTTATTTACTCTTACTGTTGTTCGGATGTTGGCTTTAATTGTGTCACGTAATAGTTTGTCACGCCATGTTCTCAATTCTCCCGTAAATCCTAGAATTATATTTTCAGTTGCTTGTCTTTTTGTAACGTTAGCACATGATTTATAGATATTTCCAACTATAATCATTTCTTTTGTTATTTGGATGATTTCTATTTCACTTAGTTCATCTATGTTCCATTCATATATATTTTTTACATTATATTGTTTAGTTCTTTTGCTTATTAATCTAAGATCATACAGTTGTTTTTGGGGGTGAGGAGAATAATCTAATACGTTTATCGGCAATTCTTATTTATTGTCACTTGATTCATAATCTTCTATTTCTGATTTTTCAGAAGACGATGAGGATGAATCATCATTGTATTCTGATAATAAAGTTATTTTATTATTAGTAGATGATGATTCAATGTTATTGTTTAGATGAGCATAAATTTGGTTAGATAATTGTTTTATTGCATCATATAAGTTTGGTATAATTTGACTTATCGCAAAAGGGTTATCTAGTGAGGGTATTATTTTCTCATAAATCGTATAATTTTTTTGTTTATTTGAATTGTATGTTTTTGCATATTCTTGTAATCTTGGTGATATTTTGTTAAATAAATTAGCATTTTCTGTTGGAGATGGAGATTGAATTGAGGAGCTATGTATATCGTCCAAATTTATCCTACACACTTGGTTTGTAATATTATCTAATTTGTTTTTTACTCTGTCTACTTGTTATCCTAATATATGAAGGGTTAAATTTGTCCAATTTGCTTGCAAATATGTATCGTTATTAATTTTTTTGGCTTTTTCACTAACTGATCTTACATCCACTATTGGATTTATTCCAATGTTTATACCATATTTGCTAAAGTATGTTGATTCTAATGGTGATTTTTCTCCTTCATAACAATCTTCAAATGGTCCACCAATTTGGATATTTATCTTATTCCATTTTCTAATTTTTTTAATGCACTAATTTTGTATATGTAATCATTTTCTAAAAAATCAAAAAATGGGACGTGTCTTTCTATGTTTTGGCAAAATTCATAATATTCTGTTCTTATATATTCTTGTTCATCTTTTGTATAATAACCAAACAACCTTTTTCTATTTTGTTTATTATATTTATTGTTAAAATCTTTTCGCATAATATTTTTATTTAAGATGTATTCCTCTTTTAATACATTAACCGAGTACTCACTGTCTTCATAAGGATGAACAAAGACTCCTTATTTATATAGACCAGAGGGGTGTGTATTTTGGTCAAATGTCTGATCAACTGGATTAGAATTAGAACATTGTGTTTGAATATTATCAGTGTGAAGTGGCTTCATCAGAATTTGTATTATAATATATATCTAAAGAGTTTCTTGAAGGTTAGAAGTTTTTGCATGTTCTCCTATTAAAAGATTGTGTTCTTTTTAACTTTACTTCTACTGATCCATCATCGAGTTGGATGATATGATATACTGTCGTACTTTCTCTTTGATGAGTTTTTGGTAATGTTTTGGGTGAATAGACCCATTTTTCAGGTAAGCTTATGTATTTCCATTGAATTGTTTTAGATATAGTGATATTTGCTTTAGTGTTATCGATTTCCCAAAATATAGTTTGTCCTATAGGTTTTTCTCGATTTATTGCATTAGGGCTAACACCTGTATTCATGACCCTAAATTGTAATCTATAACATATTTCATAAATATGTGATCCAGCTAACATACGGTAATTATGGGTAACAATATCTAAAGTTAAATTTTTTATAATATGTGGGTCTATAAGGGAAATAGTAAAATTTGGAAAACAATTAAAGTATATAGGTCCATTTGTTAAGCTTGTTTCTACTAGGCCTAATATTGAAACCTTATAATTTATGTGTCTGCAGTCTCTTAATGCAACATGGATACTTGTGTCTAATCCTTTGCAGTCTGTACGAATCCAATATGAAAAAATTTATATCCTTGTGATATATATTTAGCTATTGAGTTTTTTGAAAATACGCTCATACTTTAATTATTGGAATAAAGTGGTACCACTTGTTATTTTGTTTTAATTGATCTTATTGACATAAAATTAAATATACCTTTACTTTTATATGTTTTCGTAATTGGTACTGTTGCTGGTTTCCAATTTGCTAAGGATTAAATGTTCCACGTTACTTCTTCATATAGTATGCTATTATTTTGTACAATATTTTCATTATTGTTTATTTGTACATTTAAATCACTCGTCATATCATTGTGTCTAGATCTTCTACTCGAACGGTTACTTAGCCAACTCTTGTTTTCATTAACTAGTATTATAGATACACTTCCTTCTCCACTATGATGCACCCCTATATATAGCAGAGGCAAGCGCGCGACCGCGTCAAGTTTTTGTAAACAGTGAGCGATTGCGCCCATCCTTGGGGCGATCGCGCGGTACCAATTTTGGGGGAAGGGGCGATCGCGCCCTAGTCTATTTTTTGGCGTGATTCAGAGATAGCTTAGATCAGAGTTCTAAAACCCTGCATGGTTAGAAATAGGCAGTATAAATAAGCTTTATTGCCTAGCAGTTTTTTATTGTTGTAATTCCTAATGTGATAGATATCAATAATTCTAGGTGTTACAAGGGTTTTCTTGTCTCTCTATTTCTCCAGATCTATAGTTTGCACAGTTTTGAATTCTTGTGATTAAGAAGTTCGTGCATTAGATTAGAGATTATATTTGGTGATTGTCAGTTGATAATAATATTCTTGCCCTCTCCCCATGGACGTAGCCAAGTTGGTGAACCACGTATATCATTGTTTTGTGTGATTGATTTATTTTCCGTCTCTTACATAGATCTGTTATAACAAATTAGTATCAGAGCCTGGTCAGGTTGATAAAGCTCTAGGGGTTTTCCGCTGCAGAAGAAGATGAGATCAGCAATCGAATCACCAGTTGTCAAGTTCAATGATAGTTTTTCTCTTTGGCAGATCAAGGTGAAGGGTTTGTTGGCTCCGGTGGTTGCTGCAATCAGGAATAGCCAGGATTCGAAGGGAAAAGCAGTAGCAGTTTCCACTGGTGCTGTCGCGGCTGCAACAGCAGAAGGTTTGGGGAAGGCAGCTGAGAAGGAAGCAGCAGACCTGATCGCGCTAGATGAGAGGGCCCACTCTAAAATCATCATATGCTTAGATGACGATGTTCTGGCGGATATTGCAGATACTGATTTCGGAGGTGCTCTATGCCTTGCATTGGAAGATATGTATCTGACACTATCATTGACCAACAAGTTGTATCTGAAGCAGAAGTTGTATTCGCTCCAAATGATGGAAGGTACGCCCATTAGGGATCATATAGATCGATTCACATCTTTATTACTTGAATTGCGTAATATTGATGTTAAGGTTGAAGATGAGGATGTTGCTATTATGTTGTGTGTTTCCTTACAACTGTCATATGAGGAATTTGTGGATTCCTGCATTGATGGTAAGGATACGGTTACTTTGGAAGAGGTTAAGAATGATCTCAATACCAGAGATCTGCGCCGTAAGGCGAGCAGTTTATCTACAGAATCTCAGTTAGTAGAGTTGGTTACAGAAGGCAGTAGGGGCCAAGGTAGGAGAAAAAAGGGTTCTTCTAAAAGGGGTCCAACGCCTGGAGATGTCTGCAGTTACTGCAAGCAAAAGGGGCATTAAAAATGTGAATGTCCCAGGTTGAATAAGAGCGAACAATTTGGGTCTACTGCAACTATGGCAGAAGACGTTGAGGAGGACTATGCCTAGGGCTGTTATGCGACCCGAACAGGCTCGGGCTCGGCTCGTAAAAGCTCGAGCTCGAGAAGGCTCGAGTCTAACTCGAGCTCGAGCTCGACCCGATTTTCAGGCTCGAATTTTTTCGAGCCGGCTCGAGCTCGGCTCGTTTGTTCGGCGAGCATTGATCGGGATCGACTCGTTTAAGCCCGGATCCGGATCGGCTCATTAAAAGCTCGAATAAAAATTTTCCCAAACGATTTGAGCTCGAGACTGAGCTCGGCTCGATAAGCTCGACTCTGATTTCTTTATTATACTTTCATTTGTTTAGTTTTTTTCTAACATTTTTTATATAACTTTTTGAAAAAAAAAAACTTCAATACTAAAAAAAGTCCAAAATATTTATATCTATTCATAAAAAATAAAAAAACTATACATTTATACATAAAAATTAAAGAATTTTACCCGTCCCTGATTTCTTCATTATACTTTCATTTGTTTAGTTTTTTTCTAACTTTTTTTATATAACTTTTTGAAAAAAACTTCAATACTAAAAAAAGTCCAAAATGTTTATTTATATTCATAAAAAATAAAAAAATTATACATTTATACATAAAAATTAAATGGTTTTACCCGTCCCTGATTTCTTTATTATACTTTCATTTGTTTATTTTTCTTCTAAATTTTTTTATATAACTTTTTGGAAAAAACATCAATGCTAAAAAAAGTCCAAAATAATTATTTCTATTCATAAAAAATAAAAAAACTATACATTTATACATAAAATTTAAAGGGTTTTACCCGTCCCTGATTTATTTATTATAATTTCATTTGTTTAGTTTTTTTCTAACTTTTTTTATATAACTTTTTGGAAAAAAACTTCAATGCTAAAAAAAGTCCAAAATAATTATTTCTATTCATAAAAAATAAAAAAACTATACATTTATACATAAAAATTAAAGGGTTTTATCCATCCCTGTTTTCTTTATTATACTTTCATTTTGTTTAGTTTTTTTCTAAATTTTTTATATAACTTTTTGAAAAAAAACTTCAATACTAAAAAAAGTCCAAAATGTTTATTTCTATTCATAAAAAATAAAAAAACTATACATTTATACATAAAAATTAAAGGGTTTTACCCATCTCTGATTTCTTTATTATTCTTTCATTTGGTTAGTTTTTTCTAACTTTTTTTATATAACTTTTTGGAAAAAACTTCAATACTAAAAAAAGTCCAAAATGTTTATTTCTATTCATAAAAAATAAAAAATTATTGTTGGAATTTTGGTTTTGTAAAAGTGAGGTTTGACCGACTTTTGACCCAGAATTTCATTGGGTTTCATTTTAGGAAAATGGAAATTGATTGCATATTAATAATCTACATTTGGAGTAGATTAATTTGATATATTTATTTTCTCAAAACCAATTAGTGGTGAATGAAAAATTAATGTTCAAAGTATGCAAAAAGAAATGGGTATATGAAGAGTTTATGAGATATGTAGGGCTGTTATGCGAACCAAACATCGGGCTCGGCTCGTAAAAGCTTGAGCTCGAGAAGGCTCGAGTCTAACTCGAGCTCGAGCTCGACCCGATTTTCAGGCTCGAATTTTTTTCGAATCGGCTCGAGCTCGGCTCGATTGTTCGGCGAGGTTTGATCGGGATCGACTCGTTTAAGCTCGGATCGGGATCGGCTCGTTAAAAGATTGAATAAAAAATTTTGCAAACGATTCGAACTCGTGCTCGAGCTCGGATAAGCTCGACTCTGATTTCTTTATTATACTTTCATTTGTTTAGTTTTTTTTCTAACATTTTTATATAACTTTTTGAAAAAAAAAACTTCAATACTATAAAAAGTCCAAAATATTTATTTCTATTCATAAAAAATTAAAAAAAAAAATTATACATAAAAATTAAAGGATTTTACATGTTCCTGATTTCTTTATTATACTTTCATTTGTTTAGTTTTTTCTAACATTTTTTATATAACTTTTTGAAAAAAAACTTAAATACTAAAAAAAGTCCAAAATATTTATTTCTATTCATAAAAAATAAAAAAACTATACATTTATATATAAAAATTAAAGGATTTTTCTCGTCCCTGATTTCTTTATTACACTTTCATTTGTTTAGTTTTTTTCTAACTTTTTTTATATAAATTTTTGAAAAAAACTTCAATACCAAGAAAAGTCCAAAATATTTATTTATATTCATAAAAAATAAAAAAACTATACATTTATACATGAAAATTAAAGAATTTTACCCGTTCCTGATTTATTTATTATACTTTCATTTGTTTAGTTTTTTTCTAACTTTTTTTATATAACTTTTTTAAAAAAACTTCAATATTAAAAAAAGTCCAAAATGTTTATTACTATTCATAAAAAATAAAAAAATTATACATTTATATATAAAAATTAAAGGGTTTTACCCGTCCCTGATTTTTTTATTATACTTTCATTTGTTTAGTTTTATTCTAAATTTCGTAGTGGTAGTAATGGTAGTTGTGGTAGTAGTGGTAGTGGTGATAGTAGTGGTAGTGGTGGTAGTAGTAGTGGTAATAGTGGTAGTGGTGGTGGTAGTAGTGGTAGTAATGGTGGTGGTGGTGGTGGTGGTGGTAGTGGTAGTAGTAGTGGTGGTGGTAATAGTGGTAATAATGGTGGTAGTGGTAGTGGTGATAGTGGTAATAGTGGTGGTAGTGATAGTGATAGTGGTAGTGGTAGTAGTGGTAGTAGTGGTGGTAGTAGTAGTAGTAGTGATAGTAGTGGTAGTAGTGATAGTAGTGGTGGTGATGGTGATAGTGGTAGTGATAGTAGTGGTAGTAGTAGTAGTGGTGGTAGTAGTGGTGATAGTGGTAGTGGTAGTGGTGGTAGTGGTAGTAGTGGTGGTAGTGGTAGTAGTAGTGGTGGTGGTAGTAGCGGTAGTAGTGATAGTGGTGGTAGTAGTGGTGATAGTAGTGGTAGTAGTAGTGGTAGTAGTAGTAGTGGTAGTGGTAGTGGCAGTGGTAGTGGTGGTGGCGATGGTGGTGGCGGTGGCGATGGTGGTGGTGATGGCGGTGGTTGTGGTGATGGCAGTGGTAGTAGTGGTGATAGTGATAGTAGTGGTAATCGTAGTAATTAGGAAAGTTATATTTCATGACTCCATCCATCTATTCTTAACATAAATTGAACATTTTAAAATTATTACTCTATTCGTTTCAAAATAAATTTTAAAATTTGTGTCAAAATATGACATTTTAAAGTGTCATTCGAAAAGTATAAAATAAATAATAAATATTTTTCTTAGTTATTTTCAATTTTTTTTATATTTTTTGTAAGAATATAAAGAATTATGAAAAATCAAAATTGAAAAAAAATTATGTAGAGACAAAGACAAAGCTCGAGCTCGGCTCGGCTCGTTTAGGCTCGAGAATTCGAATAAAAGCTCGAACTAAAGATCGTTTGAGTTCATATTTTTTTAAAAATTCGAGTTAAGCTCGAGCTCGGCTCGTTAAAGCTCGAGTTCGAGAAGCTCGCAAAAAGGCTCGCGAACAGCTCAAAACTCATTTCGAGCCGAGTTCGAACGAATTTTTCAGGCTCGAGCTCGAGCTCAAAAAAAGCTCGACTCGTTAATTTTTAGTCGAGCTCGAACTCGATACCTCAAAGCTCGGCTCGGCTCGTTTACAGCCCTAAAGATATGGAATAGTTATCCCACATTGCTTAAAGATGTAAAGTAATGATAGTTTATAAGTGGATCCATCCAAAGGAGTAGTCAACAAGTTGATCTCCTTGGGCCAACCTAGGTGGACCATTGGGCCAACCATGCAAGGAGTAGCCCAGTTGTGCCAGTTTTGTACTAGCTCAATTTGGACCACACCCGCGAAGCGCGTGAAGCCCGCGAAGGTCGCAATGAGTGCTTTGAGGCCACACTTTGCACTTCACACGACCGCATCGTCTCTAGGAGCTAAGGAGCCTTAAACTTTTGACAAAAGTTGGCTCGGTTTATGGTTCGATTCGATCCAAGATGGGTTCGGCTTAGGCAATGGTGGTTCGGTCCATTTAGTTCGTGGGCTGGTGGCAACTTGGGGCGGTTTGGATTGGGTCGAGGCCCAGTTGGGAAGCAAAGGTGGGCTGGCGGATCCGAAATGGAGCAGTTTGGGTTGTGATGGTTCTTGAAAAGGTGGGCGTGACCCATGCCTTTTCAAATAGGTGGGTCAAGGCTGTTGGACTGACCCAGAAGATCTCCTCCCTCCACCTAGATCTGATCCAACGATCCAGAATCCACCAGACACCAATTGTGTTTATTTCCAATGGGTACAACAACTCTTCATACACTATAAATAGACCCCTTGGTTTGACAAATCAATTCACTCAACCATTCCTTCACTTCACATATTCTCTCTCTCTTCTCACTAGAAGTAGAGAATCACATATCTCACAGAGTTAACTAACTTGGTTAGATATTTAACTGAATTATGGAATTCAGTCACAGAATTCAAGGAAAATATTAACATCATGAAGTAGAAGATAGAGCATCTCGTTGCATAAGTTTCTTCAATGTCTGGAAGTGTCAAACATGAATTTTTGTTCACCGAAGTCGTTAATTTGGAGTGCTCCTATTAACGATTGTAAAGTCGTTTTATCTTGAGAGAAGATTGTCGCAGACCGTTAGCACCAGTACGGGGCAATATCTTTTTGCGATTGTTGGGAAAATTTATTATATAACAATAAATAAGGCTTTCTTGGATTTAACGAAATGACAAATAAATAATGAACCATAAAGTAATTAACGGGGCATGAAATAAAGATAAACTAGAATGCGAAAATTAAAGCAAACCGAGTAATTAAAGAAGTCGAGTCTTGTGTTGGACGTCTTAATTGTGTTGAAATTCACGTAACCTAATTTATCATGCCATAAATTACAACCTTCCAAAAGGTAAAATGACTAAGTCATCATTTTCTTCAGTAATAAGAAACACGACACCTCTTGAGCTAGTACAAACTCAAGGTTAGAAAAAGTATTTCGTTATTTTTTGTTAAGTAAGGATGAAGCATTGATGGCTTTCCAGACTTATAAGAATGATGTTGAAAATCATCTTAATGTAAAGATTAAGAAGATTCGAAATGCTAGAAGGAGGGGAATATGCGGCGCCGTTTGAGGATATTTGTGAAGTTTCCGGCAGTATTCATCAAACGATCGCAACATATTCAACTCAGTCTAATGCAGGAGCTAAATGCAAGAATCATACCCCTAAAGAGATGATAAATGCAATAAGCTCTGGCTTAACTTAATTTTTGGGGGAAGCTGTACTGTCATTTTTAATGAGATACCCAAAAAAGGATTTGATAACACTAATTACAGATTATGGCATAATCGTAAGACGTTTTATAAATACTTTAAGTGTGGGGGTACACCTCAATTGTGGGGATACACCTCAAGTGTGGGGGTACGAGCTAAAGTAAAAGTACTTAAGTCAAAGACAAGGAATTTGATATTCCTTGAAATCATATTTCCTTGAAGTAAAAAGAAAATAATATAAGTTTAAGAAGAGAACTTATAAAACTGTAAAAGATTTATCTTAATAGTAAGATGAACTAAGACACAGTTTGTGGACAAAAGAAGCTAGTCTTTTGGTCATAATTTTCTATGGTAGAAAATTAAACGAAAACTGTTAAATAATATTGTTAACATTTAAATGAATAGTTCATCATACATTTGGAAGTTGGTTGATCTTCTTCCATAATGCGAACTGTTGAGTTGCAAATTGGTCCTTAAAAGGAAATATTTGAAAGATGAATCTATAGACGGAAAACTCTTGAAAAATAAGACTTTCAAGAAGTGTAATCAAGGGAGTTAGAATTTCAAAAGATAGATTTCTAAAAGGAAAATAATCTTGAGAAATAAACTCTATTGAGACAGATTTTAATCTGAAAAGACAAATTATTGATCTCGAAATTGAGACTCTTGAGCTATAGAATCTGAAGAGAAAAGATTCTTAAAGTAATATACTCTTTAATGGTAGAATCATAAGAGTTAGATAAATTCTCCAAGATAGAATCTCGAATAAGCTAAATTCTTGAGAAGTAACAGATAGATTCTTGAGAGATGGAATCTATAAGGTAGAATCTTGAGAGGTAATCTCTATAAAGTAGATTCCTGAGAGGTAGACTCTAAGGAGGTCAAACCACTTAGAGATACTGAATACTTGGAAAGTCAGACCGGTACAGAGATGCTAACCACTCGAAGAAACTGACCTATAGAAGAATTTGATCACTCGAAAGGATTGACCATTCTAGAGAGACTAAAAGTCTAAATAAAAATTGTAATAAATCACTAAGTATAGTCAAAGTACTTGGAGTACTTAAAGATATTCTTGTGATTACAGATTACATTAAATGAGATATTCAATAGTATGAAAAGGATATGCTAATTGGATATCAGACATAAATAAACTCCAAGGTAAAAATGTGTTCACAATAAATGGAGCAGTGGTGTCAAACTTCCAAGACAACATCGATTCAGTAAGGAATCTGAGTCGATAGCGTTAGCTAATGATAAAAGCTGAATGGTCTTGGAAGATATTCCTTTATGGAATAAGTTTTTGTCTACATGACCTAAGACATTGAGACGACAATGAGAAATAGGAAAAGGTGTAGAACATCGTGGTAAGTCAAGACACAATGGTCATTGACATATTACCATAAGACAATTGATCTCAATTGGGACTGTCACAACTGGCCATATGAAGTCAAAAACGGATCCGTATACCAAAGGGTATGAATAGGAGATCAAATTGTTTGGTAAGGGGAATGAGGTTCAAAACCCACACAAACAAAGAAATCCATAGTGGACACTCAACCTTGAGAATTGGAGATCCCATGCCCTTGTTTCAATGAGACAACTAAATTATGGAAATTCTAGTATGTGCACTTAGAACTCATTATAACTCATTCTCAGAAGCCATCTAAGTGCTAAAACACCTGATAACATGTGGTGAGGGTAAGCTTAAAGCTTTTAATGATTCCTATACCTAAGTGGTGGAGTATAGTAGGATACTCTTTATGGGAGATCAGATATATAAGTAAGAAGTAATAAGGCCGCTTCTAAATTGAAACACTTATGAATCAAGAACGATACAAGGCTGAAATGGACAAAACGTGAGAACAAAACGTGTTAGAGTTGTTATTGTGTGAGTACTATTGTCGTGGTATACACTATACAGTCACTGGTTTAAAGTGTCTCGCTACCAAATGGCTAGTATATCCGATAGTATTTCACTAGGGAAGGTTCAAGGCCATAAGCTGCCTATCCCGATGCAATAATATTTCGCCGAAACTTCCAGACGAGTCTGCATTCATGCTTACATTAATTTGTCATTCATGTGGGGGATTGTTGGAATTTTAGTTTTGTAAAAGTGAGGTTTGACCGACTTTTGACCCAGAATTCTATTAGGTTCCATTTTAGGAAAATGGAAATTGACTGCATATTAATAATCTACATTTGGAGTAGATTAATTTGATATATTTATTTTCTCAAAATCAATTAGTGGTGAATGAGAAATTAATGTTCAAAGTATGCAAAAAGAAATGGGTATATGAAGAGTTTATGGGATATGAAATAGTCATTCCACATTGCTTAAAGATGTAAAGTAATGATAGTTTATAAGTGGATCCATCCAAAGGAGTAGTTAACAAGTTGATCTCTTTGGGCCAACCTAGGTGGACCATTGGGCCAACCATGCAAGGAGTAGCCCAATTGTGCTAGTTTTGTACTAGCTCAATTTGGACCACACCCGCGAAGCGCGCGAAACCCGCGATGGTCGCAATGGGCGCTTTGAGGCCACACTTTGCACTTCACACGACCGCAACGTCGCTAGGAGCTAAGGAGCCTTAAACTTTTGACAAAAGTTGGCTCGGTTCATGGTTCGATTCGGTCCAAGGCGGGTTCGGCTTAGGCAATGGTGGTTCGGTCCATTTAGTTCGTGGGCTGGTGGCAACTTGGGGCGGTTTGGATTGGGCTGAGGCCCAGTTGGGTTCAGCAAAGGTGGGCTGGCGGATCCAAAATGGAGCAGTTTGGGTTGTGATGGTTCTTGAAAAGGTGGGTGTGACCCATGCCTTCTCAAATAGGCGGGTCATGGTTGTTGGGCCGACCCAGAAGATCTCCTCCCTCCATCTAGATCTGATTCAACGATCCAGAATCCACCAGACACCAATTGTGTTTATTCCCAATGGGTACAACAACTCTTCATACACTATAAATAGACCCCCTAGTTTGACAAATCAATTCACTCAATCATTCCTTTACTTCACATATTCTCTCTCTCTTCTCACTAGAAGTAAAGAATCACATATCTCACAGAGTTAACTAACTCGATTAGATATTTAACTGAATTATGGAATTCAGTCACAAAATTCAAGGAAATTCTTAACATCATGAAGTAGAAGATAGAGCATCTTGTTGCATAAGTTAATTTCTTCAATGTCTAGAAGTGTCAAACACGAATTTTTGTTCGCCGAAGTCGTTAATTTGGAGTGCTCCTATTAACGATTGTAAAGTCGTTTTATCTTGAGAGAAGATTGTCGCAGACCGTTAGCATCAGTGCGGGGCAATATCTTCTTGCGGAAATTGTGTCCAACACAAGACTCGACTTCTTTAATTACTCGGTTTTCTTTAATTTCCGCATTCTAGTTTATCTTTATTTCCTGTCCCGTTAATTACTTTATGGTTCATTATTTATTTGTCATTTCGTTAAATCCAAGAAAGCCTTATTTATTGCTATATAATAAATTTTCCCAACAATTATACATTTATACATAAAAATTAAAGAATTTTACCCGTCCCTGATTTATTTATTATATACTATACATAATACATTTATACATAAAAATTAAATGGTTTTACCCGTCTCATTTCCTTTTTCTACTTTCTCCGTTTGTTGAGAGTCGTTATATTATCTTAGTTTGTTGAGAGCCATTGTCATCTCTAAACCCCTAAACCCCTAAAATCCTAAACCCTAAACCCCTAAACCCTAAATCCTAAACCCATTTTCACCACTTATTATTGCACATAAATTGAACATTTTAAAATTATTACTCTGTTCGTTTCAAAATAAATTTGTAAATCCGTCTCAAAATATATGACATTTTAAAATGTCGTTCGAAAAGTACAAAATAAATAATAAATATTTTTCTTAGTTATTTTCATTTTTATGTTTTTTGTAAGAATATATAAAGAATTATGAAAAATCAAAATTGAAAAAAAAAATTATGTAGAGACAAAGACAAAGCTCGAGCTCGGCTCGTTTAGGCTCGAGAATTCGAATAAAAGCTCGATAAAGCTCGAACTAAAGATCGTTTGAGTTCAGATTTTTAAAAAAACTCGAGTTAAGCTCGAGCTCGGCTCGTTAAAGCTCGAGTTCGAGAAGCTCGCAAAAAAAGCTCGCGAACAGCTCGAAACTCGTTTCGAGCCGAGCTCGAACGAATTTTTCAGGCTCGAGCTCGAGCTCGAAAAAAGCTCGGCTCATTAATTTTTAGTCGAGCTCTAGCTCGACACCTCAAAGCTCGGCTCGGCTCGGCTCGTTTACAGCCCTAACTGTGCCCTAGTAACCGAAGAAGACAAAGTTATGATAGATACACATATTCTTGATTCTGGGCTTCTTATCACATGTGTTCGCGCAGGGAATGGTTTACAAAGTACGAGAAGACGAAAGGGGTGATATTGTTGGGTTTCGAGGGTCCATGCGCAGCGGAATAATGCAATAACTCGAAAAAACCCAAGCCCTAGAATCCGTTCTAGATGATTAATTAAGAAAGATGAAATAGAAATACCAACCTTGAGTGCTTTTGCCTTTGATAAACTTGACCCGACTCCAGATTGAACAACCTTGTTAATCCTTGATGAACGAACGGCGAATCACGAACTAAAGATCTTGACGAGCGAAGATCCTCTATGTGTATCCACGCGAAGAACGAACCCTAGAACTCTTCTAGGAGGATTGCTAGATCCTTTTGATTGAAACACCTTTCAATCAATGAAGAACAATGGAATTGGTAGTGTTTGATTCTCAATTCTCAATTGAAATCTCTCACTTTTGGTGTTTCTCTAAAGCCAAAACGTTCTAATGACGGCTAGGGCAACCAGGGGCAAGTATTTATACGTTACAAATAAAAGCCCTTTGCGAAAACCCTAAAATTAGGTCATTTACGTATCGTCCAGCCCGACGGGATGACTCGTCCCCCGTGGCACGAGTCGTCCCTGCACAACCCACTTCTCGGCGTCCCTTCATAAGGCACGACTTGGCTTTCGCTCATGGGACGAGTCATCCTTTGGGCACAACTCGTGCCCTAAAGCACGAAGTCGTCCTCAGACACCCCCACCGAATCATCCGTCCCCCTTATGGGGAATAGTTAGTTCGGCTGGGACGAGTCGTCCCCTGAGCATAGAGAACCCATATTCTTCATTTTTGACAATTCGTTCGATGCGTGTGACCCCATAGGACCATACTATGTTGGCAATGAGTCCGATCACATCGATCCTCATAAGACATGAGCGGACTCTAGCAAGCCATCATGCCTACCCAAATAGTATAATATCAAGTTCAATTTTTCCTACATAGAACATATCACAATCCCATTGTCACACGATGTTATATTGAACATGAGTCATGGTCCACGTCAACTCATATTGTTCAATGCTTTCTCGTTACCAAGTAAATTGATTAATCGAATGATATTAATCACATTAATTCATTCGGGCATGGCCATGCACTACATCAATCTTACTTACGAGTGGCCTAGCAAACATCTCTCTTTACGAGGGACAATTTCCATCTTGACTTATCATTCTTCCCAACAAGAATCATACCATGCCAATGATAGCCCTTATTGTCATCCGGTTAAAGACAACGTTAAACTATATCAAACATGATATTCATCAAGCGGAAGACGATGATAATCTCAGGTCAAAGGATATCAATGATATGACTATATGAGATTTAATTATGACATTTGACCATGACATAAATCTCATAATGGGTCAAGTCCAATACCTTGTTCTCTAACAAGTACCCATGAATCTAATGTGCATCTCCATGCATATAATCATCACATGATTATCCATTAGACTTCATACTAGTGCTTCATAAGTACTAGGGACACGATTATTATAATAAAACATGCAAACATATATAACAATCAAAGAAACAATCTCATATATAAATGAACAATGACATTACATAAAGGTCTATCTCTATAGGCCTAGGGCACTAACACCTACAGTCTCCCACTTGCACTAGGCCCAATCATTCATGTATCTTATACCCATGGACCTAACATGACCATCATGTTTAGCTTGTGGTAAAGGCTTGGTGAGAGGGTCCGAGCTGTTGTCATCCGTTGGTACCTTGCATATCTTGACGTCCTCCCTTTCATAGATTTCTCGAATGAGGTGGAAACGTCTCAAAATATGTTTGGATCGCTGATGTGACCTTGGTTCTTTTGCTTGAGCAATAGCACCATTATTATCACAGAAAAGCTCTATCGGGTTAGTGATACTCGGAATGACTTCTAAGTCACTAACGAACTTCTTGATCCAAACCGCCTCCTTAGTCGTATCCGATGCTGCTATGTATTCGGCTTCTGTTGTAGAATCAGCAACAGTGCTTTGCTTGAAACTCTTCCAATAAACAGCACCTCCATTTAGCATAAACACAAAACCAGACTGCGATCTATAGTCATCTTTGTCGGTTTGGAAGCTTGCATCTGTGTAACCCTTTACAACCAGATCATCTTCCATTCCTCTAAATACCAAGAATACATCCTTAGTCCTTCTCAAGTACTTAAGGATATTCTTGACAGCTATCCAATGGTTTTCACCAGGATCAGACTGGTATCTACTCGTTGCGCTTAGAGCATACGAGACATCGGGTCTAGTACATAACATGGCATACATGATAGACCCAATTGCCGAAGCATATGGTATATCACTCATCCTCTTTCGCTCATCATTTGTCTTAGGACAATGAGTCTTTCTAAGAGTAATGCCGTGTCCCATGTAAGTTCCCTCTCTTAGAATTTTCCATGCGGAATCTTCTAAGGACCTTGTCAATATATGTACTCGACTCAAACCAATCATCCTTCTTGATCTATCTCTATAGATCTTGATACCAAGGATATAAGCCGCTTCACTCCATATCTTTCATTGAAAAACATTTTCCTAACCAGGACTTTACAGTCTCAAGTGCAGAAACATTGTTTCCAATGAGTAAGATGTCATCGACATACAACACCAGAAATAGCACTATGCTCCCACTTACCTTCTTGTATACACAAGGTTCATCTTCGTTTTTGATGAAGCCAAACTCTTTGACTGATTCATCAAAACGTAGATTCCAGCTCCGGGAAGCTTGCTTCAATCCATAAACGGATCTCTGCAACTTACGCACTTTGTTAGAATCCTTTGGATCGACAAACCCTTCAGGCTGTATCATGTATACCACGTCCATTTGCCATATCTCATAGTCGTAATATGCGGCTATGGCAATTAGGATTCTAATAGACTTAAGCATTGCTACGGGCGAAAAGGTTTCATCATAGTCAACGCCATGAATCTGCCTATACCCCTTAGCAACTAGCCTAGCCTTATAAGTATGTACCTTCCCATCCATGTCGGTTTTCTTTTTGAAAACCCACTTGCACCCTATGGTTTTTACACCCTCGGGTGGATCAATCAAGTTCCAAACTTGATTATCGTACATGGATTTGATCTCGGATTCCATGGCTCCTAGCCACTTGTTCGAATCAGGAGTGGACATCGCCTCTTGATAGGAAGTAGGTTCATCATTCTCAATGATTTCTACCTCGTTACTTTCCGTCATGAGAAATCCATATCTCTCAAGTTCGGATCGTATTCTATCCGATCTGCGAAGAACTTGTGTATCTTGAACCGGTTCCACAACAGCTTGTGAATTTGGTTCCGTCTCTACTATTGGCTCTATATCATTTTCAGGTTCTTGAATTTCTTCAAGATCAATTTTACTCCCACTAGTTTCTTTAGAGAGAAACTCTTTCTCTAGAAAGACACCGTGTCGAGCAACAAACACTTTGTTCTCGAATTGGTTGTAAAATTGATATCCTTTCGTTTCCTTAGGATAACCAACGAAAATACATTTATCAGATCTAGGTGCAAGTTTATGTTCAGAAACCAATTTCTTTACATAAGCCTCACATCCCCAAATCTTCATGAAAGATAAGCTAGGCTTTCTTCCATGCCACATCTCATGTGGGGTTTTAGGAGCCGATTTAGTAGGGACCTTGTTAAGTGTGAAAGCAAATGCTTTCAAGTGCATGTCCCCAAAGGAAATAGGAAGGTTAACTTGACTCATCATCGATCGAACCATATCTAATAGAGTTCGATTTCTCCTCTCGGACACACCATTCCATTGTGGTGTTCCGGTGGAGTAAGTTCAAACAATTCCACAACTTTTCGTATGATCGTCAAATTCTTGGCTCAAATATTCACCACCTCGATCGGATCGAAGTGTCTTAATAGTTTTGCCAAGTTGATTTTGTACTTCACTTTGAAATATTCTAAATATCTCAAATGCTTCACTTTTGTACTTCATCGATAGACGTAGCCATATCTTGATAAGTCATCGCTGAACGTTATGAAGTACCGAAATCCTCCCCTAGCAATGCTATTCATTGGTCCGCATACATCGCATGTACGAGAGCCAACAAATCACCGGCCCTTTCACTACTCTTAGTAAAAGGTGCTTTAGTCATCTTGCCCAATAAACAAGACTTCGCAAAACATCATATGATTCATAATCATATGAATCTAAATATCCATCTTTATGGAGTTTAGAGATGCGTTTCTCGTTTATGTGCCCAAGATGGCAATGCCATTTATATGTGTCATTCACATTATTTGGTTTGGATTTCTTACTAACATGATAGATATTATCAACATTATTCTCAACATCCAAGACATAAAGGCCATTAAAAGAATGAGCAACACAATAAAGCATGTCATTCAAATAAATTGAAAATTTCTTATTCGCAATAAGAAAATTGTAACCCTCATTGTCTAAACATGAAATAGAAATAATGTTTCAGCTCAAATCCGAACATAATAACAGCTTATTTAAAACTAAAATTAATCCGCTTAGGTAAAGTGACTTCGTAAGTCCCTACGGCCAATGCAAAGCAACTCTTGCTCCATTTCCAACCCGTAGATCTACTTCACCCTCTTTGAGCAACCTTCTATTCTTTAGTCCCCGCACATTTAGGCAAATGTGAGATCCACATCCGTATCTAATACCCAAGAACTAGAGGTAGAAAGTAAAATATCTATCATATAGATACTCGAAGTCATGGCAATCTCATTGCCCTTCTTCTTCAAGTCCTTCCCGATAAAGCTTGCGATTACGCCTCCAATGCCCAGCTTCCTTGCAATGGTAGCATACCGCATCCTTTTGGGATTTGGGTTTAGGCTTCTCAAAGAACGGCAACCTTTGCCTCCGATTTAGCAACTTTTGCTTTACCCTTGTTTTGAACCCCTTTCCTTTATTCACCATCAACACTTGATTGGTTTTCTTGGTAATATTGTTCTCCGCATTCTTTAGCATCCCATGTAATTCGTGACAGAGATTTATTCATCCCATTCATGTTATAATTCGTAACAAACCGATTATAACTTTCGTGGAGTGAATGCAATATCATATCCGTAGCGCTCTAACCGGATAGGATATCCAAGCCTCTCAAGGTGTTCGAGGTGACCCTTCATTTTCAACACATGAGGCCCAACAGGTTGTCCTTCAATCATCTTACATGAATGAAGAGCCTTCATAGTGTCAAACCTTTCCGTATGTGCTTGCAACTGGAACATTTCCTTCAAATGATTTCCCAAATCATAGGCTTCCATGTGTACAAGGTCCTTCTGAAGAGCCTTACACATGGTCGCAAGCATCAGGCAACCAACATCAATAGAATCATCTACATGCTTCTTATGTTGGTCCCTTTCCGCTTTAGTTGCATTAGCAGCAGGCTCGGGTGGAACGGGTCCATCGAGAATGTACAACTTCCTTTCTTGTTTGAGAACAATTCCCAAACTACGGATCCAATCCACATAGTT
This sequence comes from Adenophora triphylla var. japonica, assembly GCA_022495995.1. Classification (NCBI taxonomy): domain Eukaryota; kingdom Viridiplantae; phylum Streptophyta; class Magnoliopsida; order Asterales; family Campanulaceae; genus Adenophora; species Adenophora triphylla. Next base: position 149,340 of record JAFEMH010001057.1, read on the forward strand.
GTTGCCATTCTCCTCTAACTTGTCCTTCTCAAGGACTGATCGCAGTGACATGTTTTGATTAGTGTTTACAGCCATTGATCTACAAAGATATGCAACAAGATATGAACACATATAAGTACCAATTCATTTAAGAGATTAATTAACGTATTTCACAAATACTCCCACTAAATTATATAACCTTCTTATACAAACATGTATAATATAATTTAATAGGCTAAGACCCAACTTTAATTTAATTTCAAGTCGGCTATGGCACGACTGCTCAAAATTAAACTAAAAAGGTAGATAACATTTATCAATCATATCTATATATGACTCTTAGATCATTATGAGATTATAGACATCATATGTCACATGTTTCAATCTCATCTTATGCCTTAGGCCCAAAACTGTTTTGATAGCCTAATTGAGTTCAACCATGTTAAACGTATAGCAATCACCGTTTGCTCATCTTGATCATACAAAAATAGAATCAATGTACCTCGCTGTGGCGTAGCCTACATGAAACTATCCGTGTACTCACAAGTGTTTAAACATGGGTGGCATAAAACAAACTCAAATTACAAAGAAGGTTCAATTTTTCATGCTTATCAATTACATGCCAAGGTTGATTCATGAAAACTATATGAGCATAATTATGAACATGGAATGATGCAACACAAATCACATTTGATCAGTAATTACTAGTACGCGGCCACGTGCTCCAAGTTTATCCCACACTTCCATCGAAGTGCCTGTGGGGAAGGTTTTGGTGTCCAGCCAATATACTAAGTAACACTTCACAAATATCCTAGATTAATCACATTAATCATATTAATGAAATTGACATCCCATAATCTAGATTAATCATATTAATCATATAATTCAATTTCATAATCATGGTATATCAATATATACAATTACTTCACAGCAAATCTCATACAATTTCATATTCTTGATCATACACATCATGAAAATTAATATAATCACATTACACAATTATCATGATTATCTAACTAAACATCATAAACGGGGCTCTGATACCACTGTTGGGTTTCGAGGGTCCATGCGCAGCGGAATAATGCAATAACTCGAAAAAACTCAAGCCCTAGAATCCGTTCTAGATGATTAATTAAGAAAGATGAAATAGAAATACCAACCTTGAGTGCTTTTGCCTTTGATAAACTTGACCCGACTCCAGATTGAACAACCTTGTTAATCCTTGATGAACGAACGGCGAATCACGAACTAAAGATCTTGACGAGCGAAGATCCTCTATGTGTATCCACGCGAAGAACGAACCCTAGAACTCTTCTAGGAGGATTGCTAGATCCTTTTGATTGAAACACCTTTCAATCAATGAAGAACAATGGAATTGGTAGTGTTTGATTCTCAATTCTCAATTGAAATCTCTCACTTTTGGTGTTTCTCTAAAGCCAAAACGTTCTAATGACGGCTAGGGCAACCAGGGGCAAGTATTTATACGTTAAAAATAAAATCCCTTTGCGAAAACCCTAAAATTAGGTCATTTACGTATCAGTCCAGGCCCGACGGGACGACTCGTCCCCCAGGGCACGAGTCGTCCCCTTTGCACAACCCACTAATTCTGGCGTCCCTTCATAAGGCACGACTTGGCTTTGCTCATGGGACGAGTCGTCCCTTTGGGCATAACTCGTGCCCTAAAGCACGAGTCGTCCCTCAGGACACCCCCACTGAATCATCCGTCCCCCTTATGGGGAATAGTTAGTTCAGACTGGGGACGAGTCGTCCCCTGAGCATAGAGAACCCATATTCTTCATTTTTGACAATTCGTTCGATGCGTGTGACCCCATAGGACCATACTATGTTGGCAATGAGTCCGATCACATCGATCCTCATAAGACATGAGCGGACTCTAGCAAGCCATCATGCCTACCCAAATAGTATAATATCAAGTTCGATTTTTCCTACATAGAACATATCACAATCCCATTGTCACACGATGTTATATTGAACATGAGTCATGGTCCACGTCAACTCATATTGTTCAATGCTTTCTCGTTACCAAGTAAATTGATTAATCGAATGATATTAATCACATTAATTCATTCGGGCATGGCCATGCACTACATCAATCTTACTTACGAGTGGCCTAGCAAACATCTCTCTTTACGAGGGACAATTTCCATCTTGACTTATCATTCTTCCCAACAAGAATCATACCATGCCAATGATAGCCCTTATTGTCATCCAGTTAAAGACAACGTTAAACTATATCAAACATGATATTCATCGAGCGGAAGACGATGATAATCTCAGGTCAAAGGATATCAATGATATGACTATATGAGATTTAATTATGACATTTGACCATGACATAAATCTCATAATGGGTCAAGTCCAGTACCTTGTTCTCTAACAAGTACCCATGAATCTAATGTGCATCTCCATGCATATAATCATCACATGATTATCCATTAGACTTCATACTAGTGCTTCATAAGTACTAGGGACACGATTATTATAATAAAACATGCAAACATATATAACAATCAAAGAAACAATCTCATATATAAATGAACAATGACATTACATAAAGGTCTATCTCTATAGGCCTAGGGCACTAACACCTACAAATATTTATATTGCTAACAGTTCTGTCTGCAAAGTAGTTGACATGGGTTCCATCAGGGTACGAACTTTGGGTGGTAAGTTTTGTACATTGAACAAGGTTAGACATGTTCCTAAAATAATGAAGAATTTGATATCGATTAGTCAGCTAGACAAGATGGGATACTGCTTCAAATGTGAAGATGGAGCAGTAAATGTTTGTAGGGGGGGTTCGAATGTAATTTTGGAAGGGGTAAAACAAGGTTCCTTGTACATCCTCCAAGGATCTACGTTTTTGGGTTTGGGTGTCAAGCATCGTACAACAGAGGGTATGGTAGAGACACATCTGGATGAAGCATGTTGCATGGCTTCGTGTGGGGTAGTTGATAAACAGGTGGAGCAGCAAGTTACTCAAGGTGGAGTTGAATTGGGCAAGTCACAGTTAGTAGGTCAACGCAAACAATTGGGAAGCGAGGAAGGAATCAAGAAAAAGGTACGTACTATTGGGAATTACACGGATATGGCCGTTTCATCTGTTTGGGTTGGTAAGATTCAATGTCGACTGGATTTCCCAATTGTCGGTTGGGGCAATTTGGAGTGCCTACTGCAGTGACACATTTGGGTATCTTGGAGACACATTGATGTGCTCAGCGTAGCACAGTTTGGGTGTCCAGGGGAATATATTTGGGTGTCTGGCATACATATTTGTTTACTTGTTGAAAGGGTCTGATCAACTGTTGTATTAAGTGTTTTGGGCGTAACACGATTTGGGTATCTAGAAAGATACAATTTTGGTTGTCCGGAGGACAAGTTTGGTGTTTGGCACAACAAATCTGAGGCAGATGGGAGTTCTGGTTATGATCTGGAGGTTAGATGTCAAGGTGGAGATTTGTTGGATTTGGTGCCATCTAAGTTTGGAAATGCCTAAATTAGAGGATTAAACAATGAATTTCGGAATTCCCGACACACCAGTTGGGGAGCAACCGCGCAGAGGCAAGCGCACGACTGCGCCAAGTTTCTGTGAAGAGTGAGCGATCGCGTCCATCCTTAGGGCGATCGCGCGGTGCCAGTTTTGGGGGAAGGGGCGATCGCGCCTTAGTCTGATTTTGGCATGATTCAACGGAAACTTGGATCAGGGTTCTAAAACCCTGTATGGTTAGGAATTGGCAGTATAAATAAGTCATATTTCCTAGCAGTTTTGAAGGTTGTAATTAATAGTGTGACAGAGATCAATAATTTTAGGTGTTTCAAGGGTTTTTTTGTCTCTTTGTTTCTCTAGATATAGGGTTTACACATTTGTGAATTTTTGTGATCAATAAGTTTGTGTATTATATTAGAGATTGTATTTGGTGATTGTGAGTTGATAATACTATTCTTGCCCCCTATCCTATCCGTGGACGTAGCCAATTTGGTAAATAACGTATATCGTTGTGTCGTGTGATTGATTTATTTTCTGTCTCCTGCATAGATAATAGATAGATCAATTATAACATATATATATATATATATATATATATATATATATATATATATATAATTAGCATCGGATCTCGAAAGTTTAATCACTCTTGGGTTGGAGGTTCACCATCTCCAGCTTCGGAAGCTTCAAGATCCAGTTTCCTGGTATGTTGTTCAAGCGTTGAAGCTATTATTACTGCATTGCGTGCTTTCAGTTCAAATCTAATTTCCTTTGATTATATTTGTATCTTTTGTAAAATTTGGATTGAAGTAGCGGATTATGTCATGCAATGGATGATCAACAAGAGTGATGTTATGGCCTTTGAGGTATGGACTAGCTTCAAATTTCTTTGTTTTGTAGTCTACACTAGTACTTTATGCCCTTGCCAATGGCACGGAAACAGTATGAAAAGGTGAAGGGTCGGCGAGAATGAAACCAACATGGTTGTGACAACGTTCTAATCATGGTTGTAATGTGGGTTCAAAGAGTAGAATAAAAATGAAGGTTAAAAGGGAATGATAATGACAAAGTATTGTATATATCAATAGTAAAATATGAACAATTCTTTGCAAGCTATATAACTGTTGGGGATGGAGAGTGGGAAGGGAAGAGACGTGGTGGAATGGGTACCAGTTTCACAGGCGATTAGGGTTTAATTTTTGAATGAGTTTTAGGCCGTCGGATCAATTTTTGAGATTTAATCTTAGCCACTCTTTGTCTTGGCGGTTACCTTCATTCCTTAATATCTCGAAATTCATCAAATTAGAAAAGCAAACAATGAAACACTATATCGTAAGATCATATTCACAATAATTTGTATTATATTCGTTACGGATGATCTCGCTACAAGTAAAAATTGAGAGCAGCTGACAACCTATTATATATAAAAAAAATTGATAAATAAATGGAAAGCGTTCTATGCCTAAATTATTTCAAAAAAAAAATAATGAAAAAATGTTAAGAGAATAAAACATAAAGAATTAAAATACCCCCATACAAATAGATTAAGATGTGATAATTAAACATTCAATTTAGGCAATAGTAACATAAAACCTCAATATTTGAGTGATAACTCTGAAATTTACAATATGGTTGAAAGCCAAGCCTTGAAACTAATCTGATAATGTCGGGTAACACCAATTTTTCTTGGGCGTTCTTTCATGCAATTGTTCAATTTCCAGAACAGAAAATGGCCTAATTACGTTGATTATTTCCTGAGAATTAATATTCAGAAGAAAAATATGAATGTTTACACCAAATGTGTTAACGATAATTAATACTACTCCCTCCTATCCAAGATAAATGACTAATGTATAACCTTTTTTTTCTCAATGTCTTCCTCTTCTCTTTGGCAATATGTTACAGGTGTGGCATCACAACTGTAATTTAATTTGGGAAGGATGAAGCACTACTTTTTTTTAATTACAGGTTTTAGTTGGTGAATGTATGTCTGGTATTACGATATGTTAACTATATGTGCAATCATTGATTTTGTAGGCGAGGTCCTTTCGATATCGAACCATGGCTCGTTTGCTATCAATCTTTTTATAAATGATGCTTTTCTTGATTTTATAATCTCATAATTTCTAAAGGAATGTGGTTTACTCAAAACCAAAAGGACCAAGTGTAGAGTAAAATGTTGCAGATAAAATGCAAAACTTCTATACACTCATATCTACATAATGTGTTCATCAAAGTGTCATTTAGCGTAAAAGAGGGCAAATTCGTACATTCGTGTAGAATCAAAGAATAAACCGAAAGCAATATAGTAAGTCATTTAGAATTCAACATCATGCTCTGAACTTTAAACTGCAAAAATAGAAAGGCAAATAAGCAGGAAACCATCACTAAAAAACATATTGAGAAATAACTTCAACTTGGTATAGATTACTTCAATATCTGTTCGATAGATTTCTCACACTTACAAACAGTTGGCCTGCATAAACATATATACAAACTTATGTCCAGAATTTTGCAGATTCAACTATTTAAGGCTTCTTTCATGCCCAACTTCTATACTGATTAATTAAAACTAAAGTAACTATAAGTAAATAACAAAATCGTGGAGTGTATATTGAGTCGTAACTAAAAACATGAAGGGTTATCGTAGAACCGTGTTATCGGTCATCCTTTTCGACTTTAGAGAGATTTCAGATGAATTACAAACACTAAAAATGGAAAACTCACACGTCAAGCTTGGCCTTCTTCATACTCTTATCAACATCAGCCCCAACATAGGCCTCTTTCGAGCAGTGCGACAAAGATCAATGGTTTTAATCAGAAACAATTTAAACACCTAATTATATATAAACTGAAGGCTACATAACCAAATTGAATTGAATACATAATTGAAGGAGAGGCAAGTTTACCTTTGGCTTCAATACATCTCAAAATCATTGCACCCAGAAAAAGATTTTCATAAATTCAAGCAAATGGGCTTGGAATTCAACACAATAAAAAAATTGGGTCTGACTCTCTTCATAACAAATGCGTATGAATAATTAACTTTGTGTTGCACCACTCACTGACTTGGGTGAAAATTAGTGGGCATGCTCAACAACTTAGGCCGTAGTTTAAAAACGCAGTGCTTAGTGCCGCCTTATGTTTTGCTGTATAACCTGAAACCATACGAAAATTTTATGAAAATCCATAAATAAAATTGATGCAATGTAGAGAAAGAAAGATTTTGAAAGAAAGTGAATGCGCAGAGAGAGGGAGACTGAAAGTTTCGTGTATCTAGGAAGCTTTAAACAACTCTACAGAACACGAATGTGAGTACAGATGTGTCTCACAACTGTCCACACACATCCACAAAAATGCAGCGGAATAAATAAATAACACAAGGGTTATATACGCTTACTAATCTTGAGATCACCAAACTAGGCTTACGTCCAAAAACTTTTCACTATTAAAAACTTTGATGCTTACAAAAATAAGAATAAGTGAAAAAACTAAAAGACTAAAATACTAAACGAGTTCTAATCACCTTCTATGACAAGAACACTTCCCCTTTCCCAAGTAGGACCTATTCTAGTCAGAAGTAAAACAAAGAACTCAATGAAAACCTAGATGTGGGTTCGAATGTGTCTCACAACCTTCACTCACAACTTAAAACAAATAATGAAAACGTGAAGAACAAAGAGTATTGTCTCTCAGAATAAATCTCTCAAGTCGTGTCTTCTCTTGTGCTTGTCTCTTGTATTTATAGGCACCTTTGAGAAGATCTTCACGAATCCAAACTCTTCCATATGTGAGAATCCAATTCCTACAAGGAAACATAAAGCACACTCACAAAGGAATAGAATGTTAGTAGGTTAGTCCTAATATAAAACTATGTACATAAATAAAAGATATTTACTCTATTTACAAAGTCCTTTTCAAAGTAGGATACTTATGAAACTTTCCATGAAAGTATAAAATCAACTTACCAAAAATACCTCTTTGATTCGAAATAGGAAACAACTTATTTCCTATACTAAAGTCCTTTTCACAATAGGACAATATAAATCTTTCCATGAAAGTCCCAAAATCAACTTACCTTTTTGATATTGATTCGAAATTAAGGAAACACTTTGTTCCCTAAGAAAGCTCCCCCTATTTTGGACTTTCTGGTCAAAACTAAAGATTTATGATTTGATTACTATGACCAATATTTTCAGATTCGAAAACTCCCCCTGAATGGATGTGTGTGCAGATGTGTCAACACATCCACACAAAACTGCATAGAACAAGTCAGTACCAAAAATTGCAGTTCAACAAATATAGACTAAAGCAGCCATTCAGCAAAGTATTTAGGGATTACAGATCAAGACTAAGACTACAAATAACTAAAACGAATATTAAAAGCAAACTAACAAATATTAAAAGCAGCAAACCTGTTGATGCTTCATTCACATGTAAGAACAAACAGTAAAACTCCCCCTGAGTTTAAGCATCTCTACTAAAACATCAGCAGTAGCAGCAAAGACAACATCACATCAGCATCATTCTCATTCTTTTTCTTCTTCTCCCCCTTTTTGACTAGAAAGCGAAGTCACCCATTTCTGGAGATCCTCCTTCAAAACCTTCAGGTTTTTGGCATGTATCTGGGAGGCAATCAGTTGAGCATTGAAAACAGCAGCTGCAACAATTTCTATATCAACGACTTCCACGTTTGCATCAAAAGAATCTGCAGATGTGTGACAAGATGTGGCCACATCCTGACGCACATCCACAGCATCAGCTCCATTGATTCTGCAGATTGATTAGACAGACAAAGAGAGAGAAATATATGGTGTGTGTGTGTGTGTGTGATAAAAATTGGGGCAGAGGGGAAAGAAGCACAATGAAGGATTAAAGAGATGTGACAGAAGAGGCACACAATTAAACATACAACTCCCCCTTTCCAACTGAATTAAGGAATCCTTTTCCAAAAAGGTCTCACACAGCCAAAATTTCACAAAGATCCTCCAACGGCTATAACCATTTGATATTACCACACACCAAATCACGAAAAAATAGGGATTAGAATAAATCAAAATTTTGCCAACGTTTTATGGTAACAAAAAATCACTTCAGCCATATCTTTTTCAACAGAATCCCTTTAAAATTGTCCTTTCTTTTAAATAAGGATTGATACACACATTTTTCTTTCATGGGAGATATTGGAAAAAAAACATGTTAAATCAAAGAATAAATTAAGAATGAAAATAAATTAACTAGCATATTTACAAAGCATTCTATATGACCTAAAAAATGCAGTATGCCTAGCATGATGCAACACACAGGTGAAGGAAAAAATCTCAGCTCACAGATGTGGCATGGGATGTGAGTCACATTTAGGGACACATTTAGATCACAAAAAGTCAATGAGCAATAATCCAATCTGCACAGCCTCTAGGATGAATCCACCCATTTTTTATTGTGGATATTTGCATTGTGAGTAGCTTTCACTTTTCTTTGATCCCAAAGATAGCCCTTTTTCTCAATGATCTTGTCAAGTTTGATTTCAAGATTTCTTATGAGAATTCACTTGATCATAATGGTATGGCTTCATACTAAGGGTGAAGCAGCTGTTTCTCACTATTTTTTTAAAGCACCCACTGTGAGATACCTAGGAAGGTTATATCAAGTCATCAAAAGATAACATGAACAGGAAGTGCTCACAATTAAGTGATCAGAACAATGTTAAAGATGAAAACTCACAAGTGACCACATTGAGATATTTCGTGCAAATGCATGATTTTTTAATTTTTTTTTAATTTTTTTTTCAGTTAATATAGTATACAGAAGTGTTAGAGGATGTGAGACACATTTGTGCTCATAACCTTAGATATCACACAAACCAAGAGACTTCCTCAAGGAGGAAAATCTCTCCAAATCTAATGCCTTTGTAAATATATCAGCCAATTGATTTTCAGTCCCAACAAATTCCAGACACACAGTTTTTTGTTCTACAAGATCTCTAATGAAATGATGTCTAATATCAATGTATTTTGTTCTAGAATGTTGGACAAGATATTTAGATATATCCAAGGCACTTTTGTTATCACAAAAAGCAGTCAAAATTTTGCTATTCAATCCATAATCTTTCAGCATTTGATTCATCCAAAGAAGTTGTGTGCAACAACTTCTAAGGGCTACATACTCAGCCTCAGCAGTGGATAAAGACACACAATTCTGCTTCCTACTGTACCAAGATACAAGGTTATTTCCTAGGTAAAAGCATCCACCTGTAGTACTCTTCCTATCATCACTATTTCCAGCCCAGTCAGAGTCTGTATAGCCAACCAAATTGGTGTTTGTCTCTTTAGAATAATGCAGACCTAGGTTCACAGTCCCACTCACATATCTAATGATTATTTTCAAGGCTTTAATATGGGACACCTTTGGGTTAGCTTGATATCTTGCACAGAGACACACACTATACATTATGTCAGGCCTACTTGCAGTGAGATAAAACAGACTTCCAATCATGCTTCTGTACAGGGTTTGGTCAACACTCTCACCATCTGAATCATGACTCAGCTTTTGGGAAGATCCCATTGATGTTTTTTGGTGTGAGGAGTGTTCAAGTTCAAATTTTTTCACAAGATTCTCGGCATATTTAGACTGAGAGATGAACATGCCATCTTTGAATTGTTTTATTTGTAAGCCCAAGAAATAATTTAACTCCCCTACCATACTCATCTCAAATGTGAAAGTCATACTATCCACAAACTCAGCTAGCATATGGTCAGAATTTGACCCAAACACAATATCATCCACATAGATTTGTGCCACAAGAATCTCCTTTTTATTTTTTCTCATAAACAATGTTTTGTCAATCTCACCTCTCTTAAATTCTAGGTGAAGTAAATGGTCAGTCAACCTACCATACCAAGCTCTAGGGGCTTGTTTCAGCCCATACAGAGCCTTCTTCAGCTTATACACATGGTTAGGATACTTGGAATCTACAAAGCCTTTAGGTTGTTCAACATAGGCTTTGTTAGTCAATACCCCATTTAGAAAGGCACTCTTAACATCCATTTGATGAAGAGTAATCTTGAAGTAACAAGCAATGGCTAACAGAAGCCTAATGGACTAATCCTTGCAACAGGAGCAAATATCTCCTCAAAATCAATTCCCTTAATTTGAGTGTAACCTTGAGCAACTAACCTAGCTTTATTTCTAGTGATCACACCTTGCTCATCAGTTTTGTTCTTGAAAATCCATTTGGTTCCTATGACATTTTCATGAGAGGGTCTAGGGACAAGAGTCCAAACCTCATTCTTTTTAAATTGAATCAACTCATCTTGTATAGCAAGAATCCAGTCAGCATCTTTCAATGCTTCAGTAATATTCTTAGGTTCAATCTTTGAAACAAAACAGCAAAAGCTTACCTGGGAGTATGCTGGAGCAACTCCATAAACCAGCCATCTTTTTATAGTCAACTTTGTCCTTTTATCTAGTTCTCACTTGAGCATGCACATCTCTCACAACTTGTAAAGTAGGGTGATTTTTCTGGATTTTAGAGAGAATATCCCTTGATCTATCCACACACCCATCCACATTATCTTCTGGAGCATCATCCTGATCAGATTCAGAGGAACTATCCTCAGTTACAGGATTTTGAGTAGATATGGGAGCGGATGTGGGTTCAGATGTGGATGCAGATGTGTCCACATCCTTGGTTACATCCTTAGCAGGTTCAATAGGTTTTTCAGCACTGACAGTTTCTGTTGATTCTTCAGCACCTGTTTCTGCATCTTTCCAGTCCAGTAAGCAACCTGAAATATCATCCTCAGTAGTCTTGAGGTTAAGATCAAGTGATTCATCAAAAACAACATTAGCAGATTCCATAATGGTCTTTGTTTTGAGATTAAACACTCTGTAAGCTCTACTATTAGTGAAATATCCCATGAAAACTGCTTTATCACTCCTTGAATCAAATTTGGACAAATATTCTCTATCATTGAAAATGTAACAGATGCACCCAAATACATGAAAGTACTTCACAGTGGGTTTCTTTCCAAGGAGGATTTGATATGGAGTGACAGTGCTACCAATCCTAAGAAACACTCTATTGCCAATGTGATAGGCAGTGTTCAAAGCTTCTGCCCAAAATTTCTTGGACATGTTTTTAGAACTTAACATAACCCTAGCCATTTCTTGCAAAGTTCTATTCTTTCTTTCAGCAATTCCATTTTGCTGTGGAGTGATTGGTGCAGAAAATTCATGTGTGATTTCCTTAGAATTGCAAAAGGCAATAAATATTTGGTTCTCATATTCAGTGCCATGATCAGACCTAATCCTCACAGTCTTAAGACCATAAAGATTTCTAACCCTTTTGTACCAATTCTTGAATTCTCCAATTGTTTCAGATTTTTCTCTTAAGAACATTACCCAAGTGTACCTAGAATAATCATCAACACATACAAAGGCATACTTTTTCCTACCAAAGCTTTCTACTTCAATAGGTCCCATCAAATCTGTATGAATCAGCTCCAAACACCTAGATGTGGAGCACTATTGGACCTTTTTATGTGATGCTTTTGTTTGCTTTCCCTTTTGACATGAACCACAGACATCAGTGTTCTTGAAGTTCAGCTTAGGGAGGTCTTTAACAGCTTCAAACCTTTGAAGTTCTTCCAGAGTTTAACAGCTAGCATGCCCTAATTTTTGGTGCCATAGATTGACATCATTAACTTTTGAGCTTAGGCAAGAAAGATTGTCACCAAATTGGTAACAATTGTCAGCAGATCTAGGACCAGTAAACACACACTTATTGTTCTTATCAAACACTTCACATAAGTGTTTATCAAACTTCACATAAAGGTCATCATCACACAGTTGACTGATGCTTATCAGGTTGGCTTTCAAGCCTTCCACATGGTACACATTGTGCAATTTAGGGAGACCCTTGACATATAGGGTTCCTTTCCCAACAATTTTTCCTTGAGCACCTCCACCAAAGTTCACTTTCCCCCCACTAATCAATTCATAGTCAAGGAGAACAGCTTGGTTCTCAGTCATGTGCCTAGAGCACCCACTATCAAAATACCAAGAGCCAGAGACAGTACTCTTGAGGGAAGAATAAACCACATTGCAGGTAGCACTTGGTTTGGCCACCCACTGCTTTACAGCTTTCTTTTTGTGGTGCAGAGGTCTCAGATTGCCAGGATGTGTGTTCGGATGTGCATACATCTTCTCACACATCTGAGGCTGATTAAAGTAACCAGATTTCTTGTCAGCCTTAAGATTGTAATAGAAGGGTCTAATGTGCCCAGGAGCAAGGCAATAATGGCAGATGTAGTGTCTCTTCCTAGGCCTGTTCTCACTCAAAAAGGATTTTTCTTTAGAACTTGATTTTTTCACACTTTTTGAAGTAGAAGCCTCACATCCCTCCTTTACAAAATTATTTTCAAAGCCCAAACCAGTCTTATTCAGTTGACCCTAGAGATAGCTTCATCAAGTTTCATTTTACTTTTGTTTAACTTGATAAAAGTGTTTTCAGCTTTATCATACTCATTTTTGAATTTTTCAAGCTCAACTTCTCTTTTGGTCACAAGGACTTCAAGTTTGGCAATGGTATCTTTTTTATCATCATTTTCTTTTGAAAGTCTAGCCTTTTCATCTTCACATGCAGCTAATTTATCAGAAAGAGATTTATTTACCTTCGCAAGTACCTCAATCTTGTCCATTCTCTTTAACCAATCTGTATGCAACTCCTTGTAAGTTGCAAAGAGTTCCTCATAGGGAATGTCACTATCCTCATCTTCAGAGTCTCCTTTTACAGAGAAATAATTCAGCATCAGGTCAGATGTAACACCAGATGTGTACACATCTGAGACCACATTCATAGTCTCTTCAGGAACTCCTTCATCAGTTTCTGCAGAAAAAGCATTAAACACAGAATGGCAATTGATTACAGACATGTTAGATACTTCTTCTTCATCCTCATTGTCACTAAGGGTAGCAGTTAGGCTCATCCCCTTCTTTTTAAGTGTGTTTGCACACTCATTGGCATAGTGACCAAAGCCACGACATGCCCTAAATTGAACAGACTCAGAGAATTTTTTTATTGTCAAAGCTTGGTTTCTTGAATCCATTCTCAGTGCTAGGTTTTGGCTTTTCAGTAGCACTGGGAGCAGGTCTATTGAAAAACTTACTCATCCTTTTGTTTTTCAGTATGGAACTGAATTTTTTGGAAATAAAAGCCACATCCTCTTCTTCAAGATTTGATTTGTCAATCTCAGAGGATAGATTCACAAGCTCTTTTGGAAGAGCAGCAACACTTTTGAGAGCAATGCTAATAGACTTGTTCTTTTTCTGAGCTTCAAGATTTAGCTCAAACACAGTCAAAATCCCAACTATTTTATCTAGACCTACAATATTGGTGTCATTTGTTTCCTCAATCACAGCCACTTTTATGTTAAACCTCTCAGGTAAGGTTCTTAAAATTTTACTCACAAGTCTTGCATTGGAGATTGATTCTCCCAGACTTGTACACTCATTTGAAATTTCATGGATTTTAGCAGCATATGAAACAATGTCCTCAGTCTCTTCCATTCGAAGTAATTCAAACCTATCCATTAAAATTCTAAGCCTAGTAGCTTTTACACTTGGTGCTCCCTCATATTGTGTTTGCAGAATATCCCAAACAGTTTTAGCAACACTTTCATTAGTGATAAGCTTGTACATATTCCCAGAAACATGGCTGGAAATAGCACCCATTGCTTTTGAATTGTAATTGGCAGCATGTATTTCATCAAGAGTCCATTGCTCTTCAGGTTTTCTTTCGAAAATTTACTCACCAACATCAGAAGCAGGCTTTTTCTCCACAGTAGAAGGTTTCCATGCAACAAGGATACACATCCAAGCCCTTTCATCAATACCTTTGATGTAATTACGCATCTTAGACTTCCAAAGAGAATAATTGGTGCCATCCAAGACAGGATGCCTGTTTTGGTATTTTGGCATTCCATAATGACTACATTTTCTGGATCAACACTCAGTAATATATCGAGAGTTGGCTCTGATACCAATTGAAAGTTTCGTGTAGCTAGGAAGCTTTAAACAACTTAACAGAACACAGATGTGAGTGCAGATGGGTCTCACAACTGTCCACACATCCACAAAAATGCAGCGGAATAAATAAATAACACAAGGGTTATATACGCTTACTGATCTTGAGATCAGCAAACTAGGCTTACGCCCAAAAACTTTTCACTATTAAAAACTTTGATGCTTACAAAAATAAGAATAAGTGAAAAAACTAAAAGACTAAAATACTAAACGAGTTCTAATCACCTTCTATGACAAGAACACTTCCCCTTTCCCAAGTAGGACCTATTCTAGTCAGAAGTAAAACAAAGAACTCAATGAAAACCTAGATGTGAGTTCGAATGTGTCTCACAACCTTCACTCACAACTTAAAACAAACAATGAAAACGTGAAGAACAAAGAGTATTGTCTCTCAAAATAAATCTCTCAAGCCGTGTCTTCTCTTGCGCTGGTCTCTTTTATTTATAGGCACCTTTGAGAAGATCTTCAAGAATCCAAACTCTTTCATATGTGAGAATCCAATTCCTACAAGGAAACATAAAGCACACTCACAAAAGAATAGATTGTTAGTAGGTTAGTTCTAATATAAAACTATGTACATAAATAAAAGATATTTACTCTATTTACAAAGTCCTTTTCAAAGTAGGATACTTATGAAACTTTCCATGAAAGTATAAAATCAACTTACCAAAAATACCTCTTTGATTCGAAATAGGAAACAACTTGTTTCCTATACTAAAGTTCTTTTCACAATAGGACAATATAAATCTTTTCATGAAAGTCCCAAAATCAACTTACCTTTTTGATATTGATTCGAAATTAAGGAAACACTTTGTTCCCTAAAAAAGCTCACTCTTTCAGAGACGGTTAGTGAAAGATAGTGAGTTTGCAGCAGTGTTCTAAAAGACCCCGCCTAAGGGCGCCTAGGCCCCGCATAGGCGCTAGGCCCCTCTCCAACGCCTAGCGCCTAGGCCCGCCTAGGTCCTGACTAATCCCGACTAGTCCCCGCCTAGGCGCTAGGTCCGGCTCCGCCGCCTAGCATCCGCCTAGCGCTTTTTAGAATCTTGGTTTGCAGAACCCTCGAACTGGATGTAGGGTTAGCAGTAGTTGGCTGGTGCTAACTGTTGTGAACTGCCGGGGTAGTGGGATAGTTTGAGGTCGTCCGATCAATTTACTGAAAATTAATCTAAGTCTCTCTTTGTCTGAGCGATTACCTTCATTGTCTATTGTAATATAGATTTTTTAAAATTAGGTTCTAAAGCTTTCTAACAACTGTTTTGGAATGGTTCATTATATTATATTTGACGCATAGGTAATTTTGCAAAGTGAAAAGTTTTAGGGTGTGCTCCCGAGTTCAAAAAATGAGAGAAATGAAAGGAAGTGAGAGAAAATCTAATAAATTTTCCTTCCAAGGTGTGCTCTCGAGTTTTTTAAGGGAAGAAGTGGAAGGAAAGGAAAGGAAAATTTATGAATTTTCCCTTCTACACTTTCCTTCCAAAAGTGGAAGGAATTGGAAGGAAAGAAAATTTGATTAACAAATCTTTTTGCTATACCTATTTTACCCTTCAAATATAACATTCTTTCCTCTTTCATTAAGGATATAAATGTAATTTATTTTAATTTTCTTTCTCTTCCTAATTTAGGAACATGTCTTGAAAATATTAAATTTCCTCCTCTTCTTTTCTTTTCTCTTCTCTTCTCCCCTCTTCCTTTCTTTTCTCTTCCTTTAAAACTCGGAAGCAGATCCTCGGGTTTTATCGAGACGGCTTATGGAAAGAAATGACAGAACCAATGTTGTTTGATGTAAGCTTGTTGATGTAAGCTTGTTGATGTTCCCAAGTAGAGATTGTTGTGTTTTCAACTCCAAAGATATGTAATAACTAGTATAACACCCGTGCGTTAAACGCACGACCAACAAACTGTGAAAAATATCGAAAACTAAATAAAAAAAGTTGCTAAAAATGTCATTAAAAATATTCATAATGGAATTAACAATCACTACAAATTTTGAAAATTTTCTTTGTAAACAACATTTGTTGTTTCATCAACAGTCTTTCCAATAAAAGTGAAAATCAATTTAAGTAAAGTTATTCTAAAACGATTTTCTTCAGATAGTTTTTCTTCGTTGTTTCATCATCACCCAAAGGATCCATAACCTTCTTTCCATAGAATGAATGATTCCCCAAAAAGGTGCCATGTTCGTGCCTGATAAATATTTGGAATCAAGAAAAAGCATGAGAGAGAAACTATAGATATTTATACATAGATACATGTAAGTATGTAACCATACCTGTTAGAATTACTTCCAGAAGTTTTCTCTTTATTAATGATGAACAATTTCAGAGCAGTCTTTCTGAACTGTAGCATTTGAAATATATGAACTATGTAGACATTCCATGTTCTCATATCGATCAGTTAGCAAATTAGTCAGCAATCTCCACAAATTAACTACACCTGTAAACTGAGCAAATGGAGAAGCCAAGTGTGACAGATCAAAGACATGTTCTTCCAAAATCAATCTACTACTATTTTCTGAACAAAACTCCCAGGGAGGTTGGTTTGACCCTCCATTAAAAGAGGGAGGGGATTGACTGAATAAAATTTTACGAACTGCAAATAATGGCACAACCCGGTAACAACTGAAAAAGGTATAAAGAATTACATATGTAAATAGCATCCTTTATTTTTGGAAATTCGGAGCACACAAATAGGTGTTATTCAATACAGCTTGGCAAATCTCATGTACACAATTTTAGGCAGAAATATATCATCAAATGAATATATCAAACGAATTGCAGTTTTAATCAATCAAACTACGTAGCTCATGGAACAATTTCAAATGAAATGAGAATCACTACAGGCTATACAAACATGAGCAAAACACCATATCAAACCAATGCAATGCAAAATCTTTGATACAACCAAAATTAGCATACGATAACATATATGAACCCTAACCCTAATCAGAGGTAAAGGAAACATACCGGGGTTAGATCCATTTCGAGGGATGAAATTGAAGCCGAGATCGATGTGAATTTCTTCGGACGTCAGCTATCTGTGGCCAATTTCTTCTCACTATATACAAAGATGTGTGGGGTTTAGATCCATAGAAGAAGAGAGAGTGGGTGGCGACCATGGCAGAAGAGAGAGGGGGAGGCGAAGACGGGGCGGGAGTAGAGAGAAGCGACGCCGGAGAGGAGAGGGAGTAGAGAGAAGGTGCAGGAGAGCAGGGAGGGAAGAGGGAATAACGCTGGAGAGGGAGGAGAGAGAGGAGAGAGCGTTTGCTTATACGGAATATCAAAGGGCGTCTTATTCTGTACGCTTAGCATAGGGGCAATTTGGAGATTTAGAAAATAGTGAAGTTTGAGCGGGAAAATGAAGTGCTAAAATCACTTCAGTCAACCTGCAGGACAGCAAGCAATTGCAGACTTAAAATATGCATTCCAGCGACCAAGTGAGAAAGGATAAGTAAAGGGGAGGAGCCACAAATTCAGTTTTTTTTTCTTTTATATATAAGGCAGATTGAAACTGCTTGAAAAAGAACATTGGCAAACCTTAAGCTGATCGTTGTGATTTGAAGTGTTAAAGAGAGTAAAAAATAAGAAGACGTGTAATGAAAATTAAAGAGAAATCAGTAAATTGTGACAAATTAAAAACAAAAAAAGTTGTACTCCCTCCGTCCAAAATGACTGTACAAAAATTCAAATTTTCTCTTGATCAAGAGCAAATTTGAAATATTTTTGGACATTTATTTTGGGACGGAGTGAGTTGTAGATTCACTTAAGGTACATACTTTTCTCTTAAAGCTCTCTCTTCCGCTATCTGTGACCCTTATGCAGGAGTCTACTATTGCACTTCTCAATGGTTCCTGACAGAAGCATAAATCTTGTTAGTAGTTATAGAATGGTTCGGACAAAACATCAATAACTCGTCTTTTTGTTCAAGTTTATATTATATACAGAAAAAGAAAATAAAAGGTGCTGCTCATGAAAGTACTTCCTTGGTTTGAAAAGGAAACATCCTAGTTTATTTACATATTGAATTCCTACCAATTTATGCCTAAATGCTACTGGTTATAATACGCCACTTGTATTCCCTCTATCCATAAAAGGGAGAAAGTCCCTATTGACGTTCAGAAGTCAATTTGTCTTTTTTTTTACAAATGAGTGTTGAGGGTGGATTTACTTATTTTTTTTCAAATTTATATACAATAGAATCAAGAGCAAATTTAGTTATTTTTTTCAAAATTATATACAATAGAATCAAGAGCAAATTAGGTTCTATACAGCTTGGCAAATCACATAGTAACTCAAAAGGGTGAAACAATAGACATCCTATTCAGCCATTATAGTAGTTAATTCCACATTACCAATTAAGCATATAAAAACAACATATGATCTAATTAGTGCTTAATGCTCGCACTACCAGCACAACTATCATCAAGTACACACCATGCCGTAAGTTTATTTATAGTTTTATGACTTTATATACACTCAAACCAAATATTCAAAGAGTGCTTAGGAATAGATCGCCACCCCAAAATTGCTGCCAGAAACCTCCTCTTTTATAAAACTCCAACAAACATTTCTTGTTCAGATCAGGAACCATCTCAGCAGTAGAGATATTAACCATTTGGGAAACATTTATGGGGGTTGTTGGATTTATAATTGTGCGCATTCATATTGATTAAAGGACAAACATTACAAACATCTTGTATCGACTTGAAATATAAATGCTTTGCTGGTGCAAAGATCATTATAGTTATAGTGGTCAGACTTGGGTCGATGGGACTGACGAGCTTGTTCAATTGGTTCAAGAAATGCAAAGACAAGAAATCATCAAAAGCTAATGGTGGCACTATATATGGGGCAAAGATCACCGGTGGTGGATCCGGTGGAACTATTTGCGTCATTGGTAGGAACCGTCTCCAAAGCAACAACAAATCCTTCAGTAAACTCTTTTTTTAACAAGCTTTCTGCATCCTTTTCTTTTACTGATGAGTTATAATGGCACCTATTTAGACATTTTAACAAACACCTAAGCTGCAGCTTCCAAGAGCTCAAAGGTAAACAACTCTTAGACATTACTACCTACCCAAATCAATTAATCTCACTAGAATTCAAATATTTACATGAATTACAACACAACACAACTGTAATATACACCAATTTGTTCCCAAAGAACAATTATTGTGGCTGGAATCCGCATAGAGATAGAGGGAGAAGAATCGACAAAATCGAATTCAGGGTACCCATCATAGCAAGTATTCTGATTTTGCTTCAAAATTGAAGGAATGAATTAATAATGGCGGTGGAGGGAGAAGAATGCGTGAATTGAAGGCAGAAAATAGACGTGAATTGAAGGCAGAAAATAGACGACATACCTCTTCCATGAGCTTGACTGGTTGACGACAATGGAGTCTTGATCTAGGGCACTGACGCTGGAGAGGAGAGGGAGTAGAGAGAAGGTGCGGGAGAGCAGGGAGGGTAGAGGGAATGACGCTGGAGAGGGAGGAGAGAGAGAGAAACGAAATATCAAAGGGCGGCTTATTCGATACGCTTAGTAAAGGAGCAATTTGGAGATTTAGAAAATAGTGAAGTTTGAGCGAGAAAATGAAGTGCTAAAATCACTCTTCAGCCATTATATTATAATAGATACGCTTTCTTTGAGGCAATATTTCCTTCTTTTGTTTTTTTTGGTGCAATTTTTTATCGATAGTTTAAGTATCCAATTGACAAATAATGAAACCTGGTGTATGAAACTGAAAATATTTCTTTCCAAATAAATATAAATACCCAACACTTCCCATCGCCGCACATCCCAAAGGAAACCCTAAACGCCGAGAAGAGCAGGAGAGCAGAGCCGTCGTCGAAATGGTAGGAACAAACCCTATTTTTCTCCATCTTGCTCATCACTGTTTAATCGGTTGTCGTAGTTGAATTTGATTTCGTTTGCTGAACTTTGTTGAGAATTGTTGTTGTTTGTAGACTTTCAAGCGAAGGAATGGAGGACGGAACAAGCATGGCCGTGGCCATGTCAAGTTCATCCGCTGCTCTAACTGCGGCAAATGCTGCCCTAAGGTCCTACCTCACTCTCTCACACAACACGCACACACATATTTATAATTGGATTGATTATCGCAGTGGCTGAAAATTTTATTTTTCAAAGGAAGTTTTTGATTAATTAACGATGGATGGTTCTTAAATTATTTATTTTGTTGACTGTCTCGGTGATTTCCATGATTTTTCTCTAAAATCCCATGTTCATATTGGCACCGGTGAATGTAATTTTGATGATTGTAAGCTGGATGTTATTTCAGATTAGTGGTGATATCGGCTACTATGTTCTATCATCTTTTCTTGTTAGAAGGATCTGTGTGCGATATTATGCTCTCAATTTCTGTTGATCTTGTTTGTTTTTTATTTATAGTTGTCTCATTGCAAATAATTGAGCTACTTTTTATTCATT
Organism: Adenophora triphylla var. japonica; assembly: GCA_022495995.1. NCBI lineage: Eukaryota > Viridiplantae > Streptophyta > Magnoliopsida > Asterales > Campanulaceae > Adenophora > Adenophora triphylla. The sequence continues at coordinate 170,359 of JAFEMH010001057.1, forward strand.
GGGGTTTTGAGACTTGGTATTCTAGTGGCTGAATCTGAACCTTTGTCTTTTAGGACAAGGCTATTAAGAGATTCCTTGTGAGGAACATTGTTGAACAAGCAGCAGTCAGGGATGTTCAAGAAGCTTGTGCCTTTGATGGTAATCTTCTTAGCATTGTAGCATCTCTCGCATGTAAGTTTCTATTGTTATTCAATGATGTAGCTGTAGCTGCTACTTACCAATTGCTTTATCATTCAAATAAACCAGGATACACCCTTCCCAAGCTGTATGTGAAGATGCAGTATTGTGTCTCATGTGCAATTCACTCCAAGGTCGTCAGGGTCAGGTCCAGGGTTGACAGAAGGAACCGTGAGCCTCCAAAGAGATTCACTCGCCCAAGGGTAATCATTCTCACCTTTTTAATATTCTTTTACAGTCTGTGGTTGGGTAACATAATACTTTTAACCTGCTATGGTTAACAAAGAGTTGGAGCGTACCATATTTCTTCTTCTGTTACTGGCCACAGAACCTGTTTTAATATTATTATCTTTGTAGCTTCTTGAGTATTGTTGATTAACTTTCATTGGGGTGATTTGTGTTGCTGTTACCTTGCTTCCTTATAGAGCAATGTGAATGGGAAAATATAGGCACCTATACTTCCAAGAGTCCTGTTCTGGTGTTTCAAGCTAAATTTGCTTACCACATTTGTATTTGTTCTAATCAAATGGTCAGCATTATATCTAAAAGCCAATGTGGGACTATCAATTCAAAATTTTACTTGCAATTTATAATGTTTAGGAGATTTATGGTGTGTTTGGTAACACTAAGCACTGAATGCTTGATACTTGATACATCGCTTGATGATCTAGAGCTATTGTCTGACCGAACTAGCAAGGGAAATAGGACTTGTTCATCAAGACTAATTAGTAGCCATTTAGCAATGCTTGCCAAACGCGCTGGATGCTCAATAGTGCTGACCGAGTCATCGCTACCACCATTAAGAGGTCTATTCAGACCTATCAAACAGCCCCTTAGTTTCATTCATCAAGAGCAGTTAAATTGATCTTAATCATCAGTCAAAATAAAGTTAGAAAGTGGACTCTTTGGTTGAGATTGGGATATATATTTGAATGAGGTGACTTTCTTATATTTCGAATAGGTAATGCTAGATGTTTTGTGATATTTACTGATACTTGATTTTTGAACTTTTGTATGACCAAGACGCATCAAGTTAGTTACACTAGTAGGTTTGGATTCATGGACTTGTAATATGAAGGGGGATTCTTTGTTGTATATTTCCTTTAGATTGCATGAAAGCTGACTTGCCATTTTATTCTTGCATATATTTGCGTTAAGCTGCCTTTGTTGCATTTGCCATTTTATTCTTGCATGTGGTAAAAAAACTTGTGTTGGTTTCAGGATGATCTTCCCAAGCCCGGCCAAGCTCCACGTGCAGGTGGTGGCCCACCAGCAGCTGCTCGTACTTGAAAACTAGTTACTGGCCCTTGTCTAGGTCCTGTTATGTAGTGCCCTTCAAGTATTATTTGAGTTTCAGAATTTCAGTTTTTGATATTTAGTTCCGAGGTTCAACTTTGAGTTTTGAATTGTATGCAATGAAGATTAATGTGTTTGATTACAATCTTGTTGTAGACTCAGATTTAATGCCTACAATTCAGTGAAGACATTGCATCAAACTTTTTGAATATTAAACTGTGGTGTCTTATTACTTTTCTGCTAATTAGTGTTACCAGTAAACAACATTTGAGCTATAAATTTGGGAATTGCAGTTAAAACTCAGTTCCACTGTTCATCTGTGCTTTATTTCTTGTACCAGATGCTCATATGCTTGTCTAAGTAATGGTGAATATGATAGAAACATTGTTCGAAATTTTTTGGGGTGTTGCATGAGATTTTGTGGTTGACCAGAGCTTTAAAAGATGGCCAGAGCAGGAGGTGTTGACTGCAGAGCTTCTGATGACGCTAGTGTGTGTGACGTAGGAGTTGAGCGTGCTGCAATGGTGTGGAGAATTGGTTCAAACTTTGTTACAATATTGGGTGGGGGAAGAGGGAGAGGGAGACGATCCTTGGTTGTGATCGCTAGTGGAATGGGATGGTACGGGGCGGAGATTGAGTAAGAGAGTTTGAAAAAGGGATTTTAGTGACAGATAGAGATTAATTGTAGAGACAGGAAAGTGCGAAAAAGACAAAAACTCATGTGAGAACAACAATACCCGTCTCATCCATGAGACGGGTCGAATCCATGACTATGACCCGCCCAACCCGCCCAAGAATACCCACGCACCACTCTCTCTCATCACTCTCTCTCTATACGCAATAACAGGGATCCCCTCCCCAATCGTCTTTCTCCGGCAAATCCTACCTTCAACCTACACACCGGCGACCCAAAGCCAACGCCATCACCAATTTCCCAACCACAACAACTCTCACTACTCAGATTCTCTCTCTAGCCGCTTTCTCTCACTAAACGCAAAGGGAGGGTCTCTCTCTCTAAACGCAAATTACAGAGAGAACAAAGTTTCCCTCCTCTCTCCTCGACAACAATGGATGAAATTGAAGGCTGAATGTGGTGGGTATGAGGTCGTGATTGATGGAGAAGGAGGTGGGTAGGTTAAATTCGTGGTTTAATGGTTGTAATATGTGGGTTTTCGGGTAGAGAGAGAAAGTAGGGGGGTGAGGGCCGAATTCTGGGTTGGAGAGAGAAGAAGAGTGGTGTTTAATGGAGGGAGGAGAAGACAAGGAAGAAGATGAAGAGGAGAGAGAGATGAGATCTGTGTGTGAGAGATGAGGGAAGGAACTGTTTTCATTTTGATTTCGTTTTGAGTAATAATTCTCATTTGTTTAAGTAATAGTTGGTATTGCTATAAGTAATAGTACTACACTTTGTGAAGTAATAGTGTTATTTTTTTTTTAACTAATAATAGTTTTAGAAACTGTTTTCATTTTGAGTAATACTTCTCATTTGTTTAAGTAATAGTTTGTATTGCTATAAGTAATAGTACTACACTTTGTGAAATAATAGTGTTATTTTTTTTTTAACTAATAATAGTTTTAGGAACTGTTTTCATTTTGAGTAATACTTCTCATTTGTTTAAGTAATAGTTGGTATTGCTATAAGTAATAGTACTACACTTTGTGAAGTAATAGTGTTATTTTTTTTTAACTAATAATAGTTTTAGGAACTGTTTTCATTTTGAGTAATACTTCTCATTTGTTTAAGTAATAGTTGGTATTGCTATAAGTAATAGTACTACACTTTGTGAAGTAATAGTATATTTTTTTTTAAGTATTACATTATCAATGACTTAAAGTAATAATACATTCAGTCATTACATTAAGAGATGGTAACTATTACTTTTTCTAATCCACTGAAAAGCCGAAAAAATAATATAAAAACTAAAAAATAATAATATAAAAACTAAAAAAAAAAAAGCAAAAAGCAAAAAAAAAATAAATAAATAAAATAAAAAAATTGGGCCTAAAAAAAATATGAGAGGCTAGGAAATAAAAAAAGACCAATTAAAAATACAAAGAAGGCCTCAAATTGCTTTGGCTAGAATGAATTTTGGCGTGGACTAGGAATGATTGGTTTGGGCGGTTATGCCCATGGGTCATGGATCGATCCGTCTCATGCATGAGGCGGATCCCCTTGTTCTCATGGGAGACTTGCTCTGCGAAAAAAGACTGAAGGGGGAGGGTCTGCGTATTTTCGCGTTTAGGGCTTGGGGTAGTTCGGGGATTCACGTACTTTATTAAACTAATGAGGAGTTTAGGGGAATAATATTTGATTTCTTAGGACACAAGGAAAATAAATCAAAAACCTATCCTTATATAGAGTTGATTAAGTTATGAGGGGCCATAAAAGAAATAATTCAATCCATACTATCAATTTTTACTTTAAAAATTATTAACACTTTTCTTTACACCTCGTCTCTCCACTACTCTCCAAAATTTACAAACAAATACAAATTTTAGTTATATATATATGTATAAATTGAGTACGAGCATAGGCCATAAAACGGGCAATACCCAAGGGATTGAGTCCAATGAAAAATATGTACAAGTCCTAAATACAACATATAAAATGGGCTTTTATACCTATACCTATGCTCGTCATATTCTCATCGTCTTAGCCAACATGTCGACCTGGACATAAGGAAATAGTCTTAAGACTAATACGACCACTGAGTCACCATAAGTCGACTAGGACCTAAGCCTAGGTCGATCAAGGCAAATCAATCATGTTCCAAGTCCATCAATGCTACATCAAAGATGACAAAGGAAGTGAGCCTACCCTAACTTTGATGATTTCTCCTACCCGACCGACATACGAACTATGTCGACCAGAGCATAAACGGCGACTATGACGAGGAGCATACCTCCCCGACATACGTCTTGTACCACGGTCCTATTCCTAATTCAACAAGGATATTAAGTAATTAGGATTTGAGTAGGATTTAACTTATTATCTCTTATAACTTCCTATCCAAGACATGATACTATCTGCTACACCTATAAATACAAGCAATAAATCACAATTTTCTGGTAACGTATTCTTTGAATCTAAACTATTGTCAATTGATTTGTTGTTATAAAATACGAATACTTACTCTCACGCCGGAGGGTATTTGCCGGTGAAGCCCCGACTTTATTTTTTTAGGCGGGGTAGAGAATTTAAACAAAAATGTTATCGAGAATATGAAAATCATAAATGTCTTCCGTCATGGATAACATAAACTAAAGTCAAGTTATATTTAACCTTGTTCTTGAACATAAATAGGTAATAAAAGTTTGGTTTTACACATTGTTAAAGAAAAAAGACTTAAAGAGTGAACTACTAGTGAAATTTTTCAGTTGAGCTAAATTTGAATGACAACAACTTTGTTCTCCTTTTTGTCATGAAACATGTCCTCTATTGCTTAGATCCGCCTGAACCCGAGTAACCCACCTAATCCGCCCAGACCAAGTAACCCCGCCTAGATTGTCTAGGTCCGCCTAGACTCGCATAATCTACAATCTAGGCCCGCCTAGACTCGCATAATCTGCCAGACCGCTTAAATCGGCCCACCTAAAAACCGTCTAAACCCCCTTACCCGCCTAATCCGCCCAAGCCCACCTAGCTCAATTTTTTTCCCAAATACTTCATTTAAAATAATAATGTGCTAGTTATTTTTCTTATTTTACTTAATTTCCAACATAATTTTGGAAATGTATTTATAAAATTAAACTCGCCACTAGAAGTAGCGAGTTTAATTGTAACTAGTTATTTGGGATTGTAATTAGTTTAAAATTGATTAAGTCAAACAAATCAAACTCGCTACTAGAAGTAGCAAGTTTAAGCGTTGCAGATAAGGTTACAGATTGGGTGTAGATTGTGTCTGGCCCTTTACACCACAAAATTGCTGATAATTAAGAAAAAGAGATGCGAAAAAACTCAATTTTTACATCTTTTAACTTCATTATTGATCAAGACTAATAATCATGGTAAATAAAAAACATCTCAATCATTTTATATATTTGTGATTAGTTATATAATTTTTTTTGTGTGTTTTAGTACAGTATACATATGAATGTTAAAATTAGGGTTTCATAATATTTAACACTCTGATTTGTTAGGGTTAAAGATGAACGGGATTTCACTCATTTTCATGTGCTATTGGGGAGGTGATGATGAACATCCAATTGATGGTCCTCATTTTCAGAAAGCCCCGAGATGTCCGAATAGGGCTCATGTAGATGGAGATACAATCAATTGATTAATGAGTTATATAAAGTGATGAGTGTAGATCGGACATAATATGAATTGGAAGTTATTTGTAGATATCCCTATTCATTTGATAGCGAGATTGGTGAGTACTTTTCATTTTATATTTAAGATGATGTATGTATGAATATAATGTTCGATGTTTCTGCTCAATTTGGTGGGATGGGTAGTTTGCAGTTGTATGTGGTAATCAAATTGATTGAAAATCTACGTTATGAAGCGTTTGAAGCACATATTACTGAGACCTTTTATGTGAATTCACCAAATTGCTACTGTGATGCAATAATTGGTCCAATTACACAAGCACTTGTATTAACCCAAACATCAAATTATGATAATGGGGGACATGCCCAAATGATCCTGATGATGATGAGAATTCGAAAGATGATGTAGATTGTGAAGAATAAGAAGATGTAGATGCATTACTAGATGATGATAATAATGAATATCAAGAGTATACTAGTGATACTGATATAGATTTGGGAGGAGGGTGATGATGACCCGATTGATAATGACGTGGAAACACATTTGGTTTATTATGAAGCGCCGGAATCGCTAAAGTGTAGACACCAAATTCTGAACGCATTATACATGATTACACTACTCTAGTCTCGCCTTTTGATTTTAGGAATGAGACCTGCAATTTCGTCATGTTTCGTTAAGTTTTTGTCTGACTCCGTTAGTTTGCACTTAACTGACTAATGAATAACCAAAGAGGGACAAAATAGTCAACTGACTAGTTGTCTTGTACAAGACACGTAGTCTCGTATGAGACAACCCTCTCATGAAGGTTGATTTCCTTTCCTTTTTGACTTCAAACTCTTTCTTGATTGTGACTCTCTCAAATCCGATATTTCTATTGATTGTAGGCTTCCTAGAACCTTCTAGATCTGGTATCAATCATAATAAAGTGATTGATTCCTTCCAAACTTGTGACACCTCGACTTGATGACCAAGTTCTCTCACCCTATAAATACAAGATGATTTCTTCGTATTTGAGGTACACGTTTTACTACGTTCTCTCCCTGACGAAACTAGTAAAACAACTCTCTAAACTCCCTAAAATTCGTATATAAACTTTGATTAAGATCGAATACCAAGATTCAAACCTTTGTCTAAGCTATTTATCGAATAATTCAAGGTCTCTTTCAAGGTAAACTTTCTTGACTTTTATTCTTCTACTCAACCTCTCTATTTAACATTTAGAGTAGTGTAATCCCATCAAACCTAGGATCGGCAAAGAGTCTCTCCAAATCATGGATAACCTCGAATCATAATGATCCAACATCTCAACTAATTAATAAAAACTAATTGGTTATTTGCATGTTTTTCGTGGTAATAAAAACAAGTTAATTAAACCCTAGAAGCAAGACCAATCACAAGATTGGGTAGGATTGGTGCTCCCTGACCTTCCAATCCTATAACTTAACCTTCGAACCACCCATGAAGCTAAATAAGAAATGGTTTTTCTATATTTTGTTAAATAATATAGGTGGTGACTCGAATAAAAAGTGGGTGTTTAGCACGCATTCTCACAGTGGCGACTCTGCTAGGGAATTTAATAAAATGGGTTATATTTGCATGATCTATGGTTTATTTAATTGTTTTTATATTCTGCAAAAAATATTTGAAATTCTGCAAATATTTACTGATGTCTCGCACGCGACAACCCCTTGTATCGCGCAAGACAATTCAAGATCAGTTTGATCTTCTGGTTTTCCTCGTTCTTATGTGGAGTCCGAAAAATTTGATTTGAACACGTTAGGGGAATCGCTGTAATCAATTTGTGCAGAGTTTCTTCATCTTAATATCTTCCTGTTGATGAGAAACTCATCATCAATCATAGTTTTCTTGTACTAACTCACTTTTGCAGGAAATTAGTGATTGAATGTTCTATGAATATATGTTTATTGGGATTAGTTTTTTGGATTAAATATCGATCATTGGTTGACTCGAGAGTTGTAATTAAATTTAATCATATCTCTCTCTCTCTCTCTCTTGCAAGTCTTCCTAAATTGGGGGAAACACAGACAACCACTTGGTGCGGCCATTATTTGTTTTTCTTTTGTTTTCAAAAAAAAATCTATTTTTCTTATCAACTAGTTTGACTCGGGGTCCCACACTAAGGACGGATGACAGTCACCTATGTCTTCGATCTCTCCGAAGTTGGTGCACCCCTCTCCGCAATTTGCTCCCATACGACCGTCATACCGTGGGAGCCTAAGTTGTAAGACTTGCATCAACCACATGCATCATGATATGCGTCTTAAGACACTCCTTTGACCGGCCGATTTGACATTTGGGATCCCTTTACGTCTTTGACCGAAAGAAGGCTATTTGCACTTGATCATGTGAAGGAATCTATAAACGTCCCTTCGGAATATCCCTTTGGAATGTCCCTTCGGATTTGTCCCTAGTAAGGAAAATCATTCACATTGGTTTATTACATGTAGCCTTGTTTTATAAAGAATGAAGTCTTCCTAGATCCGATTTTTGTGCTTACGTTTGTGCTCTCGTGTGTGTGTGTGATTTGAAAAGGGGATGGAATGTGCCAAGTTATCTTCTGGATGTATAAACCATTTGAGTTGGTTATCGCTCGGGATTTCTTGGATTTGATGTGTTCGGGATTTTGATCCCGTGCACATCTTGGACTTATGATCATCATTAAGTGACCTTTTTCACCCTCCAGTTGGGATAATCAACCATATTAGGCTTGAGAGTCTTGGTTTATTTTAAACCAACATTCTTCGGGACAAGGTCTTTATGTGATCGAGAGAGAGGGACACCTTTTTTATAGTCCAAGAATGAGACTCTTTAGAAAGGAAGAGCCTTTGCCCATCAATCCTACATCTTGAGACGATTTGAGCTTAGTAGGGACTTTTTTATTCGTCTCAAGTGATGATCGGAGATGTAGGGGCCAAGGTTCATCTGCTTCTAAAGGGACGTCGACTATGGCATCTTTAGTGGAGGAAATGATGTAAAGATGAGACCTTTACACCGATCCACCCCACGGGATGCTTCAAGTACCAAAAGGACTAAGGGGATGGGTATAAAGATTGGATTTTTATACTCATCCTATGTCTTTCGTGCCTTAAGAAGGCCACTAGACAATCATTGGAGAGTGATCCAACCTAAAGGGCATGAGGGATGACTTTGAAAAGTAAAGATTGCATTTTTATGAAAATAAGTGTAATGAACACTATGAGAACTAAGGCTATGAATGTAAATGAAAGACCTTTGAGGCTTTCCTATGTCCTTTAAGAACCTTATAAGGTGGACAATCCTTGGAAGCAAGGTCAAGGGAAGGGGATGACATTATAATAGTAAAGATGACATTTTTATGTAGTAAAAGGGAGATATTTCACATCATCATGTGATGAATCCTCCCTAGAACAAGCTGTAAGTACTCCAATTTGAGTTGTTAGTCTTTTCGTTAGAAAATTAACGGAAGTCATAACATTACTAACATTCCTAACATTTCTAACATTTCTAACAAAGTGAGGGCAAAATGGGCATTGCTATTTAAAGATAAACCTTCAAAGGAATCTCAAAAAGAAAAAGAATTAAGAAAATCCCGAAACAGCAAGTTGAAAAACATTTTCTGCTGGAATTTTGAATTTTTATTCTTCCTGTCCAAAGCCTGCACTGTAGCAGATGAACAGTGCACGCTACCGAACCCCTCCGCGCGGATCTGATTGACACTCACAGTGTCCTATAAATTGAACCCTCCTCTCTCAGTCTACACAACACATTTTGCACACAGAAGCTGTATTTTGGCGAAAAATAGAGAGAAAACAGTGGGAATCCTTAGATTGCCACCATTTTCTCTTGAACCTTTCCCAATTTCACTTCAACCATTCTCAAATCACTCTTAAACACACCAAGTTCAAGCTTAAAACACTACTCAAGAGGAAGATTAGGGAGAAAACATAGAGGACTTAAGTGTTATCTACTTGTTTTCTCTTTAATCAACTCTATCATCAAACCCTAAACACATTCAAGCCTTGAATCCACCCAAACACAAATCCAAAACACCAAATCTTGATACTCCTCAAGTCAAACACCAAATCTTGATACTCCTCAAGTCAAATTCCAAGCCTAGGAAGATAGGGTGTCACCATTGGTAAAGCCCTCCTTCTCAAAACCCTAAAATTCTCTTTTAACTTCTTGTTCATCTTGTTCTTCTTACTTGGATCTACTTGATGTCTAGTTTAACTTAAGTTTTGACCCAAGATGGTCATCTTGAAGTTCATCTTCATGAATGACCATCTCAAATGGTCTACATTTTAAATCTCTAAATTGATTTTTCTCTTTAAATTCATCTTTACAAAATTCCCCTCCCCAAGCAAATGAAGTGCTTAGTCCTAATGTACCCCAAGGATGGTTTGGTATAGTTGATTCACCACTAAAATGTCAAGTGATCACTAACCAAAACCTAGGGAAATGGGGACAAGCATGGATGCAAAAACCCCCTTTAAAATCATTTTTCCTTTCTTGAGAAGTTGCTGTCCAGTAGCAATTTTCTCAGACCTCAGTCCATGGTATAATTTTTTGGACATTTATAAACTTGTAATTTGGTGTTGACTACAAAATACTTTTTGTAGCCAACATACAGATATTTCCATACATATTTTTACTTTATTTTTTGCGTGAGTAAAACTCCCTTTTTCAAATTTTCTTTTAGAGGCTAGTTCATCAGTTTCTGGAAATCCAGATTTCATATCTGAGATTTCCAGAAGGATTTGACCCCTCAAATCTTATCCAAAATGGAAAATTCTTTCTTAGAAACCCTATTTAAGGTGTTTTAAGAAACTTTAATTCCCGTACTTTTCCCAGATTCTGGAGCTTTCAAGCCCTAAAGTCCATTTCAAAGTCAAGGGTCAACTGCCTTTTTCATTCTGGCAGAAATGGTTTTCAACTTCCAAAAATCTTTTGAGTTCCAAATCTCAACCCAAAAATCATCCAAAAAATCATGGGATCAGTTTAAAGCCTTAAAAAGAGTTCCCAATTTTTACTTTCCTCAGTTTCAACTTATTTTGGCCAAAACACACACACACACACACACACACACACACACACACCAAAGGATTTTGAATGTTTGGAAGACTCGTTTTACGAGGCATTTCGGGTGCACACTAACGTCCTTTCCGGCGCGTAACGTGACCTCCGAACTCGAATCTCTTGATTCCGGGCATTTTTCAAAGTTTTGGCCCTTAAAACAAAAATGGCGTGGCGACTCCGTTTGATTTCAAAAAAAATCGGGTACATCACACAAGCCACTTGTGGACCCTTGTTCATCCTTGGGACGGATTCTCCATGAATCATTTATGTTATGGGAAAGGGGGGGGGGAATGATGCCTACATGATAGAGATTGAATTTTTATGACAATATATCACATTTAATGACAAGAAATAGCAAATCAAATAGAAAATAAACAATATAACAATATAATGAGGATATTTCAAGGAGAAAGGGAGAAGAGATTACCAATGGTGGTTTTCTCTATCTCCCTTGGGGGTTTTCCTAATGTAGGAGTGGTTTTAGATGAGTTTTATGGAGGAGGGAGGTAATTTTGGAGAGTTTTGGTTTCTGGAAATTCGAGTATTCAATTTGACAGAGTAACAGTGCTCAAAATTTTATTTCAAAATGGGTAGAGGAGGCCTCTATTTATAGGCTGATTTGTGCTTCCTAATGAAGCCGTGCGGCATTAACCTCTGGCTAATGAAGCCGTGCGGCATTATCCCTTGGTGACTCAGCCTGCTTCTAGATCCATACAAGGTGGTGCCTAGAAACTCCTTTCCAGCGAGGGACTTCTTGGAATTTTAATTCCTAGCAAGTCCTTCCCCCTTTGGAAGGTTTGGGAAAGTTCCAGAATTGCCCCTGAACTTTAGGAAAGTTCGGGGAATTGCCGGGAAACTTAACCGAAAGGCATGAGCCAGATTTGGGTACTTACAGAAGCCCCTCGGCAACGTCACTTGCAGGGCAAGTGGGGTTGTCGATAAAAAAGGATCCAATCTGGCGAACTGCCAAGACGGATCGGGTGACCAAGGCGGTCGAGTGGCTGAACCTTTGGAAGGATACCTACGTATCCCGGAGGAATCAAGCCATGATCGTAGTTAAGGAAATCCACTGGGGAAAGGGGTGTCATATGTGACAAATTGGCTGAACCTAAAGTAGGCTACCTACGTATCCCGGGGGAATCAAGCCATGATCGTAGTTCGGAATCCACTGGGAATGGCGAAGAGAAACTGGTCCCTTGCTATGAAGGGAGTGACCAATGTGGTCGGATGGGTGGACCTTTATGAAAGGCTCATGCCCCACTGAAGAGTGATGAATGAAAGGGGTAACCAATGTGGTCGGATGACTGGACCTTTATGAAAGGCTACTTCACTACTGAGGAGTGATGAAGGAAAAGGGTGACCAATGTGGTCGGGTGGCTGGACCTTTATGAAAGGCTACCTACGTATCCCGGAGGAATCAAGCCTTGGTCGTAGTTTAAGTAATCACTAGATAGTTAGGAGCATGTCTAGGATCCTTGAGATTTTGACGATTAATGGAGGAGTCACCTTATTTGATTTGACAATTAATGGAGGCTGTCACCTTATTTGATTTGACAATTAATGGAGGTTGTCATCTTATTTGATCTGACAATTAATGGAGGTTGTCACCTTACGTTATTTGACAATTAATGGAGGTTGTCACCTTACGTTACTAAAGCTTACGTCTCTATCGAGGAGATAGAGGTAGCTAAGGTTGGAAAACTAAAGCGTACTTCGCTATCGAGGAGATAGAGGTAGATAAAGGTTGGAAAACTAAAGGGTACTTCGCTATCGAGGATATAGAGGTAGCTAAAGTTGGGAAACTAAAGCGTACTTCGCTATCGAGGAGATAGAGGTAGCTAAAGTTGGGAAACTAAAGCGTACTTCACTATCGAGGAGATAGAGGTAGCTAAAGTTAGGAAAATAAAGCGTACTTTGCTATCGAGCAGATAGAGGTAGCTAAAGTTGGGAAACTAAAGCGTACTTCGCTATCGAGGAGATAGAGGTAGCTAAAGTTGAGTTTTGACAATTTGGAGGTTGTCGCCTGACGTTATTCCGTTATAACGAAAGTGACAGAGGCATTTTGAGATAAAACATTATTCTATTTTAGAAATAATGGAGAATTTTTGGGAAACAACGTTACTCCGTTGGGAGATAACGGGAATTATTTGCCTAATTGGAAAGTTCAGGGGCAAAAGTGTAAATTCAGCTCAGAGCGAATGAAGCCGCCCGGCGTGAGATGGGGGAAAAATAAGTCGTACGGCTTTAAGCCTGATTTCACCGGATTGATTTAAACAGCAGAAGAACGGGCTATGGCGCCATTGTTGCTTCGTTTTGCCGAGGAGAGAGGAGAGAAAAGAGAGAGAAACTTCCGAATTCTTCAAATCCCTAGCTTCCACTGCTCAAGATGGATCAAGAGGGGAACATCTTGTTGGGTTTTACGAGTCCATGCGCAGCGGAATTAAGCATTAAAAACATAAAACCCAAGAAGCCCTAGGATTCGTTCTATACAATTAACTTGAAAACTATGAGATAGATGTAACCAACCTTGAACGCTTTCCATTCTTGAGCTATCGAACGATTTGATTATGTGATTTTGAATCACAAACTTCGTTCTTCAACTTGCTTGAACTCTAGGTCTTGATCGATGAACGAGCGAAGACCCTCTTTCGGTATCCACACCTTTGAATGAATCCAAGAACAATTTCTTGAAGATTGCTAGATCCTATAAAACCTTGGAATAATATTGAGAATATGTTTGTGAATTTCTATTGAGAATTTCGGCTAGCTTTCTTGGGTTGACATACGTTCATATTTATAGTACATTAGTATAGAATATGAGTCCTAATCAAATTAGGAAAGGATTCTGTCAAACCGCCTCAGTGGCTTGTTGTGTCGCACGACCAGACACAACACATGGCCAGTTCTGTCGCACGGCCTAACAAGCCCATTGAGGAGTTTTCTCAATCATTATTCCAATGGTTTAATCAATTCATTCTAGTTGTGTGTGACCCAATAGGATTACATTATGTTGGCAATGAGTTCGATCATATCGACCCTCATAAGACATAAGCGGACTCTAGCAAGCCATTATGTCTACCCAAATAATGTAACGTAAGAGTTCACGTTTCCAATGGTGCACTTTCATTTCTCCCTTTGTCTCGCGATGTTATATTGAACACAAGTCATGGTCCTCATCAACTTGTCTTTGTTCAATGCTTTCTCGATCTTGAATATAATGATAGTTCCAATCATATTGGGGTACGTCCATACACTTTCATCATTATCACTCATCGAGGGGCCCAAGCAAAACATCTCTCTTCCGAGGGACAAATTTCATCTTGACTTATCATCCTTCCCATCATGAATCCGATCATGCCAAAGATATCCTTTATAGATGTCGTGTTAAGATACCGTTTGACTAAAATCAAACATGACTTTCATCATATATAAGGTCATGATAATCTCAGGTCTAGGGACTAAATGAAGTAACCTTATGAGATTTAATTATGACATTTGACCATGACATAAATCTCATGCGGCTCATGTCCAGTCACTTGTTCTCTAACAAGTACCCATAATTTCAATGTGCATCTCTATGCATATAATCATCGTATGATTATCCATTGACAATTATACTAATTATTCTCTTAATAATTAGGGACGGAGATTATTATAAACAAATATACAAAACATATATAATAATCAACTGATAAACATCTCATATAATAATAAGTAATATCAACACATAAGTCTATCAATCATAGGCCTAGGGCATAACACTAACAGTCTCCCACTTGCACTAGGCCCAATATACTATGTATCAAATACCCATGGACCTAACATGACCATCATGCTTAGCTTGCGGGAGAGCCTTAGTTAATGGGTCCGCCACGTTGTCATCAGTGTTTACTTTGCATATCTTTACGTCTTCCCTTTCACATATCTCTCGAATAATGTGGAAACGTCAAAGTATATGTTTGGATTTCTGGTGTGACCTTGGTTCCTTTGCTTGTGCAATGGCACCATTGTTGTCACAATAAAGTTCAATAGGGTCTCTGATGCTTGGAACGACTTCCAAATCACTAATGAACTTTTTGATCCAAACTGCTTCTTTAGCTGCATCGGATGCTGCTATGTACTCAGCTTCGGTTGTAGAATCAACGACGGTACTTTGCTTGGAACTTTTCCAACTCACAGTGCCTCCATTAAGCGTAAACAAAAATCCAGACTGCGATCTGAAATCATCTTTGTCGGTTTGAAAGCTAGCATCTGTGTAGCCTTTCACTACAAGATCTTCTTCCATTCCTCCAAAGACCAAGAATACATCCTTAGTTCTTTGTAAGTACTTAAGGATATTCTTGACTGCTATCCAATGTGGTTCGCCGGGATTCGATTGGTACCTACTTGTCATGCTTAGAGCACACGAGACATCGGGTCTAGTACATAACATAGCATATATGATAGACCCAATTGCCGAAGCATATGGAATACCATTCATTCTCTTTCGCTCATCATTAGTCTTAGGACTTTGATTCTTGCTAAGAGATATACCATGTAACATTGGCAAGTTTCCCCTTATAAAATTTTCCATTTGGAATCTTCTAAGAACCTTGTCAATGTAAGTCATTTGACTTAAACCAATCATCCTCTTGGATCTATCTCTATAGATCTTGGTACCAAGAATATATGCAGATTCGCCCATATCTTTCATCGAAAAGCACTTTCCCAACCAAGACTTGACAGTCTGTAGTGCAGGAATGTCATTTCCAATAAGTAAGATATCGTCGACATACAACACCAAGAATAGTGCTACGCTCCCACTAATTTTCTTGTATACACAAGGTTCATCTTCGTTTTTGATAAAGCCAAACTCTTTGATTGCTTCATCAAAACGTAGATTCCAACTCCTAGAAGCTTGCCCTAATCCATAAATGGATTTCTGCAACTTACACACCTTGTTAGAATTTTCTGGATTAACAAAACCTTCAGGTTGTATCATGTATACATCCTCAAGTAACTTCCCATTTAGGAAAGCTGTTTTGACATCCATTTGCCATATTTCATAGTCATAATATGCGGCTATGGAAATTAAAATTCTAATAGACTTAAGCATAGCTACAGGCGAAAAGGTTTCATCATAGTCGATGCCATGAATCTGCCTATATCCCTTAGCTACAAGCCTAGCCTTATAGGTGTGCACCTTCCCATCCATGTCGGTCTTCTTCTTGAACACCCACTTGCACCCTATGGTTTTTACACCTTCGGGAGGATCAATCAAGTTCCAAACTTGATTATCAGCCATGGATTGTAATTCGGACTTCATGGCCTCTTGCCATTTTTCCGAATCAGGAGCGGACATCGCCTCTTGATAGCAAGTAGGTTCATCGTTTTCGATTAAATCCACTTCATCACTTTCCTTAACGAGAAATCCATATCTCTCGGGTTCGGATCGTGACCTACCACTTCGGCGAAAACTTGTGCATCTTGAACCGGTTCCACAACTCTTTGTGAATTTGGTTCAGTCTCTACCATTGGTTCAATGTTGTTTTCGGGTTCTCGAATTTCTTCGAGATCTATTTTACTCCCACTGGTTCCTTTGCGAAGAAACTCCTTTTCTAAGAAAGTACCATTTCGAGCAACAAACACTTTGTTCTCATTTCGGTTGTAGAAATAGTATCCTTTGGTTTCCTTAGGATAACCCACGAAAACACATTTATCAGACTTAGGTGCTAGCTTGTCAGAAGTTAACTTCTTGACATATGCATCGCAATCCCAAATCTTCATGAAAGACAAACTAGGTTTTCTTCCATGCCACATCTCATATGGGGTCTTTTGAACCGATTTGGTAGGAACTCTGTTTATAGTGAAAGCAGCAGTTTCTAGTGCATGTCCCCAAAAGGATAAAGGAAGCTCAACTTGACTCATCATAGAATGAACCATGTCCAACAAAGTTCTATTCCTCCTTTCAGACACACCATTCCATTGTGGTGTTCCGGGTGGAGAGAGTTCTGAAACGATTCCACAACTCTTAAGATGACTGTCAAATTCTTGGCTCAAATATTCAACACCTCGATCGGATCGAAGTACCTTAATAGTTTTGCCAAGTTGATTTTGCACCTCATTTTGAAATATTTGAAATATCTCAAACGATTCACTTTTATGTTTCATTAGATAAACATATCCAAATCTACTATAATCATCAGTGAATGTTATGAAGTACCAAAATCCTCCCCTAGCATCGCTACTCATAGGTCCACATACATCGGTATGTATGAGTCCTAATAAGTCGCCCGCCCTTTCACCGGTTTTGGTAAATGGGTCCTTGGTCATCTTGCCAAGTAAACAAGATTCGCATGTCTTATATGATTCATAATCATGTGAGTCTAAAAATCCATCTTTGTGGAGTTTAGAAATGCATTTCTCGTTAATATGGCCAAGACGACAATGCCATAAGTAAGTGTGGTTTACATCATTGGGTTTAGATCTCTTGTTAATGTTATAGACATCATTATCACGATTTTCAACATCAAGAATATAAAGGCCATTGAATGAAACAGCAGTACAATAATGCATATCACTCTTGTAAATGGAAAATTTCTTATCACATATAAGAAAATTAAAACCTTCATTATCCAAACATGAAATCGAAATAATATTCCTACTTAAAGTTGGAACGTAATAACAATTGTTCAAAAAAAGTATTAGTCTACTAGGTAAAGTAACTTCATAAGTTCCTACGGCTAATGCAGCAACTCTTGCTCCATTCCCCACACGTAGGTCCACTTCACCTTCCTTAGGCATCCTTCTATTCTTTAGACCCTGCACATTTAAACAAATGTGAGTTCCATATCCGGTATCCAATACCCAAGAACTAGAAGTAGATAGGAATATATCTATAACAAAGATACCTGAAGTAGAAGCAACTCCTTTGCTCTTCTTCAGTGCTTCCTTGTATTTTGCACAGTTTCTCCTCCAATGTCCAATCTCATTGCAATGGAAGCAGACTGCGTCCTCTTGGGACTTGGGCTTAGCCTCTTTAGGCTTGGAAGCCTCTTTGGGTTTGGCAACTTTTGCCTTAGGATTAGCGACTTTTGCTTTTCCTTTACCCTTAAAACCCTTCCCCTTATTAACCATCAGCACTTGGTCGGTTTTCTTCTCGACAATATTGGTTTCCGCAGTGTTCAACATTTGAACTAACTCGGAAAGGTTTTTATTCATTCCACCCATGTTATAGTGCATTATGAAATTACTAAAACTTTTGGGTAATGAATTCAATATTATGTCGGTAGTCAACTCTTGGCTAATTGGAAAACCGAGCCTTTCAAGATGCTCAATGTGGCCTTTCAACTTAAGAGCATGGGGACCAACAGCTTGTCCTTCACTCATCTTGCATGAGGTCAAGACCATAACTGTGTTGTACCTTTCTTGCCTAGCTTGTACTTGGAACATTTCCATCAGTCGATTGTTTAAGTCAAATGTCCCCAAGTGCTCAAGATTCTTCTGAAGGTTCTTGCACATGGCGGAGAGCATAAGGCAACCAACATCTGTAGAGTCACGCTTGTGCTTTAGATATTGATCCCTTACTGCCCTAGTAGCATTGGCAGCAGGTTCAGGTGGAATAGGTTCCTCGAGAACGTACAGTTTTTCCTCTTGCTTGAGAACAATTCTCAAACTACGGATCCAATCCATATAGTTTGTACCATTCTCTTCCAACTTTTCCTTCTCAAGGACAGATCGCAGTGAAAAGTGATTATTGTTTGATGCCATTTATTCTACAAAAAGATATACATAAAATATGAACACATATAAGTAAACATATTATATGAAAAGTATAATGCATTTATATAAAATGCTCCCACTAAATTATACACCTTCAAATGCAAATAAGCATAATATACATTTAATGGGCTAAGATCCAACTTTAATTCAATTTCAAGTTTCCTATGGCAAACCGCTCAAAATTAAATTAATTAGGTAGAAAACATCAATCATATCACATATATGACTCTTAGATCTTTTATGAGATTTATTCAAGACATCATATGTTTAGGCATATTTTAATCTCATCTTATGCCTTGGGTCCAAAACCATTTTGATAACCCAATTAAGTTCATTCACTTTAAACGTATAGGAACCACCATTTCCTCATCTTGCTCGCATTAAATAGAATCAAAGCACCTTGCTATGGCAAGCCCACCCAAAACTATCCGAATGGTCTCAAGTGTTTTAATCATGAATTGACATAAAGAACTTAAAAGTTAAATGAAGGTTCTTTAAGGTAGATTATAAGCATATCAACAAATATAGTCATAATCGTGCACCAGGTAAGTTCCCAGGAAGATAGGTGAGCCACAAGGACTTCTTAAGTACCAACTCTTCCTTAGACAGAACTCTCCTAGACATGCACAATCAGAAATCAGCTCTGATTTGGCAACATAATCACCACCTTTTATAAACAATCAGTTTCCTTTTAAATTTCGCGTAATTATGACTTGTTTCCATAAACAATCATAAAATCCAAAATTTTAATGTCTAAATCTAAACATATTAGGAAACTATAATGCAATGTTTCAATTAAACATAAAATTTCTTAACACGTAAGAACAAGTAATTCATGCATCGCAATAATTATTAAAATCATATTTTAATCAACTAAGCATGCATAAACAATGAATTAATCTAGCATAGCCCTATAAACTCAATTTTATAGCATCCAGATTAACACACAAATACATCAGACTGTAAACACATTCAAAGATTAACCAGATTGTTCATCAACCTGATAATGCCCAGATTGGGCTAGAAGTGTCGCTTGACAAAAGCAAGTTCTGTTGCATGACAGAAGCTAGTTATGTCGCGTGACACAAGATGACTGTTTTCCAGATTTCCAGAATTCAATCAATTCTAAATCACAGAGCAATTAAATCATGCAAACGACTTTTAACAGATTTAATTCAATATCATTAGAACACGAATTAGGCATGTTGTTTCAAAAACAATTAATCTATCGCATACAAAACATGCAAAAGAACATATAAACGATTTTATATTACTTTTCTAGCATGTTAATTCAAACTTAATCATACGAACGGGGTTCTTTCCACTGTTGGGTTTTACGGGTCCATGCGCAGCAGAATTAAGCATTAAAAACATAAAACCCAAGAAGCCCTAGGATTCGTTCTATACAATTAACTTGAAAACTATGAGATAGATGTAACCAACCTTGAACGCTTTCCGTTCTTGAGCTATCAAACGATTTGATTATGTGATTTTGAATCACAAACTTCGTTCTTCAACTTGCTTGAACTCTAGGTCTTGATCGATGAACGAGCGAAGACCCTCTTTCGGTATCCACACCTTTGAATGAATCTAAGAACAATTTCTTGAAGATTGCTAGATTGAGAATATGTTTGTGAATTTCTATTGAGAATTTCGGCTAGCTTTCTTGGGTTGACAGACGTTCATATTTATAGTACATTAGTATAGAATATGAATCCTAATCAAATTAGAAAATAATTATGTCAAACCGCCTCAGTGGCTTGTTGTGTCGCATGACCAGACACAGCATATGGCCAGTTTTGTCGCACGGCCTAAAAAGCCCATTGAGGAGTTTTCTCAATCATTCTTCCAATGGTTTAATCAATTCATTCTAGTTGTGTGTGACCCAATAGGATTACATTATGTTGTCAATGAGTTCAATCATATCGACCCTCATAAGACATAAGTGAACTCTAGCAAGCCATTATGTCTACCCAAATAATGTAACGTAAGAGTTCACGTTTCCAATGGTGCACTTTCATTTCTCCCTTTGTCTCGCGATATTATATTGAACACAAGTCATGGTCCTCGTCAACTTGTCTTTGTTCAATGCTTTCTTGATCTTGAATATAATGATAGTTCCAATCATATTGGGGTACGACCATACACTTTCATCATTATCACTCATCGAGGGGTCCAAGCAAAACATCTCTCTTCCGAGGGACAAATTCCATCTTGAATTATCATCCTTCCCATCATGAATCCGATCATGCAAAAGATAGCCTTTATAGATATCGTGTTAAGATACCGTTTGACTAAAATCAAACATGACTTTGATCATATGTAAGGTCATGATAATCTCATGTCTAGGGACTAAATGAAGTAACCTTATGAGATTTAATTATGACATTTGACCATGAAATAAATCTCATGCGGGTCATGTCCAGTCACTTGTTCTCTAACAAATACCCATAATTTCAATGTGCATCTCTATGCATATAATCATCGTATGATTATCCATTGACAATTATACTAATTATTCTCTTAATAATTAGGGATGGAGATTATTATAAACAAATATACAAAATATATATAATAATCAACTGATAAACATCTCATATAATAATAAGTAATGTCAACACATAAGTCTATCAATCATAGGCCTAGGGCATAACACTAACACATCTTGCCTAGACAAGCGCGTAGAACCTTGTCGCAAGCCGCGAGGATGAGGCGGAGGGAATTCATTCGGACCGAGCGAAAATACGACTTCACTACCCCTACTTCCGAGTTCTACCCCGGCAAGAGGGAGCACAAATCGATGAAAACTCAATCGATTGGGATAAGCACTCTTGATTTGCTTGATTTCACCAATTTTGATCGATTTTTGATTGATTTAGGGCTTGACCCAATTTTTTGAGAATTTTTGAATTTTTCTTGCGATTTTATTGATGATTGTGGGAATATGATAATTAACCTATGAGGCTATGGACATAAATAAACATGCATGTGCAATTTATTTGAAAAAAATATGAGAATGACTCATTTTTTGAAAATAAAGTAAGAAAAATAATGTCTAAAATGTGACGGAGTTCTTGCATGTGCTAGAACTAGGTCAATTTCTGATCAAGGATGGGAAAACAAGATTTTGGACGATGAAAAGGATTCATGCATGCCATCTTGAAAAATTAAAACCTATGTGAAAAGAATTTTGTGAAAATTGGACTTTTTTTGTGTTTGAGAGAGCAATGTGCTCGGGATGACGTGTTTCAAATGATGAAAGACACGTGTTCTAGACAAATGATGCTAGAAATCTCTTATGAATGATTTTCTTTGACAATATGTGCACTTTTTTTTGTGAATATATGCATGCTTTTGGGATAAAAATGAAGGACTAACAGGCTTCTGCTGTGTTTTCCTACAGGAGAGCAAGTCGAGGGGACCCACGGAGGTGGCGGTGAAGTTGTGGGACAGGATGCCCGACTTTGAAAAGGATGGCGTGAATCCTAAACAGCTGGTGATAGCGACTGGGCTTCATTCCTTCATCGAGGCTATTGGTAGAGGCATTCATGTGACCTCTAAGAGTAAGGGGTTGGTCCAGGCCCTTTCGGAGTTTTGGTGGGACACCACTCACAGCTTTCATCTTAGCTGGGGAGAGATCACGGTGACTCCCGCCGACTTCACTGCCATTACTGGCTTGAGGTTCACTGGTAGGCCTGTGACTTGGAGGGATCACATTTCTGGGGCCAAGTTCAGAGCTTTGGTAGGTTTTGACCTTCGTCCTAAGGGGCTTGGGATGGAGACGAGGTTCGTTGAGGTGGAGGTTCTGAGATGCATGGCGAAGTTTGCTGCCAACGAGGTGACTGCCCACTAGCTCGCGAGAGCTTTCTTGTGGTTGATGTTGTCTGTCACCATTTTTGCGAACTCTGGGACATTGGCGATGCTTTACCTGCTTGATTCTTTGGAGGACCTGGATGAGGTTGGGGAGGTCTCTTGGGGCGAGGCTGGATTGGCTGAGCTCTACTTTTCTTTGGATTTGTACAGCCGGAATAAGGCTGTGTCTATGGATTGTTTTTCTTTTGCTCTTGAGGTACTTTCACTTTATTTTCTCTCTTTTACTTTTATGTCTTGAGATTTTATGAGAGAAATGACCTTTTTGTTTTGAACATGCAGGTCTGGTTCTGTGAGGTGATCAGGTTCATTCCTTGGAACCAACAGAGTGATCCGGAGATCTTCCCGGCCATGATTCGCTGGAGGGGAGAGGCTAGGGATAAGTTCACCGGGAAGACCCGGATTACTTTTGATTACAAGATGGTGAGACCCGTCATCAACAGGGACGGTCATGAGGGAGTGGACTTCTATCCCTGGGGGAGGTATCCAGAGGCTTTGATAGGGGATGCCTTGGTGGTGACCAGGCAGAGGAGATGGCTGACAGGGTTGACCTGTGATATCATTTATCTGGGGGACCGCTTCTCCAAGCAGCACGGTCATGTCCCTCCTTTGGGCGCTATTACCCCTCATGACCCTCCTCCGCTCATGCTGCAGCCCAGGCATTAGTCGGTGGATGAGATAGAGAGATATCAGGCTGGCCTGGCGGCTGAGGAGTATTTTGACTTCGCTACCCCGTATGCCACCTTTGTGGAGGCGCGATTGAGGATACCGCAGAAATTAGTGAAGATAGCCGCTGCTCAGGGGTACGGGGAGGCCGAGCCAACTGATCCACCTATGCCTCTAGCTCACCTTTCTTATGTGGTGAACGGGGTAGCGAGGAGGCTGATGGTGCCTGTTCCTGACACGAGGGAGCCCGAGTATACTTTACTTGCTGACAGCACTGTAAGTATCTCTAGGTCCCTTCTCTTTTCAGCTTTCTTTATTTTCTGTGATTTTGAGTTTTTCTGGGATTTTCTGAGTTTTTCTTTTCTCGCAGGTTCCTGCTCGTACCTATGATGGCTTGGTACGGCAGAACAAGGGCTGGAAGGAGGTGGCTCGGTCCCTTCTGAGGAAGCTGGCCTGTGCGTCAAGGGCTGCGGGGAATGCGCGGGAGCCCGAGCGCAAGAGAAGGCACGTTGGGAGCACGACCTCTACATCCTCGGCCTCAGGGTACCACTCATTCTCCACCAGTGCCGTGCCTCGGGGGCGGGGGCCTAACACGGACATTTTGGAGCAGCTGGCGGAGTATGAGCACGTGGCTGTCCACCTATCTGATGTGAGTGATGATGAGGATCTGCTTAGGGACCCTGAGTTCTATGAGCTAAGCAGCGATGATGATGAATCGGAGGCTTAGGATTCCTTAGGGTTGAACTAGGAGAGGAAGAGAGAAATAATGAACAAAACTATGCACAATTTGTATTTTCATTATTTTATTTGGGCACCAAGGAGGCGAAAACAATGTAATGATCTTTTGTTTTCTTTTCTTATTAATGTTTTATGATTTTGCACATTACTTGAGCCTCGGGGCAGCTTTTTTGCTTGGAATTGGGGCGAAAATTGGGTCGAAATGATTTATAATGATATGTGAATGCATGAATGGTGCTTGGGCATATTTTTATGCATGTTTTGTTGAGAAAGTGGGGTGAGAACTCCACTTGGGCAGCAGCTTTGGCTGCTGCAGATTATTTTTTCTGCAGAAGCGAATGAAGCCGTCCGGCCTGGTCCTGGGCAAAAGAAGTCGTGGAGCTTGGAACCTTGTCTGAACTGGTTTTTTTTAAAACAAAATCAAGGAAGGGCCTTTTCATTTCATTTTCACCCTAGACTTATCCCAACTGATCCCAAGGCATATTTTTGACCAAAAAATCACTGAGTCCGATCATTTGCCATGGAAAAATCAGTCCGATTGCAAAAGGGGAAAATAGATCATTTTCTGTCCGATCTTCAATCTTGGATGAGACACAACTTTCAATCTCATAAGGGGCTATTCGACAATGCCTTCAAGATCAAGTCTTTATGGCATTTAAAGGATCTCCCGCCCGATTGGGACCTTTTGAGAGCAGCAGCGAGGTTTTGGGACGTCCGGAGACACGTTTACTGCTTTTCTTACAATGAAATCATCCCAACCTTTGAAGACTTCCGGGCATTGATTGGGGGTCCAGAAATTGAATCCATCTCGATTCCTTTGACAGGGGACGTACCGGTGACCGTAAAGTTGGCATCTTTTCTGCGAATTTCTCCGGAAGAAATTGAGGGGATGATGATAGCCCCTGACAGGATCGACATTTCTGATATCCCGAGCAGGTTTGGGTCTCCAGTTATGGCTACGACCACAGTGTCTATAGATGTATTTATCCTCTGCGTGTTCTCTTTTCTGTTTACTGCCGAGTCCTTCGGGGTCTGCCATAGTGGCCATTTGGACATGGTCAGAGATTGCAGGGCTGGGAAAGATATTATTCCACTGATTTTGGGTGAGACTCTGCACGACATTGACAGGATGGCTAGGGGGACCATTTTATGAGGTCTGGGAGCCCAGCTGTGTTAACTTTATGCTTACAGGAGAGGCTTGGGGCTTTGCCGGGGGCTTTGCCTACTCAGTGCCCTTAGTTGATTTCCCGAAGGGGTGCACCTAGGCAGTAGGATCAGGGTAGCTGGGAGCTGATGATGGCTAGGTTGTCCACCTCGGACATTCACTGGTGGGTGCCTCATTGGAGGTTGCAGACTCGGAGGACGTTTCAGGAGTCCGATGTAGTGAGGGTTCCGGGGCTTTCTTGGTCATCTTTCTACATCCCCTGCTTAGTGTCCAGGCATTTTGGGATCTTGCAGGAGCCGTTAGACGATTGGGAGGACATCCGTACCATGGAGGTGGTGTCTTTTGACATGAGGGATCCAACCAGCTTTTCACTTTTCTCGAGGGCATAGACATACGTCGCTTTTCCACCCAGGGCCATTCTCAAGAGCAGGATGAGTACTATCTTTACCATGAATTACTTAGACTGGTACGAGAGGGAAATGGGGGCGACTCAGATCGTTTTGGGAGAGAGGTGTTGGGCCTTATTGGGTGCTGACTGCGACTCGAGCAGGACTCTGAGGGAGACTGAGGCCAAGGCTAGCTGCCATAACCAGTCAGGTGATCTTATTAGAGACATGGAAGCCCGATATGAGAGACTATCGGAGGTCTCTCCTCTTACTGAGGCTCAGAGGGAGGAGGTACGAACTCGTGCCAGGGTAGAGAAGGCACTTATCGACACAGGCTTGGTGGAGGCTCCAGTGAGGATTCCTGAGATTTGGATGAGGGAGACCGACATCATCGATAAGAAGAGGAAGAACACTCAGCGGGGTCGAGGGTAAAGGAAAGAAAGGCAAGAAAGACTCCGTTGAGGACAACTGAGAGACCTATTCCGAGTACCTAGTTATTACCTTTTGCAAACACATTAGTTTATTAGGTCTTTTTTGTATGTTTTAGTCTTTGTAGCAGGTTAGCAGAGTCAAGAGTAGACCGTGCTTTAACTCATCAAGAAGTTTTTGACTTGTAAATAACAAAGATATTTTCTTAGAAATTATAAGACACATTTCATGAAAACTTTGAATGTCTTATTTATTGTTTAGACTGAACCATTTCTGGCTGCCTACGTTCCCCTTTTACTAGAAAGACTAAGGGGCTCATGTCTTCGTAGTTCATTCTGGTGAACTGTCGGGATTTTTTTAGGTACAATCCTGTTTTCTGCCTAGATCACCCTTTTTAGGGTTTTTAGCCTAGCTGGGCATTACTCTTTTTGCATCATTTTTTTTATGTGCGACCCTTCTTCTGCCTAGACTGCCCTTTTTGGGTTTTCAGCCTAGCTGGGTATTACTCTTTTTGCACTATTTTTTTTTAATGTGCAACCCTGTCTTCTGCCTAGACCGCCCTTTTTTTGGATTTTCAGCCTAGCTGGGTATTACTCTTTTTGCACTATATTTTTTTAATTATTTTTAGACATAGTACCGGCGGAGCTTGTCACCGTTGACTGGATGAACAAAGGGATTGCCGTCCAGGTCCGCAAGCTTCATTGCTCCTCCCGATAGTGTCTTCTGCACCACATACGGGCCAATCTAAATGGGTTCCCACTTTCCCAGAGGGTTGCCTCTGGTAGGGGGCTTTACTTTCAGTACTAAGTCACCTTCTTTGATGTCTCTGGCCTTGACCTTTTTGTCGAATGTCCTGGCCATTCGCCTTTGGTAGGCTCGGGTGTGTTCCATGGCTTTTAGCCTCCTTTCATCAAGTAGGGCCAATTCATCATGCCGGCTGCGTAACCATTCTACTTCATTGACATTGTTTTCTAGGAAGACCCTTAATGACAGAATTTCCAACTCTACTGGCAGCACCGCTTCCATCCCGTAGGTCAGGGCAAAAGGGGTTTCTCCCGTAGCTGTTCTAACAGACGTCCTGTAGCCCCAGAGTGCCAGATGCAGCTTTTCGGGCCAGTCACGACCACGAGTGGCCATCTTCCGGATAATTCTCTCGAGTGTCTTACTGGCAGCTTCTACTGCCCCGTTGGTCTGAGGCCTATACGGGGATGATTTGTGGCGAGTGACTATGAATTCTGACAGCAATCTATCGCAGTCTCCCTTCGAAGTGTGACCCGTTATCTGAAATGATCTCGTTGGGCACCCAATATCTGCACATGATGTTTTCTTTGACAAACTGGGCCACTTTCTTGGAAGTGAGGACCTTATAGGACTTAGCTTCTACCCATTTCGTGAAGTAGTCCACTGCCACTAACACAAATTCATGCCCATTGCTTCCTGCCGGGGCTATCTTCCCTATCACGTCAATGCCCCAGGTTGCAAACGGCCAAGGAGTCGTCATGCAGTACAAGTCATGAGGCGGAAGATGATTGAGGATGGCAAACCGTTGGCATTTGTCACACTCTCGGACATGCTGAACATAGTCTGTTTCCATGGAAATCCAGTAGTAGCCCATTCTGAGGATCACTTGCATCAATGCCCTGACATTCATATGAGGACCGCAGGGACCATTATGGACTTCGGTCATTAGCTCTCTTGCCCTTTCTTTGGTGACACATAAGAGGAGTGGTCCTTGGTACCGTTTCTTGTACAGATCGCTCCCTAGGATGACATAGTGAGAGGCCAGCCTCTTCAAGGCTTGCAAGATTTTGGCTTTGATGCCTTCCCTTGGTCTACCTTCTTCATTTCTAAAAGTTGACTCCCCATCTTTGAGAAACTGGTAAATCTGACTGTACCAAGGTTCCTTGATAGGCTCAGGTCCCAAGTCTATTTCGCAACAGAAAGTCGGGGCTTCTCTTCTACCCACTTTGAATGGTTTTATTGCCTTTCCCTCGGGGATCTCTACCAATGAGTCTAGAGTGGCTAAGGCATCTGAAAATTTGTTCTTGTCTCTCGGCAGGTAATGGAAGGTCACTTCTCTGAACTGCTTAGTCAATTCTTCCATGTAGGCATGATACCTCTGAAGATTAGGATCCACAGTCTTCCACTTGTTGGAGACCTGGTTGATGATCAGGGCTGAGTCTCCATAGACCTCGAGTTCCCTGACATTTCATTCTAAGGCAGCCTCCAAACCAGCGATACAAGCTTCATACTCTGCAGCATTGTTTGTGTCAGGGAAGTTCAACTTGATGGATATTGGCGTGTGCTCATCTTTCGGGTCGACCAGTAGCATTCCTACGCCATTTCCCCTTTTGTTAGCAGCCCCCTCAAAGAAAAACTACCATCAGTTCTCAGGCTCAACTATGAAGATCCCTTCATCCGGAAACTAGGGTTCAGGCCCTCGGTCCTCATTGCTAGGGAAGTTTGCCAGATGGTCTGACAGCGCTAGACCCTTGATTGCCTTTCTCGTCACATAGTTGATGTCATACTCAGCCAGGAAGAACGACCACTTTGCTAGACGCATCGAAAGGGAAGGCTTGTTGAAGATGTACTTGATAGGGTCCATTTTCGAGACCAAGTTCACAGAGTGGGCTTGCATGTAATGCTTCAGCTTACCGACTACCCAGACCAGTCCTGCACAAGTCTTTTCGCACGTCGAGTAATTGAGCTCACTTCCTTGCAACTTTCGACTGACAAAGTAAATGGCATTTTCTACCCGAGAGTCCTTCTTTTCCTGAGCCAGCATAGCCCCAACTGCCGTATCAGTGACAGTGAGATAGAGCAAAAGAGGTTTATGTCCATGTGGGGGGCATAGCACTGGGGGATGTACTAGGTACTGAAATTACCCGGGATCCGGAGCTCCCGCGCATCTCGCATTCGCGTCGTCGCTGTTTTCGGGGAATGTTCGCCCGGATCCGAGAGGCAGCGCGTTCGCGCCCCGGCATCTAGCTTTTATTCCCGCTTTGCAGCGTTTTCGAGTTGGAGGTGTCTCGCCGTGTTTTGCTTTGTAGAGTCGCCACGCCGTTTTTATTATTAAGCCCAAAACATTGAAAAAGGGCATCAGTTTAAAAATAATAAACTGTTTTTGTGTGATGAGATTTTGAGTTCGGAGGTCAGATGACTCCTCGGGAAGAGAATATTAGAATCTTAGAGCTCACCCGAGTCGCCTCGTAAAAACGAGTCTTTCGGATACCCCTAATATTCTTTAAATGTTGTGTGTGTGTGTGTGCTTTTAAAAATGCATGCTGTATCGGATGTCTACATTGTACACTGCGTATTGAAATGTATTGAAATAGTGTAGGAAGGAAGCCTTACCAATGTTGGTTCGTGTCTGTCTTCCGCTGGGGAATAGTGTTTGAGGATGGAATGATGTTCCGGTACGGACCGGGATTGCTTCGGGAGGGGCCGGTTGTCTGCGGACAGAGTTTCGGCGTGAGTTGAGATTGTAGGCTGCGTTCGGGCAGAGTTTCGGCGTGCGTTGGGATCGCAGGGATCACTCGGGCAGAGGTTCGGCGTGCGTTGGGGTGGCAGGAGTCACTCGGGCAGAGTTTCGGCGTGGTTTGGGATCGCCGGTTTGACTCGGAAAGAGCCGGGACGCCTCGGGAAAGACCAGGCAAGGCCTCGGAGTACCACGAGGGGCCTCAGAGTACCTCGAGAGTGCCTCGGGGCAGCGCGGGAGCATCGCGGGAGCGCTCGGGGAGGCTTCGGAGCACCACAAGGGGGCTCGGAAGGCCTCGGAAGGATCCGAAAGGGGCCGGGATTGCCCCGAAGGGTCTTAGAGGGGAGTCTGAAGGCTAAGGGAGGAAGAGAGAAGAGGGAGGTGTGAAAAATGAGGGAGGGGGAGCCCTCTATTTATAGTGCCAGAAAAATGCAAAGAGGTCCGTACGGACCTCCCATGTTATCCAGAATTTTGGTTTTCCTAGATTTGAGGGAATATGTGATGATGGTGAATATTCTGGAATTATGATGTCCCCTATGCAAAGAGGTCCGTACGGACCATATTGGCATGCAAAGAGGTCCGTACGGACTAACCATGCATGAGGGTAATCATTTTCTCCGGGATTTGAGGGAATATTGTGGACTTTAAGAGGATTCAGTAATTATTAAAGCAAAGAGGTCCGTACGGACTACTTATGCTTTTCCAATTTCCTAAAAATTCCCAAAAGGTCCTTTTATCCCTTTTTATCCCAGAAAGGCCCCTCCCTTGGTTTGGTTGAGGGTTTTGAGAGGGTTTTGAGTGCCATAGGTCTTCGAGACTGTGTTTGTGAGTCTGCGGTGTTTCCTGTGTGTTCGGCAGAGGGTGATCCAGATTGGGGTACTTACAGAAGCCCCTCAACGACGTCACTTTCGGAGGAAGTGGGGTCGTTGATAAGATAAGGGTCCTAATCTGGATCGCGTGCTGGGAGAGGAAGCGATCGTGGAGGTTGGTGGGAGGACGTGGCGGTGTCCTATTGTGTGACCGTTTAGGTCAATTGGCTGGACCCTGTGATAGGATTCCTATGTATCCCTGGCGGGAATCAAGCCTGATCGTAGTTCGTGCGTGGGGTGAGTGTGGTAGTGCACGAGGACGGGATATGTCCTCTGACTAAAACTCTATGGGTGGACGTGGTGGTGTCCTGGGTAACCGTATAGGTCGATGGCTGGACCCTGTGATAGGATTCCTACGTATCCCTGGCGGGAATCAAGCCTGGCCGTAGTTCATAGGTCGTGAAATTGTGAGTGTATGTGGGCTTGATGGTGCCCTGAAGTATCGTGTGACCGCCGAGGTCAGTGGTAAGGACAGGGTGGTGTCCTAAGATGTGGTGACCGCCGAGGTCAATTGTGAGGACGTGGTGGTGTCCTGGGGTGGAAATTTTACGATTTTCCTAATCGGGTGGTTTAAGGCCTTCCGGGCTGGAGATAGTGATTTGGGAGGTTTATACGGTCTTCCGGACCGAGTGGTTTAAAGCCTTCCGGGCTGGAGATAGTGATGGGGGAGGTTTATACGGTCTTCCGGACCAAGTGATTTAAAGCCTTCCGGGCTGGAGATAGTGATGGGAGAGGTTTATACGGTCTTCCGGACCGAGTGGTTTAAAGCCTTCCGAGCTGGAGATAGTGATGGGGGAGGTTTATACGGTCTTCCGGACCAAGTGGTTTAAAGCCTTCCGGGTTGGAGATAGTATGAAGACTTGAGTCGTCTTCTGGTTGCAGTTTGCCATGCGTGAGGACTTTGAATCGTCTTCTGGCTGCGGTTTGCCATACGTGAGGACTTTGAATTGTCTTCTGGCTGCGGTTTGCCATGCGTGAGGACTTTAAATCGTCTTCTGGTTGCGGTTTGCCATGCGTGAGGACTTTGAATCGTCTTCTGGCTGCGGTTTGCCATGCGTGAGGACTTTGAATCGTCTTCTGGCTGCGGTTTGCCATGCGTGAGGACTTTGAATCGTCTTCTGGCTGCGGTTTGCCATGCGTGAGGACTTTGAATCGTCTTCTGGCTGCGGTTTGCCATGTGTGAGGACTTTGAATCGTCTTCTGGCTGCGGTTGTGGAGGCATGGCTGCCTTGAGCTTTGATTGCGAGAGGTGTAGATGCCTCGTGCTTTGTCCGCTGGGGAGAAAGTTGGACTTTACGATGACTGCCGGTGTTCGTCCGTTGGGGATTTATCGTGGCCTTGTAGGGGCCTTCATGCTGAGAGGGTGACGTCGGGCTTACTTTGATGGCCGGTGTTTGAGTTGCCGTTGAGTGGGCAAGGATGATGGCCGGTGATTGCTTCACTATTTGGCATTTTGGAGGCGTTTCGTGCCTTGGGATTTGTACTCGAAGGTGTTGGCTCCTTCTTGCGCTTGTTTTGCCGTTGAGTGGGCGAGGTCCGGGCTTACGCTGACGGTCGGTGCTGGGGATACGTAATCTTGTACGACTTCCTTTTGATTTGCTGGGGAAGGAGCTCGGGCTTACTTTGATGGCCGGTGCTTGCGTTGTCGTTGAGCGTTTTGGAGGCGTTTTGTGCCTTGAGATTTGTGCTGGGAGGTGTTGGCTCCTTCTTGCGCTTGTTTTGCCGTTGAGTGGGCGAAGTCCGGGCTTACACTGACGGCCGATTGTTGAATTGCCGTTGAGTGGGCGAAGTCCGGGCTTACATTGACGGCCGGTGGTTGAATTTATGGGTTAAGGACCAAACTGCACTGAATTTGTTGAAATAGGCCTTAGGACAGCCAGGGGCAAAGATTATAAGGGCAGAAAAGTAATTTGGCCCTCCCTTGCAAGAAGGTCCGTACGGACCAACCTGGGATGCAAAGAGGTCCGTACGGACCAATTTGATTTTTTACAGTTCCCAGATTTTGACTGGGATTAAATGCTGAGCCTTTCCCCATTTCTTCTTCTTCCGTGCGTGAACCAGAGAGAGAGAAGGAGAGAAAAAACCTCCATTGTTAACCAAAATCCTTCATTTTTTTGCTTGAATTGCTTGCCATGGCGGAAGGATCTCGAAGGAATCGTCGACAACGCAGTCAAGAAGTGGTCGAGCAAAGGATGGAGCTCCAAAGAAATTGGATCTCCTTTGTTCCATCTTCGAAGAACCCGAATGTATTGTATCCGAATCCGGAGGTGCACAATCGTCGTTCTAGGAACGTCGGGGAGGTAAGAAATCCTTTTCGTTTCGATTCCCTGCTCAAATTTTTTGAATTCTAGAACTAGGTTTTAGTTTTTCGCATTTTGGGGTTTTTGTTATTTGCCATGCTTTTTGTGAAATTCTTGATGAATTGTTGAAAATTAGCATGTAAATATTGTGAATATGTGCATTTTGTGCAGAAATGTGTAGATTAGCTCTTATTTGTGAAAATAAAGTGCCTCTCTATGAAAATGCATGTTTTGGTGTTTTGTACCTTATGCTATTTATGTATGTACAATGTGGGAAAAATTGTCATGTAGGGACAAATTTTGTAGAAAAAATGTGACAGGTGCCGTGTTTCGTGACGGGTTTTGTCTGAAAGTATGTGTCGTGTAGGGACGGACTTTTCTTTTGAAAATGTGTTATGCAATGTGTACCGTGTTTTTGGTGACGGACTTTGTGGGGAAAGTATGTGCAATATGTGCCGTGTTTTGTGACGGGTTATTTTGAAAATGTGTCGTGTAGTGCTTGATCCCTTTGTTGAGAAAATTTGTACAGTGTGTGCCGTGTTTTGTGACGGACTGTATGGAAAAATTATGTATAATGCATGTCATGTTTTGAGTTGCATGTAAAAATTATGTGCAATATGTGCCGTGTTTCGTGACGGGATATATGTGCTTTGATTTTCTTTTGCATTAAGTACTGTGAATGACGTACCTTTGCTGTGTTTACCTGCAGGATGAGGGGCTCTTGGCTGGGAAGGCCAAGAAGATGAAGACTCGGGGATCGCTCGAGGCTGTTGTTGAGTTGTGGCAGCGGATGCCTGATATTTCTGTGGATGGTAGGCCGAGTCCCAGGAGGCTGGTCTACGCTTCTGGCCTGGGCGTGTTCGTAGAGAATTTGGCCGGGGTTTCTGACACGAGGAAGAACAAGAGCGTCTTCCTTGGCCTTTCTGAGTATTGGTGGGATACCACCCACACCTTCCATCTGAGCTGGGGAGAGGTGACAGTGACGCCCACGGACTTTGCTGCTATCACCGGGCTTTCCTTCAAAGGAGGGCCAGTGCGGTGGCGAGATATGATTGCCGAGGATGTGCTGACGGAGCTGCTGGGCTTTGCGCCTGTTCCTCGCAGGGGTCTTGGCATGCTGTATAGTGATGTTGAGATGAGGATCACGGCGCATCATTGGGGCCTATGTCCGGGGTACCGGCCAGGTGACGGCGGAGCAGCTGGCGCGCTCCTTCCTGTGGTTTGCGCTTTCCGAGACTTTGTTCTCGAACCACTCGACTACGGCTCCTTTTGCTCTGCTGGAGAGCTTGATTGATCTGGAGAGAGTTTGTGATATCGCTTGGGGCGAGGCGGGCCTGGCCGAGCTCTACTTCTCCTTGGACCGGTTTAGCCGGGGTGTGGCCAGTTCTTTGGCCTGTTTTGACTTTGCTTTGGAGGTATGAGTTCATTGCTGTTTTTGATTTAGCAACTTGTCGTTTCTCCATTTTCTTTTGCACTGAGCCTTTTCTGTTTTTGTCACAGGTGTGGTTCTATGAGATTTTCCAGTGCTTCCCGTGGGATAGAGATCCTGGGGCCGTAGCAGCGTATCCTGCGATGTTAGGCTGGGCCCGCCCGGCGAGGAGGAGGAGGACCAGCAGGGGGAAGCTCACCATCGCCTACGGGGATGTGCAGGAGCATTTGGAGAGAGATAGCCCGGAGAGGTTTGTTCTGTATCCTTGGGCTCGGTACGAGGATGATGACTTCGAGGGGGCTCCCCTGGTGACGGTGCAGCGGAAGATGCTGCGGGGCCTGACTTGTGACGTCATGTACCTGGGGGAGCGGGTCTTCTGGCAGCATGGCCCGGGTATGCTTCCCTTGGCTCCGAGGGACCCTCCTTTTGGGATGTTGGATTCCCGTAATATGGATGTGTTAGATTTCGAGAGGTATCTGGGCGGCGTGAGTGCCGATGAGTTTGTTTTATATAGAGAGGAGTATGGGGCCTTCGTGAGGAGGAAGTTGAGGACGCCACAGGTGTTAGCGAGGGAGAGGGAGGCCGGTCCGCAGTGGTCCCCTGCAGGTTCCGGTGCCTGGGCCGAACTTTACGTACGTTCGTGGGGATTCCTCGAGGAGGGTGTCTGTACCTGCACCCGAGCAGCTCCCCGCCGCCACCGCGCTGATCCCGATAGACCGGTGAGTGTGCTTACTCTTTTCCATCTTGGCATCTTTTCGTATTTTTCTTTTTGTTGTTGAGTATGACCGTATTGCCGAGCGTTTCTTTGCCGCTTGCTTGTGCAGTCCCGGGAGGGCTTTTGACATGCCGACCCGTCGTTACGTGGCGATGCGGTCTTTCGCGAAGAAGATGGCGTCGAAGCTGTCGTGGCGGTCCTCGCTGCGTGTGCCGGCGTACGAGCCGATGCCTTCGAGGCATTCTCGTAGATGTTCCTCCACCGAGAGCCGAGCCGGAGCCACAAAGCAGAGGGACCTTCGAGGGGGCGGCATAGCATGGATGCCGGACGTCTTCTGAGCTCCGAGGCCGTTGCACTTTACTCGCTTCTTCCCTCACAGGATGCACAGGTGAGGGATCGTCGAGCCTTCTTTCTTTGATCCTTTCGCCGGATTTGATCCTTCGAGTACTTTGAGTACCAACCTCCTGAGGGGGCTCGCACTCGATGACGAGGATATGACGGCGAGTTCACCGGATGCCCGACTTCTCTCTCGATGATCTTGGCAAGGATGATGATGCTGAGGATTCGGACTAGGGTTCATTTGCTTTCCCTCTTTCCATATCTTCTTTTTTTTCTTTTAGCAACAGACATTAGATGTACCTGTAATAAAACACTCGTATTTGCATGGCAAACGCATTTTATTTTAGGATGTAATGTCATTTTTGTGATTCCCGGGAGTTGTCCTAGAAATTGTTGCTATTATTTTTTTTTATTTTGTGCATGCCACGTGAGCTGAGAGTGCGTTTGTGGGTAGTGTATGTTTGCCGGAAATGGCTTTGGCCGTTGTTTGGGCGCTTTGGAGCAAGGTCCCGCCGAGGACAAATGGGTTGTTGTACCGTTTGGCCGGGGAAATGGGTCATGGTTACAAGGAGGTCCGTACGGACATACTTAGCATGCAAAGAGGTCCGTACGGGCCAACCTTGCTTTTGGGAAGGAAATAAATGCTTTCCAGTTGTCCGGTTCTTCCCCATTTCCCCATTTGCAGCCCATTTTCGAGCTTTCTTCCCCATTTTCTCTAGGAACCTCCATTTTTGCCATGGATTCTTCGTACGTCCCTAGAATTTTGCCGAGGCTTTCGCAGAGAGGCAAGCACACTTCCTTGAGCAGCCGAAAATGTGGATGCGGCGCCGTATGAGGCATCGTAGACGGGTTTTCGAGGTAAGGTTTCGTCTTTGCTCGATTTGGTCTTTTAAGGAGTTGGTTCCCGATTGGGATTTGTTGCGGGCCGCCGCGAAGTTCGGGATGTTAGGAGGCATGTGTATTGTTTCTCCTACAATGAAATGGTGCCCACTTTTGAGGATTTTCGGGCTTTGATTGGAGGACCGGAGGTGGAGGCCATCTCGCTTCCTTTGATTGGTGGTGCCGCGGTGAGCGTGAAGCTTTGTGCTTTCTTCGTACTTCGTTGGAAGAAGTGCAGGCATGATCCTCGATTCGGGTCATATTGACATTTCCGAGCCGCCTGAGCGGTTCATGGTTGATGATGAGAGTGATGTCTCTTGGGACGCATTTGCCTCGCGCGTGATGGCGACGCTTTTCCCGGTCGCCTCCTTGGCATTTGCGATGGTGCTTGCTAGATGTGGTTGGGCACCGCAGCCGGAGAGGATATTGTCCCGTTGGTGCCGGGGGAGACTCTTCATGGTATCGACCGTCCGGCGACCGGGGATCGTTTCATGAGAGGGGGAAGCCCCGCTTTGCTCACCTTGTGGCCGCGAGAGAGACTTCAGCCATGCCCGAGGCTCCGACGTCGTTTAGCCCGTGGTCATTTGCTCGCCGACCTCTTGTGTTCGATATGGATCACCCGCCCGGGAGAGATGGATGGCACAGCCTTGGTACGCATCGTATCCGTCGGTGGGTTCCCCACCGGAGGATTGAGACTAGGAGGGTCTTTCAGAAGGGTCCTATGTTGTCGAGTTCCGTGTTTGTCTTGGTCCTCCTTCTATATTCCGTCGCTTGTTTCCTGGCAGCTTGGGATGAAGCAGAGCCTTTGTCCGGGATGACCTTGCTACTATGGGAGATAGCTCCTCTTTGTATGGCACTCCTGTGTGCTTTCTTGTATTTTCCGAGGGTATGGAAGTATTCCGCTTTCCTCCCGCGGTGCTCCTTAGACGTCTGGGAGAGTGTCGTATTGACGACTCGCACCCGGCCCGGTATGAGCAAAGTGTCGGGCAGTCCCAAGTGGCTTTGGAGAGCGTGCGTGTAGCGATTCTGGGACCCGGTTGCCGTAGTAGCTATTGCCTTAGGAGTGCCGAAGCCCGGTCCGACCCTCGTGATGTGACGGGAGACACTTTGTTTGACTACGAGACTAGAGTTGACCGACCGACGGGGAGAGGTCCTCTTCTGGCTGCACTCGCAGGGAGGAGATCCGAGCCGAAGCACGGCGAATGAAGCCCCGAGAGCTACCGGGATTATTTGACTCTACGGGAGGACCCCCGATCTCTGACCGAGAGACGCAGAGTTGGTTCGCGTGAGCGAAAGAAGACTCGCCGGGGACGAGGGAAGAAAGGGAAGAATGGCGAGGGACAAGCGCAGATGGCGCGGAATGACCTCCTAGGTATCCATTCATTGCATTGTAAACACATTATTTGTTAAATGTATTAAGCTGTCTTTTAGCATGTTGTGAACTTGAGAGTAGACCGTGCTTGAACTCATCAAGAAATGTTGTAACCGTTAGTGATTTGTGATTTACTTTTAAAGCTTTGTCGAGACGCAAGATCTCTTGTTTGCCTTTGTTTCTTTTGTGCACCTTGTCGGCGTCCATCTTTGAACTTTTCTGTTGCATTTGCGAACTGAAGCGACCTGGGCCATGACGGCAATCCCCTTTGCTTAGGCTTTGTGCTTGGCTGAGAGGTTGAATGATCCCCTGACAAGTCGTTTTGACGGTCATTTTCGTAGCTTCCTTGCCTCTTGTTGGCGTCGGGCTCTTGACCTCTTTTTTGTAGCTTCTGCTTGAGCTTCTTTTATTTTTTGTTTTTTTTGTGAGCCCTTGCTCGAGCTCTCTTTTTTTTATTTTATTTTTGTGAACCCTTGCTCGAGCTCCCTTTTTTTTTTTTTTGAAGCGCGTGAAGGCAAAGACAAGCCCCTGGCTTGGAAGCGTACATGAGCCACCGCTTGATGCCGAGCGACCTCGGATGTCCTTTGATGTTGCCGCCGTCGTTTGACTTGGTCAAGGTGACGTTGGGGCGTGTTCTTCAAAAGTGCGTAGCTTGATGGAGGTCTTGATTGACATTCAAACTTTTGACTTTTTTGTGTATTTTTAGACTGGACCAATTAAGGTTGCCTACGTCTCCTGACTAGAGGGCTCAGTCTCGCGTAGTTCGACACTACATGGAGTGCCAAGAGATGCACATTTGTTCTTCTTCAGCGAAGTATCTCGCGAAGTTTGCTTCCGTTGACCGGATTCATGAAGGGATTGCCGTCTAGGTCCTGCTGCCTTCATGGCACCTCCGAGAAGATCTTTGAACCACGAAAGGGCCGATCCATGTGGGTTCCCATTTTCCCAGCTGGGTTGGTTCGAGCGGGAGGCTTTTCTTCGAGTACAAGGTCGCCTTCCCCGATGTCTCGGGACTCGACTTTCTTGTCGAAAGCTCTAGCCATCCCGCTTTGATAGGCTCCTGACGTGTTCCATGGCCTTTAGTCGTCGCTCGTCTAGCAGAGCCAATTGGCCATGTCGGCTTCTGAGCCATTCAACTTCGTTGATGTCATTTTCCAAAGAAGACTCTGAGTGAGGGAATTTCCAGCTCAACGGGAAGGACTGCTTCCATCCCGTATGTCGTGGCGAATGGGGTTTCTCCCGTGGCCGTTTCCGACCGATGTGCGGTAGCCCCAAAGTGCAAGGTGCAGCTTCTGCCAATCTCGTCCTCGGGTGGTCATTTTTCTGATGATCCGTTCGAGGGTTTTGTTTGCCGCTTCCACGGCGCCGTTTGTTTGTGGCCTGAGGGAGAAGATTTGTGGCGTGTGATCTTGAATTCAGCCAGCCCGTCGACCCCTCGAAGTGTGAGCCATTGTCTCGATATGACCTCATTTGGGATGCCGTATCGGCATGATGTTTTCCTTGAGGAAATGCGCGACCTTCTTGGAGGTGAGTACCTTGTAGAGACTTGGCTTCGACCCATTTGGTGAAGTAGTCGATGGCTACTAAGATGAACTCGCGACCGTTGCCGCTCGGCGGAGCGATTTTCCCGATGACGTCAATTCCCAAGTGGCAAATGGCCGTGGTGTAGTCATGCAAGAGAGATCGTGGGGAGGTAGATGATTGAGGTTGGAGAACCGTTGACACTTGTCGCAGCCTTTCGGACAAAGTGGATGCAATCCGCTCCACGGAGATCCAAGAGTAGCCCATCCCGAGAATGATTTGCATCGTGGCTCGGGCGTTCATGTGGGGACCGCAAGCCCCATTGTGGACTTCGTTCATGAACTTGTTTGCTTCTTCCCGGCCGATGCAACAGTAGGAGTGGTCCATGGTAGCGTTTCTTGTATAGCATGTCCCCGAGGATGACGAAGTGAGAGGCGCGGCGTTTTAGGGCCATGATGCTCTTGGTTTCACCCCTCCCGCGTGTGGGTCTTCCTTGTTCATGAAGGTAGTTTCCCGTTCCAGGTATTGGAAGATCCGGTCTCAGGCCGGAAATGGCGTCTGACTTGCGTCTCTTTCGCTCTTCAAGAATCTTGCAAATCGTTGTGATTAAAACCTCCTCGGCAGCTTGGGCCCGGTTTTTCTCTCGTTTGACAACATGCTTAAACGTTTGCTTGATGCATTTATTCAATTAATGTGTTTGCCTTTTGTATAGATGAATTGTTATTAACTGTTTTGATTAGTTAACATCATCATTTGTTAAAGATGCAATGAAATGATTTTTTAGAAAGGTCGGACCTTTTATTGAAAGCGTGAAGACTGTACATTGTTGATCAAAGACTCACAATCGTTGGGCGTAAAGCCGTCAAAAGACTCAAAAGATGTGAATTCACGTACAACAAGACTCGAAGCTAGACTATAGGCGACGAGGGATTGGACCAGCTTCATTACTCTGATGGCCGTAGCTCTGCAGGAGCGAGTGGTGCCGGTTCAGTGGCCAATCTTCCCTTGGTACGAGTCCCGGAAAATAGCTTGCATGCGGTTCGATTTCAAACCGTATCGCGGAGGTTTTTGGTTGCTCCCCGATGATGTCCCTCCATTAGTGTTGCCACCACCCTGGGGGTTTTTGATGATAGAAGTCGCTGAGGGCTACTTCTAAGAGGGCGAAGCATTCGCTGATTCGGACTTGATTCTTGCTGATGTTGATCACTTTCATAGAATCCGCCTTTATCCGGGATCTTTGCTTGGACGACATTTACAATGTCTCGATTCGAGGGGGCATGCTATATCTCCTTCCCCGATTAGGCCTTGGAGGAGGTTGCGCCACTGCTCATCTAGGTCTGACACCTAATGTTGAATTGAACTATGCCGTGATGGCCGTCCCCGTAAGATCCGAGAGTGTCGGCCAGAGGGTTGTCTTGTATCGGGGATCGGTGATGAGCCGCTTGCAAGAGGGTTTTCGCGAAGTAAGGGTCTACTCCTCGATCAATCTCCATCGTGGCATCCATCTCTTGATCCTCTCTTAAGCATTCTTCACGCCGCATATATCGTAGTTGTCATCCCGACCCACGAGCTCTTCGATTTCCACTGTCGCGCTTAGAGCGTGGATGTAAGGATCCACTTCGTAGCGGGACAGGTAGGAGACTCATCCGGAGAAGAGTATTCGGTCATGTCGGGACCTTCTTCCGGGTCGTAGCTTGCCGGCCAAGCACTTGCCATTGCACCGCTTCCGCGGATCACTTCGATCACTCCATTGGCATTGATGAATTTCACGCATTGGTGAAGAGTAGATGATACCGCTTTCATCCGATGTATCCAAGGTCGTCCCAAGAAGGCAGAGAAGGTTGGTTTGATTTCCACGACTTGGAACTCTACCGACTCCAGCTTGTGCATCGAATTGATCCTCAGATTGATGACTCCTACGATTGGTCGTGCAAATGGAATCGTAGGCTCGGATTACCCGAGGTGAAGGCCTTATCGTGGAGCGGTCGATGCGGAGTCGTTTTAGTGTGCTCAAAGCGATGATGTCGATCGCGGAGCCGTTATCAATCAAGACGTTCGGGAGGAAGAACATCTCTATTTTTATGAGGATGAGGAGGGCTTCGTTGTGCCGATTCTCACATATCGGCAAGTCATCGTCTCGCGAAGGCTAAACCGCTTCCCGTGCTACCGTTTGACTCGCCTCCTTCGGGAACGTTCGATCCATCCATTTCGTATGCCTTGGTCGGGGCAAAGATCGTAGGGAGACAGCTTGCCCTCGGGCGTTCTTGTCCGAATTCCCTGGTCACGAGACCTGACTCGGGTTTCACGCTCCTGGGCCATAGCGGGACAAAGATGCCGACGGTTTCGAAATTGCAGGGTCCGCTCTCGCTTGGAGTTTCGTCAAAGGCTATTGAGTTTACCCCGTCGTTCCGGGGAATGGATTTCCGATGGTATCGGGACCACGAGGGCGTTCCAATTTTCCCTCCTCAATGAGCCCCGGACCACCCGCTGAGCACGAAGCAATTGTCTGGTGGTGTGGCCGGGTAGTTGTGGAAGGCGCAGTTGCTTGCTCATATCCATGTTGGGCCTGGGAGTCTTCTGCTGGAAATTCTCGAGAGGTTTGAGAAGATTTCGTTTCACCAAAGCTTCAAATACTTGACCCAAGGGCATTTCGAGGTTGTCTAAATGCCGGAACCGTGGGAAGCGAGGGGGATTGTTATTCTTCGGGGCCGCTTGATCGCGGTTTACTTGAGCTCCGTTCCGAATGTAGTGTACTGCTCCGCCGCTTTCTTTCCTTTGGTCGGGGCAGAGTTGAAGTTGCCGTGTTTGTTCGATAATGGTAAGACGAGGCAGGGGTTGATGTTGCCTTTTGAAGACTCAGAGTCTTTTCAAACTTCGTCCCGGCGTTGACCATGGCACGGAGATCCTGATAGAAATGGTGGCTGATCAAGGTCCTCAAAGATGGCTTGAGGCAGAATGGAAGATGTCCATCTCGCTCTTCTTTGGAAAGTGGATCCATTATCTCGCTTAGCTTCCAATTCCATCTTTTGTAGAACTCGCCCACCGGTTCGTCATCCTTTTGTTCGGTGGCTTGCAGTGTCATGGCGGTTTGTCTCCCATTCAAGGTTGGCGCGATACTTCTCCAGAAGATTTCACCGATCCGATCCCACGTGGAGCGGTTTTCTCGCCTTCACATTGAGGAACCACCTTAGTGCCGTGGATTTGAGAGAATGCCGAAAGTGATCCGCCATCCGTCGAGGGGTTGCCCCTTTCGCTCTCATACCCGTGACATAGGTGTCGATGTGGGTTTTTGGGCATTCTCGTCCCGTCAAACTTTTCCATTTCCGCATCCCGAATTTCGGAGGGAGAGGGACCACTTTGCTCGGATCGCAGAGGCGTGAGGGAGTCCTTCCGAGAACTAGCTAGCTTGCCTTGCATGTCCTTCATTTGTTCGATCGCCCAAGCCATGTGGGGATCACTGTCTGAGGTGGGTTACCGTTTTCGTGGACGGAAACCGAAGATGGAGGTGGATTGGCCGATGGGATCGCCATTCGGGAGTCTTGGGGAGGTAGTTGAGTGTATACCAACCCATACCCTGGGTGTTGAAGTTGAGGGCGTGATTGCCAGTCCGCTAAGGGTTGTGTTTGGGAATTGGGGAAATGATTCGTTAGCCCCAATGGCGTACTAGCAGTGGCAAGCTTGAGATGTCTGGATATCCGCTCGGATGCCCGTCCCCGGTAAGCATGGGGACTTTTGATTGTGGTTGCGAGGCTCGTATAGAGGCAAAGGATTGAATCCTGGGGATACCGAGATGCATTGGGATCTCGACGGAGCAGCACGTATGTGTGCCGTTGGTACCGAGCTTGATGTGCGAGCCGGAAACCGACCGTGCCGAGGCGGGCATGCCTGAGCCGCTTGACCGACGCCCGAGGGGAGCTGAGCGAGAGCCGCTTTGCGTTGCCGGGATCTCGTAGCTTGGCGGAGGCGGAACTTGCCGATAGCTTTGAGAAACCGGGGGCCGGTATGTCTTCGTCCTCTATGAGAACAAAGGTTCCGTCAGTCTGGGAACCGCAATCGTTCCTCGAAGACGCAAGGTGTCTACGATCCAGGCTTGCTGCTCTTCTTGGCGCTTCTTGATGGTTTCGAAGGCTCGCAGCACCTCCTCCATTGTCTGGAGGTTCCTTAGTGGCGGGGTTCCGTTTCCCTCACTGTTATCTGTTGATCCCGTCATGGGAGAGTAGCGGACGGTGCAGACCGTTGAACTGGAAGGGCTATCGGACCTTGTGACCTCGATACTGAAAAGGCGGCTCCTGTGTATTCTCAACCACTCTCGGTTCGCTGGAGGGGGTGACGGGCAAGGTTTAGACACAGGAATGGCCTCACGGGATAAAAGGGGGAAAGCTCACGTGGCATGCGGTTTCCGTTTCTTTTATATTTTTGTTTATGATTTTTTTTTGTTGTTTTAATTTACTTAAAACATGTTTTCTCAGAGTCCTAGGTAGGTTGGAAAAGATTGCTCTTCTTTTTCGCAACTATGCTAGATCCTGGGTCAGTGGAGACCATCTGTGCGGCTATAAGCCCCTCGTTTTGCACCTGTATTTCGACATCCCAGGTGGACACGGCGAGGGTCCTATAGGGCAAGCGGTTTCCCCGGCCTAAAAGAAAAATCGAACCTAAGGACCGAGCCTGTCATGTTCGTTTTGATGCGTTAGCCATGTGAATAGTGAACCGAGCCGGCCACTGAGTCAAGATCAGGTCA
This sequence comes from Adenophora triphylla var. japonica, assembly GCA_022495995.1. NCBI lineage: Eukaryota > Viridiplantae > Streptophyta > Magnoliopsida > Asterales > Campanulaceae > Adenophora > Adenophora triphylla. Next base: position 213,836 of record JAFEMH010001057.1, read on the forward strand.
AGAGTTCGGCATGACCTCTCTTTACCTTGCTTGCGCAAGGGATCTGTGACGTTAGGCGTTGGCTGGGTCATATTGTCATGGCTGACGTATCAAAGGCGTGATGACATGGTGTCATGTGAGCATGGATGTATATCCGGACGGAACATCGTCTCGGGTGTAGCTTCGGAAATCAAGATCAGTCAAGATTTTAGCATGACCTTTCATCGCTTTGCTTGCGCAAGGGATCTTGAGTTCCGAGCCTTGACTCGTAAAATGGCCGGCATGGTATATGTATCCAGCCGTATGACACGGACCGGGTAAAACCAACCGAGTCCGGACAGAGTGTGACTCAAGACTCAAACGTGTGGTTGACGCTTGGCTAGGATGGGATGTTTGGAATGATCCCGTGCGCATCCGAGAGGCCTAGGAAGACCAAACGGATCGCAACCGAGACCACTCCGGTTAAGGGTTGTAGTGTGCAGTGTATCCGAGGCAAGAAAGGCGCGTAGCGTGCGGTGTAACCGAGGCAAAGAAGCATGCGTAGTGTGCGGTGTAACCGAGGCAAAGAAGGCGCGTAGTGTGCGGTCTCTAAAATTCTTTTTCCGAGTAAAACAAGTTTTTGAAGAATTTTAAATGTATGCACAGATGTATATTGATGCATTTTTTTTTTTGTATTTTTATTTTTTTTGTAAAATAAAAAGTAAAGCACGTGCACACACACACAACGTTTAAACAAAGGGGTAAAATGAAAGTTTGACCCTCATCATCGTTTTAAAAATCTTTTGTTTTGTTTAAAAAGATTTTAAAACAAAAAGTCCCCAGCGGAGTCGCCAACTGAAATTACCCGGGATCCGAGGGCCCCCGCGCATCTCGCATTCGTCGCCGTTTTCGGGAATGTTCGCCCGGATCCGAGAGGCAGCGCGTTCGCGCCCGAGATCTGGCTTTTATTCCCGCTTTGCAGCGTTTTCGAGTTGGAGGTGTCTCGCCGTATTTTGCTTTGTAGAGTCGCCACGTCGTTTTTATTATTAAGCCCAAAACATTGAAAAAGGGCATCAGTTTAAAAATAATAATAAACTGTTTTTGTGTGATGAGATTTTGAGTTCGGAGGTCAGATGACTCCTCGGGAAGAGAATATTAGAATCTTAGAGCTCACCCGAGTCGCCTCGTAAAAACGAGTCTTTCGGATACCCCTAATATTCTTTAAATGTTGTGTGTGTGTGTGTGTGCTTTTAAAAATGCATGTTGTATCGGATGTCTACATTGTACACTGCGTATTGAAATGTATTGAAATAGTGTAGGAAGGAAGCCTTACCAATGTTGGTTTGTGTCTGTCTTCCGCTGGGGAATAGTGTTTGAGGATGGAATGATGTTCCAGTACGGACCGGGATTGCTTCGGGAGGGGCCGGTTGTCTGCGGACAGAGTTTCGGCGTGAGTTGATATTGTAGGCTGCGTTCGGGCAGAGTTTCGGCGTGCGTTGGGATCACAGGGATCACTCGGGCAGAGGTTCGGCGTGCGTTGGGGTGGCAGGAGTCACTCGGGCAGAGTTTCGGCGTGGTTTGGGATCGCCGGTTTGACTCGGAAAGAGCCGGGACGCCTCGGGAAAGACCAGGCAAGGCCTCGGAGTACCACGAGGGGCCTCAGAGTACCTCGAGAGTGCCTCGGGGCAGCGCGGGAGCGTCGCGGGAGCGCTCGGGGAGGCTTCGGAGCACCACAAGGGGGCTCGGAAGGCCTCGGAAGGATCCGAAAGGGACCGGGATTGCCCCGAAGGGTCTTAGAGGGGAGCCTGAAGGCTAAGGGAGGAAGAGAAAAAAGGGAGGTGTGAAAAATGAGGGAGGGGGAGCCCTCTATTTATAGTGCCAGAAAAATGCAAAGAGGTCCGTACGAACCTCCCATGTTATCCAAAATTTTGGTTTTCCTCGATTTGAGGGAATATGTGATGATGGTGAATATTCTGGAATTATGATGTCCCCTATGCAAAGAGGTCCGTACGGACCATATTGGCATGCAAAGAGGTCCGTACGGAGCAACCATGCATGAGGGTAATCATTTTCTCCGGGATTTGAGAGAATATTGTGGACTTTAAGAGGATTCAGTAATTATTAAAGCAAAGAAGTCCGTACGGACTACTTATGCTTTTCCAATTTCCTGAAAATTCTTAAAAGGTCCTTTTATCCCTTTTTATCCCAGAAAGGCCCCTCCCTTAGTTTGGTTGAGGGTTTTGAGAGGGTTTTGAGTGCCATAGGTCTTCGAGACTGTGTTTGTGAGTCTGCGGTGTTTCCTGTGTGTTCGGCAGAGGGTGATCCAGATTTGGGTACTTACAGGTACGCCTTGATTTGGCAAAGGCATCCTGGCATTCCGCATTCCATTCTGTATCAACATTCTTCTTCGTAAGCTTGAAGATGGGCTCGCACATGGTAGTCAGCTGATTGACGAAACGGCTGATGTACTGTAACTTGCCCATAAAACTTTTGACCTTTGTGTGGGTTCGAGGCGGCCTCATGTCCATAATGGCTTTGATCTTTCGGGGATCGACTTCAATGCCTAGTTCTGTGACCATATACCCAAGCACTTTTCCCCTTGTCACTCCAAAGGTACATTTTGCAGGGTTCAGTCTCATGGAATGTTGCCTTAACCTCTCAAAGAACTTCCGCAGGTCGACAAAGTGTTGTCCATCCACACCTTTGGAATGGATTATCATGTCATCGACATATACCTCAATTTCTTCGTGGATCATGTCGTGAAAGAGTGCAGTCACTGCCCTTTAATACGTAGCCCCGGCATTCTTAAGCCCGAAGGCATCACCGTGTAGCAGTACGTCCCCCATGGTGTGGTGAAGGCTATCTTTTCTTGGTCCTCCTCGGCCATCTTGATCTGGTTGTAGCCAGCAAAGCCATCAACGAAGGATTTGACTTCGTAGTTGGCGGTGGTGTCCACCAGAATTTCTATGTTTGGCAACGGATAGTCGTCCTTGGGACTGGCCTTATTCAGATCCCGAAAATCTACACAGCAGCGCACCTTCCCATTGGCCTTAGTCACAGTCACGATGTTTGATAACCATGTCGGGTATTCAATGACCCTGATGAATCCTACCTGCAGTAACTTCTCAATCTCTTCTTTGACCTGTAGAGACCACTCTGGCTTAATCTTTCTTAGTTTCTATTTTACTGGCTTGGCATCTGGTGCCAGAGGGATCCTGTGCTCCACAATAGAGCTATCCAGCCCCTACATGTCCTTATACGACCATGCGAACACATCCATGTATTCTCTGAGCATATTAACCAGTCTGTCCCGTTCAGCCCCTTGAAAGAAGTTCCCGATCTGAGTCTCTTTAGGTTCCTCGACAGTACCCAAGTTAACACTCGTCAAAACCTCGGCAGCTTGGGCCCGGTTTTCCTCTTTATCGGTAACCTGCTTAAAGATTTCTTTAATGTATTGTTCATTTAGTGTGTTTGCATCTTGTTCAAATGAATCATTATTAACTGTTGTTAAGTTATTAGTTAATTTATCATTTGTTAAGTTGGCAATAAGGGGATACTCGGAAAGATCTATCATTTCATTCAAGGCAAATGGAAAGATAACATTGGCTACATATTCATAATCTTCAGGCGTGAGGCCTTCAGATGACTCAGAGGACTGGAATTCGAAGACTCCTGACTCAAGGGTATGGATGACAGGGTGTTTGACATGACTGGACTGAGAGGGACGGGGAACCAATCCAAGCTCCGTGATCATTTGTTGTCGGCTGGCTATCGGCCCTGAGAATGTCTCCCAATTTTTCAAAGGCATCTCTGTCTTGATCACCAAAGTGCGGGGATTAAAAGGTTCTTCGCCACCGTCTCCAATTACCGCAACTGTTTCATCTTCTGAGCTGAAGTCGATTAAGTCAGGAATCTATGCTTCTTCGTCAAACAGCTTCTGCAAGCCTGGCTCACCATCCTCACTGCTGGCAGCTTCTATCTGGTTGATCTTTGGGAGGGCTAGCTTGAAGGTGGAGAAATTCATTACCCTTGATGGGAAAAGTACTGGCTCTTTGAAGCGGTCTGGGTTTCCTTTGAAGACATACTTGTTCTGAACAGTAGTGGTAGCCCCAGGAATGTCTGGCAAGTCCAAAAATATCCTCCGAATAGGATTTGCTGGTTTTCCACGAACTTTTTCGAGGTTTTCCAGAAGGATTTTTCTCAAGGAATGCTGACTATCACTTTCATCATATTGGGTCCCACCTTTTATGAAGTACTGGTCCAGAGACAAACTGTAAGGATGGAGACGGACCCCTTCATTTCTCTTTTCTTGAACTGTTCCCCTAGCTTTTTTGTCATCCTGAGGGTGCGGTTTGTATCCCAGACCGTGTCGAGTGGTCTGCTCCTTTGCGTCGATGACGGCATTGCGAACCTGAAGTCTCTTACCAAGTCCAAGCCCCGAAAGATAACCCATCTTTCTCATCATTCGCATGGCAGGAGGTATTTTATCAGAAGTAGCAGTGAGGTCCGTGCAACACACTTGCAATTTAGAGGAGGCTACAGAGAATCCAGTCAAGGTAAGCCCTTTGTCATCATGTTTGATTTCCAGTATCGGGATACCTCTTGTGCTGGTTCCTTCCATGGTAACACTGTCCCCATAGATAGTAGTGATAGTCCCATCATCAGACTGGAACTTGACACACTGGTGCAGGGTAGAGGCTACTCCATTTATCTGATGGATCCAGGGTCGTCCCAGCAAAGTGGTGAATGAAATGGGGATGTCTATCACTTGGAAGTCTACGTCCATGACTCTCTTTCCAAACCACAATCTTAGAGTCGCAATCCCCAGAGCTGACCGAGCAGTGGAATCGTAGGCCTTAATAGTTTGACTGGAAGGCTTCAAGTCTGTAGGCTTCAAATCCATCATTTTCGCTGGCAGGACATTCATTGCAGATCCTCCATCGACTAACACCCTTGGCAACCCGCGCTCTTCCAACTGGACCGTGATGTAAAGGGGCTCATTATGACTGGCTCCATACTTTGGCAAGTCCAGGTCAGTGAAAGTGATGATATTTCCATAGTGAATACGTCTGATCATTTGGACGACCTCATCCGGGGTGACATCTATTTTTATTTTTTTATTTTTTAAAGGGGTGACATCTATGGGCACCATAGTCTTGGCCAAACTTTCTTCTAGCTTCAACTTGTGAGGGTATGAGGAGGTTAACAGGGACCACAGGGAAATATTGGCATGAGTACACTTCAACTGAGTCAACACCGGGTCTTCCTTATCGGAGTCTGGCTTTTCTGCTTCTGGTTTATAAGGTATTTTGTCTGTCTTCGGTTCGGAGACGGCATTTCTTTTGTCACCTTTAGGCTGTTCCACACTCATCTGCCCAAACCGAGTCATCACATAGACGTTAGACTTCTCCGAGTCATTAGTCCTATCGGAAGATTCCTTCAGCTCTTTCAGGGTTAAAGGCGGGCTTTTGCTGGCATATGGCCAACTCTGCTAATTAATTTGATTCACAGCACTACCGGAGGTATAGGCAGCTTCCCGAATCTGATCCCAAGTTACAGGCTTCCTGGCTTTTTCCGAATTCTGACTTCCCCATTGGCTTAGCAACTGGCTGATTTCAGTTTCTTCTTCCTCACTCAAAGCCTTGACAGTTTCATTCAAGCTTTTCAGAGTCAACATGCAACAGGAATTATTGTTCCCGGGGTTCGGGGGTTTGCTAGTGGTTTCCTCTTCTTGCCATAGCAACTTTTTCAGCAAAGCCGGGTCACATTCCTCATCACTATCAAACATATCCCTTCTTTCCCTCGGGGTCAACCTTCCGACGGCATCTTTGACATTGGCCAAACACTTCCTGAAGTGGGAGATTCCATCATCTATAAGGGTTTCTGTCGGGTCAAACCTTGTGGCAGGTTCCTGTTCTTTACTTACGGGAGGGATTTCTGGGCTATTTGGCTTTTGGGCTAACCACTCTTCCACTGTTCCTTCCGGCATTTCAACTGTGTCTTCCTCGGTCTCACTACAATAGCTTTTGTTGGAACTTTCGTCCTGGCTCTGATGACCAATGATGGCAAAGGAAGGTCGGGATATTTGGCGCCATATAAGGGGTACTCTGGGCTTTTCTTCCGACGTCGGGAGTACCAATAAAATGTCATTGTCGTCATAAGATAGGAAGGGGACTGGGGTCGCTTCAAACTTTAAGACCCTTTCTAGGGCTTCCATACATTCTTTCTCGGACAAAGTCTCAGGGGTGACCCTTAACACCGCAATGGAGTCCACTCTTCCCAATGGAGGTTCAATCTCAATGATGCTTACGTGTTCTAGATCAGCGGGTGGAGCCCACTTCCCTTTTTCAGCTAAAGCTTTGATCAAGTTTTTCCATTCACCAACCAAGTCTTTGTAAGGAGTATTGAATTCTAAGATGTGGAATTCATACTCTGCCTCGTCTGAGCTTGCATCCATTTTCTCTTCTGAGCCCTTGCAAAGGTGACATCCACACTTTGAGGTAATACAGTCCTCCTTTCCAGGCCTGTGATTTTCTACCCTATCTGGTCCTCCGAGTTTCACTTCCATTGGCTCCATGTTCATTCCTTCTACTGAGCTGTCATCATCACTGTAAATCCATCCATTCCTATTCTCATTTCCGACTGACTCTTCACTGTCACTGTCTGGGAGAAGAGAGGCATATTCATAAGCGTTGACAAAGTTGGAAAGGTCAGGTTGATACGGGAGTTTTGGGATCAGATGATTTGGTATGTACTGGGGTGAAGGGATGAATCCCCTGGGATAATGAGGAGTCTGAGTGACTGGGGTGGCCGTGGCAATTATTCTCTGTTGGTAGGGAACAAAGCTAGGTCTTATCTGAGGAGGCGAGGGTGCTGGAGCCCTGATGGACTGGGATGTTGGAAAGGACTGAAAAGGGATAGTCCTTGGTAAGGGATCATATGTGGATGGAGGAGGGCATTGGTTATAGGATGGAGGAGCTAAAATTGCTGCTTCTGGAGTCTCATCTTCTACCATGACCAAGGAACCATTGGATTCGACCACATCTGAACCCCATGACGACGGAGAACATCGATAAGCATGGCTTGCTGTTCCTCATGGACCTTACGACTATTTTCCAAGGCTAAGGCTAGCTCTTCCTCCCTAGTCATCGGGTTACCCAAACCACTGCTGTTTTCTGTCAAATCTGCCATTCTGACTCTGGCCGACAAACCGACGATTCCGCGAGCTATCTGAGAATTCTGCACTGACAAGCCGCTGACCCGGTATTCTCACCCACTTCTTTCTCGCTGCGGGAAAGGGATAGTGTAGCGTTGTGAGAAAGAATTTTATCTTTTAGAGTCGCAACCTATATTATTCGTTTGGAAACATAGAAAAACCATTTTGAAAAGAGATTTGAGTTCGGGGCTTAGGTTATGGAATGGGTAGGTCAAGGAGCATCCATTCCACCCGATCCGAAGATCGGTCTTGCTAAAGAAAAGAGAGGTTTTCAATCTTTACAATATATATATAATTAAAGAATAATAAAACCCTAATCAATTTCTTGATTAGGAATGTCGGATTGTATGCTTCGAGATCGCCTTCATCGATTGAAGGGACTCTAGGCCAATCCTTTTGATGGGATTACACCACTCTAAAAGCCAATAGAGAGAGATTGAGAAGAAGAGAGTAAAAGTATAGGAATTTACCTAGCGTTTGGGGAGTGTTTGATTTAGAACGTGGTTCTAAGATCTCTTTTCAATCGAGAAGTGATTAGGGCAGAGTTTCGACTCAATATGAGAGTCAAATCTTGATGCGGACAGAGCTTCGCCTCAATCCTTGATTCGGGTTTGGATGTTTGTAGATCAACAAGGTTGATAAACAAACTTTAGGTGATTTTAGGGAGGTTTTGTGAGTGATTTGAAGGAATCTTTCGTGGAGAGAAACCAACAAATTGTGTGTGTTGTGTGGAATTCTGGCCCTCTGAAATAGTGGAAGTCACTAAGTATTTATAGGGGTTTAAGAGGTAGAGGTGGAGAGGTAAAACACTCCTAGGAAGCTTCCAGAACTCAAATTTGATTGGAGAACCGGATTAGATGAGGTTTATCAAGAAAGGAGGTTGAAACGGAGAAGGAGAGTGATTTCTGCACATCCTGTCGAGGGGATATCTCGCGCGAGATATGATATCTCGTGCGAGATAACTAGTCTGATGACTATTTTGTCCTCTTCAGTTGTTCCGTTAGTCAGTTAGGTCCAAAACTAACGAGGTTAGTTAGAAACTTAATGAAAACATGACGAAACTGATATGCTTTCATCAAAACATAAAAGAGAGACGAAGAGTAGTGTAATCATGATTTATTGGTTCAGAATGGGGTGTCTACATAGCCCCTCGGCGACAGGTCTTATGAAAAAAGAAGTGTCGTCGATAGAAAGACATCATTCTGAACTTTGGGATGGTCGTGCCGCACGGCTGCCTACGTATCTCTAAGAGAGAATCAGACCAAACGTAGTTCGACTCCAAAACACTAAAAAGGCTATTTTAGGTATTTTGAAAAGCTTTTTTTTTGAAAATTGAAGAGGGATTTTTTTTTGAAAAGGTAAAATCATACTGAGGAATCAAAAGACTTGACCCAATTCTGAAGATACCTTGTTTGTTGATGAAGTTGTTGAAGTGTGCCGCCCGAGGTTACTGACGTTGCCGTTGTTACCGAGGTCACGGACTTTGTTGTCGTTGCTGCCATCACAGACTTTGTTGATGTTGAGGTCACAGACTTGAAGTTTGCTGCCGTCATAGACTTTGAAGTTGTCGCCGAGGTCACGGACTTGAAGTTGCTGCCGTCACAGACTTTGCTGGTGTCGCCGAGGTCACGGACTTGAAGTTTACTGCCGTCACAGACTTTGAAGCTGTCGCCGAGGTCACGGACTTGAAGTTGCTGTCGTCACAGACTTTGCTGGTGTCGCCGAGGTCACGGACTTGAAGTTGCTGCCGTCACAGACTTTGCTGGTGTTGCCGAGGTCACGGACTAGAAGTTGTCGGTTGAGATGAAGGTTCTGTCGGCCCCTGTAATGCAAGGATATATGCATGCTAGTTTCGGATAGACCCGAATGATTCTTACCTTTCTGTACCTGTCAGCATATAAAGATTCCAAGTAGATTTTTTCAAATTTTAGTTGTTTAACTGGACTCACGTGGTGGTGCTCACGTCTGTTCGTGTAAATGGCCGGTTGGTCATTTTTGGTGGTGAGTTTATGTATGAGTATATGGTGTATGGGTATGTAGGGACATTTGTATGGATTTGTATTTGAGATGGGTGAACTGTATGAGTGAACTTGTGTTTGACAAGTTGGGACCGAATCAGGTTTATGCAGAATCTGTTGCTAGTCAGCGAGGCTGTACAGTTTTTCATTGTTGTAGAATTTCGATGAGTAATCTTGTGTGAACACATCTAGGTCTGTTGCGAATTTTCATTCTTAATTCTCCTTGAGTCGTGTCTCTAGGAGGCAAACGACTACAAATCTGTCGACTGTTGTAATGGCTTTATGTCCAAGGCCCTTTGGTGTCTCAAGCCCCAAGTTGCTTGCAAGTGGTAGATGACTTTGTGAACAGGCTTGTGAAGTTGTTCTCTTGATTTGAAGGTGATTGAAGAAGACTCTCCTTATTGATTTGATTTGAAGAAGATCGACTGACGCTCGCTGAAGAAGGTTGAAGAATACTCTCCCTTTGACCTTTAATTTTTTTTTTTAGTGACGCACCCTGTTTTTTTGCCTAGACCGCCCTTTCGGGTTTTCAATCTACCGGGCATCTCTTTTGCGTCTTTTTTTTTTCATGCTCTAACTTTTGCCTAGGCCGCTCTTTACGAGTTTTCAACCTAGCGATCCATTTTTTTTGAAAAGTATGTGTACTCGAAGAGAACTCAGAGGAGAGAAACTTATTGAGAAGAGAGAGATGAGATCTCAAGTCAGTTGAGGAGAGACGGACTCTATTCTTTGGAAGGTGATCCAAGCATTGACTTTTTTTTAAGAAGTGTATTCTCTAATGATGAGAGTGAGAAGCAAAGAGGAAAGCCCCTAATGCAGATTTGATTATTCTGAAGAGTGGAAATAGAGATCGACTGGGGGAGGAAAGGTTAGGAAGCCCCAGTTTTGATGCTTGGATTTCAAGAGTGTGTATGAGAGCGGCAAACAAGCAAGAAGCCCCTAGACTCAACAAGAAACGCTTCTTGGCTCAAAGATCTAGAAAAGTTATTCTACCTTTTAATGAACCGTGCATCATCTAGAAATTCCTAAATAAGTTTGAGGAAAAAGCCAATCATTAGTATGACTTAAGGGTAAACATTTTTCTTGATACTGAAAGTCTTCTTCACTTGATGTAGGAGGATATTGAGGAATTCTCTTTTCTTTTGTTGGTATCACTTGACTCCTCTTCTTTGTGGGAGAGTCCTTGTTGCCTTTATTGAAATTTCATCCTTGTTGTGGGGTGATGAAGGCTTGAGAGTTTTTTTTTTGTTTTCGATGCTCTATTTTTGCCTAGGACGATTTGAGGAGTTTCGTCCTAGCGAGCTTTTTATTTATTTTTGGTACTCTCAAAGCCTTGAATTGAGTAGCCCCACTCTTCTTGGGATGACAGCAGCACCTTTGGCTTTCTTCGCTTGTTGATCTTTAACTTTCAGTAGGGGTAATGTTTAACCCTTGAGCCTCCTAATGATAACTTGCTTCTTAAAGTTGCTTAGAAGTTTCTATTTTTGCGATGATTTAGGGAATGGAAGGTCCATTATTTTGCATGAGTTGAATGATATTCATGAGGTAGAACAACCTTAGGGAAAGTGTTTAGGAAAAGAAAATTACTTTGATTAATTGAGAAATTTAAGAACAGACTCGATAGTTTAGAGGACACAAACTAGAGGGGGTGAGAAGTACTAGAAAGACAGAACGACTCTTCGAGTTCATACTTGAAAATTTAAAACCTAATCTACTTCTATCAAAGGAGAAAGGGAGAGGATAGTTGTAGCTTCAAAGTGGTAAGTGCAGCTTTCTTCTCGGAGCTTCATCTTCTTCATGGATTGCGAGGGAGAGGATTGTTGATGACGTTGGGACGTTCTAGATCTCCATTATCAAAGAGGTCTTGGATGATGTCCTTCAAGTGGTAGCAAGTGTTGGTGTCGTGACCGGTGAAGTTGTGGTACTTGCAGAATAAGTGATGAGCATGATCGGGACCCACATCCTTGGGAGGAACACCTTCTCTTGGTTTGATCTTTTCATTCTGGACGAGCACATCGAAGAGTTCTTCTTGAGTGATTCCTTCAATTTTGTCATAGTGTCTCTCCTTTCTTTTCTTCTTGGGAGTAGGAGTAGTAGGGTATTTGCCGGCGTTGGAATGGTTGAATCTATTAATGTAGGCATGATCCCAATATTCCTCTTGAGCTTGTAGGCGGGCACGAAGTGCTTTGATTTCTTCTTCGTAGTATTCCTTTTGTACTTGTAGACGGGTTTGAAATGTTTCAACCTCTCCCTTGTAGTAATCGCCTTGGGCTCGTAGGCGAGTTTGAAATTGTCCCTCCATTTGTCGTTGGAAGTGGGTAAATAAGACATGAGTATGCACTCCGACCATTTGATTCACTTCCCCTTCTAGACGGGACTTTAGAGCATCGATCTCTTGTGTTGCTTGAGTGTTGGGAGGAGAATCAGCCATTGTGACAGAACTAGTTTCCTTGATGTTGAACTTTGGTTATGAACCTAGACGTGTAGCAACCGTGTTAAACCATGATCGAGCCCCAATAAGTCGGCTGAATAGGGTGAATGAAGGCTTTGAAGGTTTGAAGGTTTTGGCCAAAACACGAAAAGATCGAACACTTATCTCGCACGGGACAAGCAGTCTCGCGCGAGATAATACCATGGAAAGCCACAATTTTTTTATTTTAATCCTAATTTTGGTCAGACGGAAAATCCGTTTTGGGGGTTTCTAGCATTCAAAAACCAAACCTAGGGACCTAGGGGTCGAAGTAATCTCAAGTAACATCAAGTTTTGTGCAATAATTTTGGTGAGAAATTTTTCTCTTTTTAGGGACAAATCCGAAGGGACAATCATAGGGACGTTTCCGAAGGGATGATTCCGAAGCGACAATTTTTTGATTTCTTTTCCATGGATTATTGCACAAAATAAGATCTTGACAAGGATTACAAGGACTCCAAGATCAAACCGACCGGTCACGGAGTGTCTTAGAAAGTCAATCTACATGATATGTGGCGATGCAGGGCTGGAAGGCTAGGCTCCCCGCGATATGACAATCTAGATGGATTGAATACGCGGAGTGAGATGATCCAACTTCGGAGAGACCGGCGACTAGGTGGTTACCGTCATCCGTCCTTAGTGTGGGTCTCGGGTTTATAGAGGGTATGTAGTGCAATGACAGTTATATATGAGTGCGCGTGTGTGATAGTCAATCTAGGTGATAGAGTAAAATAGAGATTTTTTTTGAAAAAACAAAAGAAAAACAGATAGTGGCCGCACCAAGTGGTTGCCTACGTTTCTCCCAAATAAGGAAGACTCAGGCCGTCGTAGTTCCACATAAAGAGAGAGAAAGAGAGATAAATAATTCAATTTACAACTCCCGAATCCCCAATGGACCGGACTTTAATTAAATAAAACCCAATCGCACGCAGTTCATAAATAATAATAAATTATTTAAATGACCTAAAGGTTCGAGTTCTACATCTTAAGGGAGGCCTTAAGATGCGGGAACTCTGCAGATAATGAATTCTGGGATCCCCCTTGCATGTTCGGCTCTCGTCTTGGACTATGAGACAAACGGGAGAAAACAGAAAACAACCAGATTGCCGAAGCAATATCTCGCGCGAGATATGATATCTCGCCGCGAGACATGCCTCATCTGAGAGCAGAAAATCGAATTTACATTTTTTTTTTGAAAACCTCTCTTTTAATTTTGACGCAAGTTTAAGCCTCTTAATTTTAAGTCCCCAGCGGAGTCGCCAACTGTAGCGTTGTGAGAAAGAATTTTATCTTTTAGAGTCGCCACCTATATTATTCGTTTGGAAACATAGAAAAATTATTTTGAAAAGAGATTTGAGTTCGGGGCTTAGGTTATGGAATGGGTAGGTCGAGGAGCATCCATTCCACCCGATCCGAAGATCGATCTTGCTAAAGAAAAGAGAGATTTTCAATCTTTACAATATATATATAATTAAAGAATAAGAAAACCCTAATCAATTTCTTGATTAGGAATGTCAGATTGTATGCTTCGAGATCGCCTTCATCGATTGAAGGGACTCTAGTCCAATCCTTTTGATGGGATTACACCACTCTAAAAGCCAATAGAGAGAGATTGAGAAGAAGAGAGTAAAAGTATAGGAATTTACCTAGCGTTTGGGGAGTGTTTGATTTAGAACGTGGTTCTAAGATCTCTTTTCGATCGAGAAGTGATTAGGGCAGAGTTTCGACTCAATATGAGAGTCAAATCTTGATGCGGACAGAGCTTCGCCTCAATCCTTGATTCGGGTTTGGATGTTTGTTGATCAACAAGGTTGATAAACAAACTTTAGGTGATTTTAGGGAGGTTTTGTGAGTGATTTGAAGGAATCTTTCGTGGAGAGAAACCAACAAATTGTGTGTGTTGTGTGGAATTCTGGCCCTCTGAAATAGTGGAAGTCACTAAGTATTTATAGGGGTTTAAGAGGTAGAGGTGGAGAGGTAAAACACTCCTAGGAAGCTTTCAGAACTCAAATTTGATTGGAGAACCGGATTAGATGAGGTTTATCAAGAAAGGAGGTTGAAACGGAGAAGGAGAGTGATTTCTGCACATCCTGTCGAGGGGATATCTCGCGCGAGATATGATATCTCGTGCGAGATAACTAGTCTGATGACTATTTTGTCCTCTTCAGTTGTTTCGTTAGTCAGTTAGGTCCAAAACTAACGAGGTTAGTTAGAAACTTAATGAAAACATGACGAAACTGATATGCTTTCATCAAAACATAAAAGAGAGACGAAGAATAGTGTAATCATGATTTATTGGTTCAGAATGGAGTGTCTACAGATAGGCAAGGTTTATACTCGGGGGTAGGTGTTTAGGCTGAAGGCTCAAGTAATATGCAAATTAAGAATCTTTCAATTTACTTAAAACAATGTCTTTTATTTATTTCTATTTGGTTGGAAAAGGGGTTGCCCTTCTTTTTCGCAACTACTCTAGATCCTGGATCAGTGGATTCCGTCACTACGTCTATAAGCCCCTCGTTTTCCACCTGTATTTCAACCTCCCAGGGTGGACAACCCCGGGCTAGGGTCCTATAGGGCACGCGGATCCCACCGATCGAGAGAGAAAACGGTCCTAGGGTCTAGCGGATCATAGGAACTTTTAACGCACGAGCGATGCGGATTATAGTCAAGGCAATGCTGGGAAAGTCTCGTCTTTTAGTCTTAACGGAATTTCGACAGAGTTTCGCTTACGCGATAGACGTTTTGACTTTGGCATTGTCCAAGAAAATAATAGGCATGGGTTGGAACAATAAAAGCCGAATGACACGGCGTCACATTGAGCGTCGTTGAATACTTCGCGCGAGTCAAAGCCAAAGTCAATGCCGGTTCAAGATCTTGACAATTTTTCCTTGGCGGAATTTCGGCAGAGCTTCGCTTGCGCGAAAGATCTTTTGATTTTGGCATGGACTCGGACTTGACTCTCACATATCCCGTGCAAGTCAAAGTCGAAGTCAATGCCGGAGTCAAGATGCTGCCAATTTTTCTTTAGCGGAATTTCGGCAGAGTTCCGCTTGTGCAAAGGATCTTGACTTTCGGCATGGGCTAGGGTTTGACCTTTACGGGGTATATAATGAGGCTATATGACACGGTCTAGATCAAAAACCAACCAGAAAGTCACGGTTTTAAAATGTGTGACACGGACTAGTGCATTGGTCGACACTGGCTACCATGGGGAGTTTGGGATGATTCCGTGCGCGCTCGGTAGCGTCGTAACACTGTCCGTGACTGCAGCTGAACAACCATCCCAGGTTAAAAGGACGTGCGTGCAAAGTGTACAGGATATATATGGTGCGCGTAGTGTGCGACCTCCTAAAAATATTCCTTTTTGAGTTAAAACAGAGATTTTCAAAAATGTGTTTTAAAGGAATGTTTTTCGGGACGGGGAAAAATGCAGCAAGTAAGCACGTAAATTTTCTGGAGCTCGGTCAGTCTTGGAACTGAATATGTCACGACTCGAAACCTAGGCACCATTTTACTCACGTGTTGGGCACGTGGAGCGGGGCCGTAGCATTTTATTGGTTGCATTTCATAATAAGTGGGATTTTTATGTGTTAGTTTCAACACTTTAATAAATTATTTGTCATTTTAATTATGTAAATAAATTGTGTGATATTTTAAGTGTATTAATAAATTAATTTTAATTATTTAATATCTAAATGGAATAAAAAGGAATTTTGTAGTAAAATTCTAATATTAGAAAATTAAATAAAAAGGCTTTACAAAAAGTGAGGGAGGCCTAGGTGTAATTGAAAACTTAAGATAGTTAATGAAAATTACTCCATTTTGAAGGGCTTAAATGGAAATCTCATTTTATAAATACTCCACCTCTTCCATAATCCATAATAATCCATAAGCTTCCAGATTCAGATTCCAGAGCCGAGGAGAAAGAAAGAAAAAGAAAGAAAAAGAAAGAAAAATACTTCCTCCGTCTCCAAACAACTTTGATCCTAAATCTTCCAAAAATTCTATAAAATCAACCGTTGGTCCGATTGACGATCCGACTGTGGCGGAGCGATCAGGAAGGCGAGGAGAACGTTTAGAGCCGATCAGATCGTCTTTCCGTTTCGACATATTTTTAAGTAAGTTATTATGATTTCTTTCGAATAATTGTTCATACTACGAGAAATGATGATATTACGTGTTTTAAATGATATTTGATATTCTGGGATCAATATATGTTTGACTTTTGATAAATTTCGGAAATTATTTGGGTTGTAGGAATAAAATAAAAGAAAATGGATTATTGAATCGGTATGTTAAGATTTTGGGAAAAGTGACGTAAAAGGGTTGAGAAAGGGTGTTATATGTGTGTTATTGGATGTTATTATTACTCTATAACGGATTATTGATGAAATTGATAAATTGATTGGCTTTTCAAATGGTTATGGAAGTAAATAGGAAAAAGGGTTAAAGTGGTTAGTTAATTGGAAAAGTGGTGTAAAAGGGTTATATGACATGGATGAAAATTGGGTATTGATTTGAAAACTTATAATAAGGTTGGTTATGGTTGTATAGATAGTGTTGTGATAATTGAAATGGAAATGATATGGTTGTTAATAATAATATATATATATTATTTGGCATGGGGAAAGTATAGCTATAGTCTCAAATATATATGTGTATAGGGCAGTTGGTCTAGTTGCATGAAAGGGAATCTTGACTCGAAGGTTAAATTGGTATATGGAATGTTTTGGTAGGTTGTCATGGCCTAGGAAAGGGTGTTGGGATTTTGGCCTTAGTTGGGAGTTGAATGGTGCTATAATGTGTTTAATGTGATTTGAATGTGTTGGGAGCATGTTTCTTGGCTTGGGTAAAGGGGTAGGAAAGGCTTGAGGTTGAAGAACATTAAGAAGGGCAATGGAATGATTGATTGGTCATGTGATAAATGTGGAATAGACGTTCTATAGCATGAATTGACGGTTGTTAGGGGTTAACAATTGTATATAAACTGATTTTGGTATTGTTGGCATAGCTTAGTAAAGTTAAAAATTGGTTTTGGTTCTTGGCTGTTGCTGATGTTCAACATCAGCAACATTTCTGGGGTCAAGCACGACTCGTGCCCTGGAGCACGAGTCGTGACCTTCAGGTTTTCAGTCGTGAAAGGTAGTCGTGATAGTTAAACCAGTCGTGCAGGATTTGGGCATGACTCGTGCCCAGTAGAACGACTCGTGCCCAGGACTGTTTTCTGGGGTTGACTTTGCAAGCATGTAACCTTAAGCAATCTAGTATGGAATTGATCCCTCTTCAACGATGATTCTAGTACAACTTTAGTACTATACAATGGAACTTTAAATAGCCTAAAATGATATTGAAAATGTCTTTATATATTGCTTTGAAAATGGTTGAAAGCCAGTGTAAAAGTGGAACCAAAGTTGATAAAACTTGGTATTTGACTATGTAATCTTTAAAGATGTTGTGTAAGGTGATATTATGAACGCGTAGGGCTACTTGTATGTCATTGTACCTCTACGTGGTTACCAATGGATGGTTATATGTTAAGTTGGTGCGTGAAATACTTGTTGCACGTTATTATTGAATTGATCATGAGCATACATGCCATACGTGGATTATATTGACTCATTAGTGTTTATATATATGTTACACTAATAGAGATGTTCAACATGAGTAATTGTACCATGTTTTATACTGTTCAACATGAATAATTGTGCCATGTTTTATACTGTTCAACATGAGTAATTGTACCATGTTTTATACTGTTCAACATGAGTAATTGTACCATGTTAAATATATTGATATCCTATTGGGTGGATTTGACTTCAAGTAACTGTTATGTGCTTGAATGTGATTATGATTATGTTTAATATCAGCTGATATTTCGGGGGTATAATGGAATACGACCACTTATGAGAAGTTGTAACATAAGGTGCTCGGATTTCATTATACCTGTGTCCGTTTCCACCCCACTGTGGCCACAGTTTGGGGCTCAGTTACTATGGATATGCCTAAGCAGTTCATAGGATACTGATACCTTACATGGTTCCCTGAAAAATGGGTCTTGTAAGGCGTGAATAGGCCTAAGCCGTTCACACATATAGAGGATGGGTTCCCATGAGGATGTATGCCCATACCCACGTAGTACGACTTATTGTTCAGACGGAAAAAGGTAAGATCAGGTAATGTAATGTGTTTACAGTATTCCAAATATGATGTGGAACAACTTGCTTACGTGTTGCATCTTATATGGCATATTGCTGCATGCATAATAACTTGCTGAGATTATTTCTCACCCCTTCTCCCTTTAATTTTTTTTAGTTCCAGCTGAGACAGGTAGACCAGACCGGTGAGGCCGGAAGGGAGTTTGGACCGTCCTCTGGGTTGTCAGGGTACGTTTAGTGTTTGGGAGTTGGGAATAAGTGTGGTTATTATTAAATTGAGAAAATTAAATATGTATAACGTTTTATAAATATTTTCCATAATGTTGTAAATTAAAACAGGTTATAGTTGGTTTTCAAAAGTTTATGTAACTCTTAAATTATTTGAAGGAAAAGTTTTAAATTTTAGGGAATGATTTGGGGACCCGCCAGCTGGGGCACGAGTTTATAGGTCCCGGGGTTGGGGAGGCCCCACAGTTGGTATCAGAGCTAAGGTTAGAAGTCAAGGGTAGAAGTCTAGTCTAAGGGGGAGTGTGTGATACCTGACGACGAGTGTTTAGTGCAGGAATTTGTTCAATGGCAGAAAATAGTAATGACCCCAAGAGATTAAGAAAACGTGAGTAATATGGAGAGATAGATTCCTCCGCTGTCATATTACCTGTCTCAGGAAGTAGGGGCAATACTTGTATGAATCCCCGTTCACCTCATTATTATGTGGCATTGTATTTCTGCTTTTATTTGCATAATTTGTCTCAGAGTTGCCTTATGTGCTGGAGGTGTCTACTCCTATAGGAGAGTACCTCGAATCTTCCTTGATTATCATGGTAGTCGTGATTATGTGGGCATGTATTGCCACTAGATGTGGTAGATATACCAATCCGTGAATTATGGTTATATTTGACCTGAATGGGTTAAGTAGTTATTGTGTTTTGGGAGGACTATCGCAAGAAGCGAGTCTCCTTATCTATGTTTGATTTGCCTCTGTGTTTAGTTGAGGCGGATAAGTTATTAATTGATATTTATGTCGTATATGCATTAGATGTCAATAAGTATAGTTTAAATAATATAAGGGTTACATGGGGTTATGTATTAGAAGTGAGTAAAAGTCACCTGAAATATCTCATGTATTGTTGGCAAATGAATTGATAAGGTGTTTTTATCAGAATAGTGTGTGCCACCAGTTAGGACGATAGAATTCCTTATGGATTTAAAGACAGGGTGGTTGCCCATATCCAAAACACCTTATGGAAGGGCATTGGTTGTGTTGTAAATATGATGAGTAGAATTTTAAAACCCGATTTTGATATTTTAGTGGTCAGCTCGATGGATGCTATCTTTGTATATTCAGAGTTGTGGAAAGAATTTCAAAATCAATTGCAAATTATGTTACCCGTGTCTTGTGAGAATCAAATGTTAATGGAATTCAACAAGTGTGAATTTGGCTTGAGTAGATGGTAATTTTGGGGTCTTGTAATCTTAAGCCCGGTATTGTTATTACTTTTTCGAGGATTGAGACCCTGATCAATTGGAATAACCCTCGACAGGGTTAGAACTCCGTTGTTTTCTAGGATTGACAGGTTATTATTAAAAGAGTATTGATGGATTTCCAAGAATTGTAACCCCAGTGATTCAATTGCTTTCGAAGGAGGTATCATTTATATGAAATGTTAAAGTGTGAAATCAACTTTGCAGAAGGGAAGATGGATTGACTACAGTTTTGACCTTTACCCTACTTGATGGATGTGAACTTGTAGTTGTCATGTGCGCGTCAAGAGAAGGATTTGGGTTGTGCTTCATACAGACTGGGAAGGCGATAGCTTATGCTTCAAGGGAATCAGAGTGGCGCAGCGGAAGCGTGGAAGGGATTACGACTATTTTGCGTTACTTAAGTGGAAACATCCTTTGCATGAAGCTAAAATTTGAGATTTGTACAAATCATCAGAGTTGAAGTATTATGTATCAGAGTGGATTGAATAACTGGTGGAGAAATTGTTGGAGTTATTAAAAGACTTATTTGCGTTATTATATACCATCCGGGAAGACTACTGTGGTTGCAGAGGCGATTGGTTAAAAGACTTTCTTATCAACATTGCCATCCTGCGAATTACAAGATGAGATATTAATTGCGAATGTTCGAGCTACCCTATCCGGTATGAAGACCCTATAGAAGTTCAACAGACGATTCAGAATTGAGGGAACTATCTGACCATTTCAAGATGGAAGAACCGAAGATATTGTATTGCATATTGATTGAATATTAACCTTCAACGCGACGTAATTGGTGTCCCATATTTACAAGAGAATAAGAGATCCATTTTAGAGGAAGACCATAAATCAAGATTTACGATGTATTCAAGACGTTTGAGGATGTATTAAGCACGGAAGAAGGGTTAGAAGAATGAGGATAAGAAGACATTGTGATGGATTTTATAACGGGACTACCCACGACATTGAAGATATGAGACGCCTTCGAGTAATAGTGGATATATTGATCAGAGTTGGCTCATTTATACCAAGAGGAATAAACTACGAAAAGGGAAAGTTAACCTAATAGTATGGGCGAGAGAGTTGGTCGATTCTACGGAGTATTACTCACTATATTATATCAAATCAAGATGCGAGATTCATATTGCGGTTGTGGGAAGATTGAGTACGAGACCTTGGGACATCCAGATGCCTTCAAATTTACGTTATATCTCCAGATGGATTGGGCAGACAGGCAGAAAGAACTATCCAGAATCTTGAGAATGTGTGATGTGTGTATCCGATGGATTTTCATTAATTTTGAGAAGTTCGTGTAACCTTAGTTGAAGTGCATATATCAGCAGTGATCAGTCCAGTGTTGAAGTGACGTCGTATGAAGCATTGCGTAGGAGGAAGAGTTTTCATGATCCTTTTCCTTATATTGAGTTTTTCAACCGAGGCTATTCTTGTTGATGTGACTTATGTGGAAAAAAAAAAAAAAAAAAACAAAAAACAAAAAATCATTGAGTGGTATTAGAATCAAATCCGAGAATGGAAAAACCTAGAATATTCGGGTTGTGTTAATTTGTGGAAAAAAAATCATATTATTGGGGAAGCCCTTGGGTATCGGGAATCCGAGAGGTATGAAAGATGTGTGGTCATTTGAGTAGTTAAGTAAGGGTGTTTAAAAATTCGGGACGAATTTTTCTTTAAGGGGGAGTGAATGTCACGACTCGAAACCTAGGCACCATTTTACTCACGTGTTGGGCACGTGGAGCGGGGCCGTAGCATTTTATTGATTGCATTTCATAATAAGTGGGATTTTTATGTGTTAGTTTCAACACTTTAATAAATTATTTGTCATTTTAATTATGTAAATAAATTGTGTGATATTTTAAGTGTATTAATAAATTAATTTTAATTATTTAATATCTAAATGGAATAAAAAGGAATTTTGTAGTAAAGTTCTAATATTAGAAAATTAAATAAAAAGGCTTTACAAAAAGTGAGGAAGGCCTAAGTGTAATTGAAAACTTAAGATAGTTAATGAAAATTACTCCATTTTGAAGGGCTTAAATGGAAATCTCATTTTATAAATACTCCACCTCTTCCATAATCCATAATAATCCATAAGCTTCCAGATTCAGATTCCAGAGCCGCGGAGAAAGAAAGAAAAAGAAAGAAAAATACTTCCTCCGTCTCCAAACTACTTTGATCCTAAATCTTCCAAAAATTCTATAAAATCAACCGTTGGTCCGATTGACGATCCGACTGTGGCGGAGCGATCAGGAAGGCGAGGAGAACGTTTAGAGCCGATCAGATCGTCTTTCCGTTTCGACATATTTTTAAGTAAGTTATTATGATTTCTTTCGAATAATTGTTCATACTACGAGAAATGATGATATTACGTGTTTTAAATGATATTTGATATTCTGGGATCAATATATGTTTGACTTTTGATAAATTTCGGAAATTATTTGGGTTGTAGGAATAAAATAAAAGAAAATGGATTATTGAATCGGTATGTTAAGATTTTGGGAAAAGTGACGTAAAAGGGTCGAGAAAGGGTGTTATATGTGTGTTATTGGATGTTATTATTACTCTATAACGGATTATTGATGAAATTGATAAATTGATTGGCTTTTCAAATGGTTATGGAAGTAAATAGGAAAAAGGGTTAAAGTGGTTAGTTAATTGGAAAAGTGGTGTAAAAGGGTTATATGACGTGGATGAAAATTGGGTATTGATTTGGAAACTTATAATAAGGTTGGTTATGGTTGTATAGATAGTGTTGTGATAATTGAAATGGAAATGATATGGTTGTTAATAATAATATATATATTATTTGGTATGGGGAAAGTATAGTTATAGTCTCAAATATATATGTGTATAGGGCAGTTGGTCTAGTTGCATGAAAGGGAATCTTGACTCGAAGGTTAAATTGGTATATGGAATGTTTTGGTAGGTTGTCATGGCCTAGGAAAGGGTGTTGGGGTTTTGGCCTTAGTTGGGAGTTGAATGGTGCTATAATGTGTTTAATGTGATTTGAATGTGTTGGGAGCATGTTTCTTGGCTTGGGTAAAGGGGTAGGAAATGCTTGAGGTTGAAGAACATTAAGAAGGGCAATGGAATGATTGATTGGTCATGTGATAGATGTGGAATAGACGTTCTATAGCATGAATTGACGGTTGTTAGGGGTTAACAATTGTATATAAACTGATTTTGGTATGGTTGGCATAGCTTAGTAAAGTTAAAAATTGGTTTTGGTTCTTGGCTGTTGCTGATGTTCAACATCAGCAACATTTCTGGGGTCAGGCACGACTCGTGCCCTGGAGCACGAGTCGTGACCTTCAGGTTTTCAGTCGTGAAAGGTAGTCGTGATAGTTAAACCAGTCGTGCAGGATTTAGGCACGACTCGTGCCCAGTAGAACGACTCGTGCCCAGGACTGTTTTATGGGGTTGACTTTGCAAGCATGTAACCTTAAGCAATCTAGTATGGAATTGATCCCTCTTCAACGATGATTCTAGTACAACTTTAGTACTATACAATGGAACTTTAAATAGCCTAAAATGATATTGAAAATGTCTTTATATATTGCTTTGAAAATGGTTGAAAGCCAGTGTAAAAGTGGAACCAAAGTTGATAAAACTTGGTATTTGACTATGTAATCTTTAAAGATGTTGTGTAAGGTGATATTATGAACGTGTAGGGCTACTTGTATGTCATTGTACCTCTACGTGGTTACCAATGGATGGTTATATGTTAAGTTGGTGCGTGAAATACTTGTTGCACGTTATTATTGAATTGATCATGAGCATACATGCCATACGTGGATTATATTGACTCATTAGTGTTTATATATATGTTACACTAATAGAGATGTTCAACATGAGTAATTGTACCATGTTTTATACTGTTCAACATGAGTAATTGTGCCATGTTTTATACTGTTCAACATGAGTAATTGTACCATGTTTTATACTGTTCAACATGAGTAATTGTACCATGTTAAATATATTGATATCCTATTGGGTGGATTTGACTTCAAGTAACTGTTATGTGCTTGAATGTGATTATGATTATGTTTAATATCGGTGATATTTCGGGGTATAATGGAATACGACCACTTATGAGAAGTTGTAACATAAGGTGCTCGGATTTCATTATACCTGTGTCCGTTTCCACCCAGCTGTGGCCACGGTTTGGGGCTCGGTTACTATGGATATGCCTAAGCGGTTCATAGGATGCGATACCTTACATGGTTCCCTGAAAATGGGTCTTGTAAGGCGTGAATAGGCCTAAGCCGTTCACACATATAGAGGATGGGTTCCCATGAGGATGTATGCCCATACCCACGTAGTACGACTTATTGTTCAGACGGAAAAAGGTAAGATCAGGTAATGTAATGTGTTTACAGTATTCCAAATATGATGTGGAACAACTTGCTTACGTGTTGCATCTTATATGGCATATTGCTGCATGCATAATAACTTGCTGAGATTATTTCTCACCCCTTCTCCCTTTAATTTTTTTTAGTTCCAGCTGAGACAGGTAGACCAGACCGGTGAGGCCGGAAGGGAGTTTGGACCGTCCTCTGGGTTGTCAGGGTACGTTTAGTGTTTGGGAGTTGGGAATAAGTGTGGTTATTATTAAATTGAGAAAATTAAATATGTATAACGTTTTATAAATATTTTCCATAATGTTGTAAATTAAAACAGGTTATAGTTGGTTTTCAAAAGTTTATGTAACTCTTAAATTATTTGAAGGAAAAGTTTTAAATTTTAGGGAATGATTTGGGGACCCGCCAGCTGGGGCACGAGTTTATAGGTCCCGGGGTTGGGAAGGCCCCACAGAATAGCCCCAAGCTGCCAAAGCTGCCAGATTAACCTCAGAAAGTGTCCTAGTGGAACTGCCAAAAGAAGCCGCCCGGCTATGATCCAGGAGGATCAAGCCGTCCGGCTAGATCTAGCAGCTTTCCAGGTTCCAAATTTTTTCATTTCCAGGCTGTTTCCTTGGATATTTTGGCACCTTTCAGCTTCAGAATGCTCCCTGTTTATCACTTCAGAGTATGCACAACCTCAAGAATAATGCAAAGGATGCATGAAAAAGAAAGAAAAAACGCGTAAGCACAAAAAATGAATCTGCGGTGGAAGGCTAACCCTCGTAAACGTTTCCAACGCTTCTTATGAAAAAAGAAGTTTGGAAACATTTACATTGTCCCCAGCGGAGTAGTCCAAACTGTGAATGTGGGCCCAAAATCGCGGATATGAACCGTGTTTTTGTTATAGGGTCACCGCTTCACCTCAGTTTGAAGACATTCGATTTATTGAAAAATGGATATGCCACGCCATTTTGATTTCCTCAAAACTTTGGAAAAAAGGAATAGGGTCCGGAGGTTAAGTTACTCCTTGGGTGAATGCCAAACGTTCTTCCCAAGGAGTAACTTAACCTCCGGACCCTAAGTTACTCCTTGTGCATTCATGGACGTCTCCTGCGCTGGCATGTGGACAGGGCGAGGAGCGTAATTATGGGGAGGAGGCATGGCATGATAAGTGGGTTGGGGGTGAGGAGTGATAAACAGGTTGGAGAAGGGGAGAAGCAGATCCATTCCCAGTGTTGCTGTCTTCAGTTATCTCCTCATAAGAACCGTCATCCCGGCAGAGCACCGTAATCCCACGGGCACGCATAGACTCAACAAAGAGAGCATGCGCTTATTCCTCCCGAGCCTTAGCAGTCTGGGCAAGCAAATGAGACTCACGCTCGCGAGTTAGAGCAGCCTCCAAAGTAGCTCTCATCTCCTCCATAGACATATCGTTCAGACCCAACTGACCCATTGCAGCAGAACCACCAACAGACTGGGTAGAGAAAACATCATCACTCCCTGACATTTCTGAATCAGAATCAAACGAAACCACAGAAAATTCTTGAACTGCCTCGGCAATACGAACCAAACGGCCACCCAAAACGGAAGCACGAATCCAACTCTCCGTAACCGCAGGGTGAAATAGGGCAAATAAGGAGATGAAAGAAGAGACTCTTTAGAAGGTAGGGGAGAGGGAGAAGAAAGGAAAGGACTTGTGTAAGCATTTTATTTATGTTCAAGTAAAAATCAATGGTTTTTAAGTCCTAAGAAAGGTTGGAAAAGGATAAGCCTTTATTTTCGCATTCTAAACCTCGAGCGGGAACCTAGAGACGCACCATTCAAATTATACCAAATGTTTTGTGTAGAAATTAATAATAGGTAATAACACCTAAACAAGGCCTAAGCACATATGAGACGGACGAGCAATCTAAATTTCTGTGGAAATTTGGGCAGTGAATGTGCGCTCGCCCGAAAATTTTTGGTTTTCCGATAATGAAAAAAGAAAAGGAGTCGCCACGCCATGTTTAAAGGTACACTTTGAAAAACCTTTGAGAGAGAATGGGTCCGAGGGTCAGGTAATGTGTTGGGAAGAACCGAGAGTTCACCCAACACGCCTCGTCCGTGGACGAGTCTTTCTAACTAAACATCCAAGTAATCCATAAATGTGTGCACGCATTAATAATAAAAAAATGTAGTAAACATGAATCTTATTGATTTGAACTGAAACTTACAACTCGTGAGACATTTATTAAGGGAGGCCACGTCCCAGATACAACAGATCAGAACAGATTACAAAGGAAAAGGATCTCTACAAATGGAAAGAGAGTGTCGCGTGACACATAGCGTGCTTGGCTAGATGTGTCGCGTGACACAGGATCTAACCAGTCACAATGTGTCGCGTGACACACAGTGTCTATCTGTAGAGACTTACAGATTTGAACTCAACAACACCAATAATCAACACAGATCCAATTGATCAATCAGTTAAGCTGCGAAATGAACAATTAACGACAATTCAACCAAGGGGGTGTGGATATGGAGAGATCCACACTCCCTTGGGATCTAAACACCAATTTCAACAAATATTCAACAATAAGCACTCAATTATTCAAAACAATTATGTTAAACAGAGAGATTGCGATTGGGATTCAGTAATCAAGACGGATGGAGTCTGATTACTGAATCCAAGGAAGATAGAATGATGGAATTATCCAAGTAGCAAGGTAGGGGAGAGAGAGAGGGGAATTGAGGGTGTTACCCTTGTTGATTCCATGAATTCTATACCAGGTTAGGTATAGAATCCTTCAACTACTGCTTCTGGTCCTGGTGAGCTTGAGAGGATTGGTTTAAGGTGGATCTAAGAGGTGATGGAGGAAGTGGGTTGAATTGGGGGAATTAGAGGTAGATTGGGATGAGAGAGAGAGAGATGGGTGTTTAGTGTGTGTGTGTGTTACGCTGCAATTTTGGCAGAGTAACAGTATGTGAAGTTGGGATCCATTTCTGAGAGGGGTAGGGTCTTATTTATAGGCTGCAGTTGATGGACAAGGTGTGTCGCATGACCTTCTGTATCCAATTTCCAGGCCTCGACTTGTCGCGTGACACAAGGTGTCACCAACTGCTTTTGGCGCCAAAACCAGTTTCTGGAATATTCTGAGTAAATACCCAAAAGGTCCAAAAAGGTTTATTCCCTGTAGGTCCTTTAGCATGAGCAAAGTACCAAAAGGTACTTCCTTCGCGAGAAACTTATGGAATGTTTCCGAAAGTCTCGGAATGGACCGAGAATTTACCAAAACGCCCCTTAATGCAATTTTATCATATTAAAATGCATTGAAAAGGGTAGCGAATTGGATTAGCGTACTTACAGAGCCCCATCGGCAACGTCACTTATGGAAGAAGTGAGGTTGTCGATAAAATAAGGCCCAATCCAATGAGCGGCAAGGGATAAGGCGGAGGGCTGGACGATGATCTGGGGAGATCGGATGGCTGGACCTTTGGAGAAAGGATTCCTATGTATCCCTAGGAGGGAATCAAGCCACATCGTAGTTTGGAGAGGTGAAAACGCGTGACCAAGAGGGGTGGATGGCTGCCTCGGGGAGAGGATGTATAGCCGAGGGAACGAATGGCTGCCTCGGGAAGAGGACGTATAGCCGATGGACAGGATGGCTGCCTCGGGGAGAGGACGTATAGCCGATGGACAGGGATGGCTGCCTCGGGGAGAGGATGTATAGCCGATGGACAGGATGGCTTCCTCGGGGAGAGGACGTATAGCCGAAGGAATGAATGGATGCCTCGGGGGAGGATGTATAGCCGATGGAACGAATGGCTGCCTCGGGGGGAGGACGTATAGCCGATGGAACGAATGGCTGCCTCGTGGGGAGGACGTGTAGCCGATGAACAGGGATTTGACTGTTAGGGAATTCACCCGAGGATTTGACTAATGCTTTTAGGAAAGTAATCGACTGAGATATGCTTTCATACCTGTGATGTGCTTACCTGTAGCTGCCGGAGGGACTGATGCTACTGCCGGTTGTGGGAAGTTGTAGCTACCGGAGGGTCTCATGCCATCTTTGAATCGCTGGTTTTCCAGGTGCGGGACGGTCTTTGTTGACGCTTGGTTGACTTTGGGCGTCCTGAACTTTGCTTGGCGGGACGTGGACGTTGTTTGCTAGGGAATAGACTTTTGTTGATGCTTTAGCGGCGGGGTTAATGACTTTAATTCACATTGCTGGGGAGACTGATAGATTTGGACTCTCTGTCTCAGTTTTGCTTTGAGGGGCAGTCTTCGAGTTTTGGTAATGCTCAGTTGATCATTGTACCTGCGGGGGAAACAACACTCCAAGCACCATAGGGATTAAAGTGCAAATCTGCAAAACGCAGGGGTGATTTTGGAAAATTTGGCCAAGGGACACGTTATGTCGCACGACATCATAAAGCCCATGGACAGACCCTTATACCGCTGAACAGTCGCCATTTTGAAAATACAGTTTAGAGGGAGACGAGTGGTTTTTGAGAAAAAACCCAAGCAATACGTACGAACTCAAGGGAAATCAAGCAAATCAAGGGTGTTGATTTGGTTTTAGCTTGCAACAATGCCTTCTCGAGCACGCTCTACGAAGAAGGGGCCACAACAGATTGAGCTAGGTGCTCATCGAAAAGGGATTTTACGGAATCAACGACCCTTTATCCCTCAAGCAGTGAGGGGAGAGTTTTATCCACAGCTCAAGGAGCACACTTCTGCGCCCGGGAAGAAGGACACGGTATTTTTGTAACCCTTACTTGGAATTGATTTTGAAATTAGGTTCTATGCCAAAAGATTCAAATTTTACCTGTGAAGCTTGTGATTTCGCTGCATGAATCTGAACTAGGAACAATTATGGATGCAAGTTACATGATTTAACCCTAATTTTGCTTGAAAAAGGGATAAAACACATTCAACGTACAAAATGATTGCTTTTATGTAAACTGGATATTGATTGACATAATGAGATATGCATACCTGTGCTGTGTTTACCTACAGGAGTTGCGTACCCGGGGCTCGTCGGAGGTTATTGGTAGGCTGTGGGATCTCTTGGGGTGAGGCAGGACTCGCTGAGCTGTACCTGGCCTTGGACAATGTCAGCAGGGGGGAGGCGAAGTCCTTCAACTGCTGTCACTTGGCTTTTGAGGTATTTCCCAATCTGAGTTCATCTATTTGGATATTTTTTCTTTCTGTCATTTCTTACTATCATTCTGACTTGCTTTCATCTTTCCTTTTCAGGTTTGGGCTTACGAGGTTTTCGGTTGCTATGCCTGGCGGGTTCAGGAGGCATACCCGGCCACTTTGTTTCCTGCCTTGAGACGCTGGGTGAAGGATGCGAGGCAGAAGGTCCGGACAGTGGATACCAGAGGATAGGTGACAGCCTCCTATTCGGATACTATGATTTGTTTGCGAGGGACTCCTTGGAGCCTGAATCTGTTTCCCTGGGCCGGACGATATGATAAGCTCGATTTAGGACATGCTGTGCATTTTGCTGAGTGTCGCAAGCTTCTGGTAGGCTTGTCCGGGGATGCTTTGTACTTGGGAGAGCGGTTTTGCAGACAACATGGTCCTGATAGTATAGCTAGAGTCCCGGTCGATCCTCCAGTGGATATGTGGTTTCCTCAGAAACTAGATGATGTGGTTGCTTTGATCCAGGGGGAGGCTGCGTTCAACCATACTGCTGAGGGAGATTACGAAGTTTATGTGGCGACGAGATTGAGGTCACCGCAGTTGGGGCCGAGACATGGTGCTCAGGGCGCAGTCCCTTCTACTGGATTTGTGGCAGACGCACCCTTGCCTCCTCCGTTCGTTGACTTTCAGGATGGGGATCATTTGAGACGGGCTCCCCTTGACACCAGTCGGATTTATCCTTATTTTCAGCTTTCGGAGGGCACCCGATCTGTAAGTACTATTTTCCTTGTTTGAGACTGCTTGTACTGCCTTTATCCTTTGTCCTTCTGTCATGACTGGCTCCCTGATTTCTCTTTTGTTTAGTCGTACCAGGTCTCGGCTGATATTTACTGGAACTTTGCTCGGTACTATACTGGATCCATGGATATAATCGAGTGGCTGGAGAGGAGCGCCCGTTACTGGAGGGAGCGGTGCTTGGCTCGGAGCTCGGATGATGATTCTACGCGCAGCTTGCCCGATAGGAAGAGGGCTCAAACTGATACGACTGCGGATGATCAGCATAGGCCCAGGACCAAGAACGCTTCTCCCCGTCCTCCGATTCCTTCTAGTTCTGAGTATGAGAGTGATGATGCTCCTGGCGATCCTCACGAGATTGAGACTAAGGCCATTCCTGCTGTTCACGAGCTTTTCCGAGATGATCCCATTATTTAACGAGGCCCTGTTGTTGATCCGGATCATGCACATGCTGAGGGAAATGATGCAGATGGGGAGGACAGCGAGGGAGATGACGATGATGGTGATTCGGATGATGATGAAGGTGATTACGCTTCGGAAGGTGATGGCTCAGAGTAGCATCTTGGATCAAATCACAGCTTCTCTTTTTTATTGTTGTACCCTTTGGAGGAAACAAACAAACACTCTTTTTTAAAAAAAAAACTTATTTGCTTTGCACTTCTTTGACTTGGTACATTATTATTAGCTTTTATGTTATCTTTGTTGTTTGCACGAGTCCAATTTTTGGGACGATGGGAATGGATGGAGTTGAATGGTTATGGTATTGATGTGTAAATGGTTTGTACGCTTTGGATTTGTGGAATGCGTGACACAACAAGCCTTGCTGACAGGTCTTCGAAACCAAGCTTTTGCCTACAAACCTCTTCCTTTTGCTTGGGGCAAGAAAACCAATTTCCCTATCATGGAGTAAGCCTCAAGTGTAGGTCCATTCCCAAGGATTGAGATTATAAAGTAAGTCCCGGTATTTGCACAAATGCACACATCAATTTTCCTTTTCTTGCCCAAGGCCCAGTTTGACATGCAACCTCAATGCAGACAACACCTCATGTAACCAAAGAGGAGATTGTTCTCAAACTTCAGTCAATCAGTCGAAGGACAAGACTCAGAAATGTATATGTGCAGGGGCACATCTTTCGAAGGTGGGAATGGATCTTGAATTTGTGTATGACGCTCTCGCTTTTGGGTTTGACTCTTTTAGGAGAGTATAAGCATCACGAGGTGTGGAAAAGTGTATGGAAGCTCCTACTTGACAGAAATACAGTGTTTAGCTCTATATCCCTAAAAATGTAGAGAAGAAGACTTGCCGAGACACTTGAAAACCTGTCTTATTCGTGATGATCACAAGGCTGCTAAAAAACCCTTTGTTGATGTTCGGGTTATTCAAACACTAATCTTGATATGAACAAATATTTTAATTAATCATGAGGAGAAAACCACCTGATATCGAGAATCCAACTCCGAATGATGGAAAGTGGATCTGTGCATGGGGGTGGTCCTTGAGGGGACCGGATTTTCTAAGCTCTGGAGAGCTGACGCACACGTCTCTTTGGAGTGTCAATGAGGGACACGGATGCGAAGCCCCAGTGGGACGTTCGCGTGAGGTGTTTTGCTAAGGAGAAGCGAAATATGCTCACATGAAACGTCGAATGAACGGATGGAATTTGCACAATCTTCGATTGATGATCTTAAACTGCTATCCGGTAGGAGCTGCGACTGGGTTTCGGAATTTTGATCGGCCTTCGGGTGATTTAGGATATCATGACCTCTTAAAACGAGATGTCGGCTAGGCTTTTTGCTGGCTGAACCTCTAAAAGATGAGAGGTTGGCTTTCTGGGGATGTGTTTGGGATTTCTAAGGTGAGGGAAATCTGTGGTTGCATTTTTTTATTGCCTCTAAGAGTGAGAGGTCAATCATGGCTTTGGCCAAAGGCAAAGGTAACGGTAATGGGAATATCCTCTATTGGTTAGGGGTAATGATGAGGGACATCCGTGTTGTCTCTTTATTCACTCTGAGACTCCTCTTGAGTAACGATCGAATTCTTTGACTTTTGCTTTCGAGAGGATCGCTAGGGACTAGGCTCTCTTTTTTTTCTTTTTTTTTAGAGGAGAATTTCATCTAGTCCCCAGGATGAATCACTGCGTTCTGCCGTTCTTGAGTTTGGACACGGTCGATCTTCTTTTGAATCATGGGAGCCCCAAGGGTAGTCCCTCTTCTTCTGGAGATGGTTAGACGGGTTTCAAAAATGTATCGATCTTGAAATAAAAGGGTATTGTTTAGTGAGGGTGAGGTGATGGTTTTCCTAAGGGTGAAAGGTTTCAACCGCAGTCCCTACCGGATGATCTGAACGAGATTGAGTCTTCATTTGCTCGCTTAAGCTTACTTTGAGGAAGATCCATGCAAATTCATCAAACAACGAGATGATGAGGATGATGGAAGGGATGTGAGCATATGATGCAAGATAGAGAGTTGGATAAGCCCCAAAATTGGGAAAGATATCAGTCGATTTTCTCACTTTGATCGATTTAGATATTAGTCATTTCAATGCATTAGTGATTGAGCAGCGTAAGTGATCATGTGGAATAAAACCATTTCAATAAAATGTAGCGTGAGTGTGCAAGTGATGCCTCAAGTCTAGCAAGAATAGAAACAAATACTTTTACTATTGAAATAAAAGGCTCATAACATGAATATAGTAGATTCAAATCATAAAAGAGACCTTCACTATCAAAATGAAAAACAATCTAGACCCTACAATGACTGACTGACTGCCTTCTTCACATGGGAGGTCCTTGAAACTGCGGAAAAGGATTGGTAACCACTTTGGGAGGAGCTTTTTCATTTCTGCCTTCATCGACCATCTTTTGAATGAGCACTTTCAGAGGGGTGCAATCATTGGTGTTATGGCCGGGAAACTAATGGTAGCAGCAGTACTTGCTTCTGTCCAATTTTGGGTTGCGATGCATAGGGCTGTAGTTATCAAGGGGCTTGATCATTCCTCTTCGCATCAATCCGTTGAAAGCTTCCTCAATTGTTATCCCAAGGTCATCAAATTCTCGCTGTTTGCGAGGTGAAAACTGACCACGATTCCGGACACCGCTTTCTTCATGGGAGCCCATTTCGATCTTCCCTTCATTAATGAGTTCCTGGATGATCACCCTCAACTGTCTGCATTCACAAGTGGTATGGCCCGGATATCGATGATAGTAGAAATATTTGCTTGGATCCAGCTTTATGTTGTTATGAGGAGGGTTATAGTTGACTAGTGGCTGAACCAGTCCTCCGCTCACCAAAACTTTGAGGAATTGATTCATAGGCATTCCCACATCTCCCCAGTATTGTTTCTTCCTTTCCGTCTGAGCTATCTTTGGAGGAGACTCGGGTATTGGCGTCCCTTGCTGGATAGGAGTCACGGCTGGAATGAAGGACATCTGATTAACAGTTACGTATGAAGCTGGTCCCGAACGCTGGTCTTGAGGAGATGATAAGTTGAAACCATATGAACTCTTTAGTGATTGAGAAACACTTCCTTAAAGAGGAGTCTAGTCAGAGTGGAGTGGCAGTGATCCCTTCTGGTTGGAATAACTGTTCACATGATGACATGATCCTCGGGAATCTTGCTGATATTGACTCTGCAACTCAAATTGATTAGGAGAACTGAAAGCCTCAAGGATCGATTGTCCGTCCTGAATCTGAGTTGGGACCACTTGAGGTGCCGGGGGAAGATTCTTATCTTGCTCATCCTCATTCATCCCTTTTATTACACTTCCATTCCCATGATCAACACTGCTAGTACCGATGATCTCTTCGTATGACCCATCTTCATGACGAATTATTGTGATCCCTCAGATGCACATCGCTTCCACAAACCTAGCGTGCGTTTCTTCTTCTCGGGCTTTAGCAACTTGGGCAAGCAATTGGGCCTTGCACTCGCGAACCATGGCAGCCTCAAGAGCAGCTCGCAGCTCTGCCACTGACAAATCACTCATGTCCAGCTGACCCGAAGTGAGAGGAATTCCAGACTGAGCGGATGGTATATCTTTTGCATCAGACATCTCGAATAGCAGAACAAATGAGAGCTTCGTAGGAACTGTAACTATTTCGGAGACGCAAACCAAACAGGCACTGGATGTCAAAGCACGCACCCAACTTGTTGCCGCCTACAGAGGGTAGATGCGGGTTTATAAGGTAGTGGAGGAAGAAGACTTTTAGGAAATACGGGAGAGGGAAAGGGAAAAGAGGATGGACTCACGCAAACAATTTATTTATCTTCAAGTATAAATCAGTGTTTTAAATCCTAGATACGATTGGGAAAGGAGAAGCCTTTATTTACGCAAACTACACCTTGGGGAAACCTAGGGACGCAACATTTGAATTACACTAAATGCTTTGCATTTGAAATTAATAATGGGTAATGATACCTAACCAATATCTAACACGATGTGAGACGGACGAGGTTGTCCAAATTTCTGGGGAAATTTGGGCAGCATAACGGGTATTCTCGGAGAATTTCCAAGAAAATCCGGCATGACCTCTCGTCGGTGCATGGTGACAATGCGGCATGATCTCTCGTTAGAACACGCCACGGGAGTGACATGTCCTCACGTGAAACCATATTGCGTTGGCAACATGCCCACAAGGTGTAAGGTTTTGGGAAAGGTATAAGTACCTATTGTAAATTTCAAAAACAATTCATTTTAATGTGATTAAAACGTTGTATCAAAACCAACCGTGGG
The DNA here is from genome assembly GCA_022495995.1 of Adenophora triphylla var. japonica. Lineage (NCBI taxonomy): Eukaryota > Viridiplantae > Streptophyta > Magnoliopsida > Asterales > Campanulaceae > Adenophora > Adenophora triphylla. The sequence goes on from JAFEMH010001057.1 coordinate 248,155, forward strand.
TAAGCTTTAAGTGTGGCGCCACCTATAATGCCCTAGGGGGATGGGTTTGACATTAGGCGCTCAAGCGTAGGAGAATTTTATGGCTGTCCGCGATGCCGTCAATCGCACCCGAGGGTTCTAAATCTATGTGGTGTAGTGTGCGGATGACTATATTCTTTTATTTATGAAAACAAAATTTTTTATATTATTTTATTTTCATTTAAAAGGAGAAACAAGAGAGAAAACACACACACTCTCACAAGGAAAAAAGGGGGTACAACAATCAACTGAGCTACTTTGATTCAAGGGACTGCCCTCAAACCAGCACCTGAGATAACTGTTCAGTGACCAATCCTGTCGCGTGACATAGGACAGCCTGGGACAGAGCTGTCGCACGACTAGAGTGGTCACTGAACCAGAACCCCTGCAAAAATGAAATCAACCCCTGCCTCACCGTGGCAAGGGACAAAGCACAATAACTAAAGCACGACAAAAATGGCCACATAAGACAAACAAAGGCTCACAAGTCTCAAAATGCAACAAAATGCATGTACTACAAGAGATCATCAATGATGCACACAAAGATGGATATGTTGGATGTTTAATTGAATGAAAGCTTGACCCTCTTAATTTTGAAAAACAGGTTTTCAAAAGTGTAATCCCCAGCAGAGTCGCCACTGAATGTGCGCTCACCCGAAAAATTTTGGTTTTCCGGTAATGAAAAAAGAAAAGGAGTCGCCACGCCATGTTTAAAGGTACACTTTGAAAAACCTTTGAGAGAGAATGGGTCCGGGGGTCAGGTTACGTGTTGGGAAGAACCGGAGTTCACCCAACACGCCTCGTCCGTGGACGAGTCTTTCTAACTAAACATCCAAGTAATCCATAAATGTGTGCAAGCATTGATAATAAACAAATGTAGTAAACATGAATCTTATTGGTTTGAACTGAAATTTATAACTCGTGAGCCATTTATTCAGGGAGGCCACATCCCAGATACAACAGATCAGAATAGATTACAAAGGAAAAAGATCTCTGCAAATGAATAGAGAGTGTCGCGTGACACATAGCGTTTCTGGCTAGATGTGTCGCGTGACACAGGATCTAACCACTCACAATGTGTCGCGTGACACACAGTGTCTATCTGCAGAGACTTACAGATTTGAACTCAACGACACCAATAATCAACACAGATCCAATTGATCAATCAGTTAAGTTGCGAAATGAACAATTAATGACAATTCAACCAAGGGGGTGTGGATATGGAGAGATCCAAACTCCCTTGGGATCTAAACACCAATTTCAACAAATATTCAACAATAAGCACTCAATTATTCAAAACAATTATGTTAAACAGAGAGATTGCGGTTGGGATTCATTAATCAAGACGAATAGAGTCTGATTACTGAATCCAAGGAAGATAGAATGATGGAATTATCCAAGTATCAAGGTAGGGGAGAGAGAGAGGGGAATTGAGGGTGTTACCCTTGTTGATTCCATGAATTCTATACCAGGTTAGGTATAGAATCCTTCAACTACTGCTTCTGGTCCTGGTGAGCTTGAGAGGATTGGTTGAAGGTGGATCTAAGAGGTGATGGAGGAAGTGGGTTGAATTGGGGGAATTGGAGGTGGATTGGGATGAGAGAGAGAGAGGTGGGTGTTTAGTGTGTGTGTGTGTTATGCTGCAATTTTGGCATAGTAACATTATGTGAAGTTGGGATCCATTTCTGAGAGGGGTAGGGTCTTATTTATAGGCTGCAATTGATGGACAAGGTGTGTCGCACGACCTTCTGTATCCAATTTCCAGGCCTCGACTTGTCGCGTGACACAAGGTGTCACCAACTGCTTTTGGCGCCAAAACCAGTTTCTGGAATATTCTGAGTAAATGCCCAAAAGGTCCAAAAAGGTTTATTCCCTGTAGGTCCTTTAGCATGAGCAAAGTACCAAAAGGTACTTCCTTCGCGAGAAACTTATGAAATATTTTCGGAAGTCTCGGAATGGACCGGGAATTTACCAAAATGCCCCTTAATGCAATTTTATCATATTAAAATGCATCGAAAAGGGTAGCAAATTGGATTGGCATACTTACAGGCAGAATGACGGGTATTCCCGAAGAATTTCAAGGAAAAAATCTGGCATGACCTCTCGTCGGTGCACGATGACAATGCGGCATGATCTTTCGTTAGAACATGTCACAAGAGTGACATGTCCATACGTGAAACCATGTTGCATTGGCAACATGCCCACACGTGCTAGGTTTTGATATAGGTATGTATATCCTATTATAAATTTCGAAAATAACTCATTTTAGTATAATTTGAAAATGTTGTGTCAAAAACCAACCATTGGGTAAGCTGAAAAAGTGTGGCTCCACCTATGAAGCGCTATGGGGATAGGATTGATTTTAGGCGCTCAAGCGTAGGCGACATACATCACCGTCCGCGATGCCGTCACTCGCATCAAATGGCTCTAGATCTAGTGATGTAGTATGAGGGTGACTAAATTCCTTTATTTGCAAAAAAATAATAATTTTGAATCCATTTTCATTCTTTTCTTCTTTTTTTTTATTTGAAAAGGGATGATAGACGAAAATAACACACACACATCAGAAACTAACAAGGTACAAAAGCAACAAATCACATTTGATCAAGGGACTGCCCTTAACCAGAATCTGAACAACTGCACAGTGGCCAGCTCTATCGCGTGACACAGGATAGACTTGGCTAAGACTGGTGCACGACTGAGCAGGCCACAGAACCAGAACCTCAAGCAGGAATCAAGCACCAGCCTCCTCATGGCATGGAACAAACTTATAGCTCCAATACAAAGTAACATGCAGTAAATAAAGACATAAAAATCTCAAAACATATAAAATGCATATATCACATAGAGTCATTACCGATGCACACAAAAATGAACAAATTGGATTTTAAAAGAGAACGAAAGCTTGACCCTCTTATTTTGAAAACAAGTTTCATATGTTCCCCAGCAGAGTCGCCATTGAACATACCCCGTATGGCAATTAAGTTTTATGTTTTGGAAAATAGGACGGGAGATATGTAAAAGTGAATGAAAAGGAGTCGCCATGCCGTTTTTAATGGAAAACATTGAAAAACCAATTTGAAATCAAAGAGAGGGTTCGGGGTCAGGTTACGTGTTGGGAAGAATCGAGAGTTCACCCAACACGCCTCGTAAACGAGTCTTTCAACAACAAACATCCAATGTATTTATAAGTGTGTGCAAACGTGTGAGATGAGAAATGTGATGAATATATTTTATTGATAAAATGAGAGAGATACAACTCGTGAACCACTTGGTACAAAGGGGGGCCACATCCCGATTACAAAATTAAGGACAGATTACAATTGGAAAAGAGATTTCTGCAGAAGGGCAAACTGTGTCGCATGACACAGGATTTGCCTGGCTAAGTGTGTCGCGTGACACAGGACTCAGCTTGGCAGGCTGTGTCGCGTGACACAGGACGCCATACGCAGAAACCTTTACAAGCTGAAACGCAGAATGAACCAAGGACAATTCAGATCGAATTACATCAGAGATTTAATTCAGAAAACACATAAATCAACACTCAATCATTCAAGTGAGTGTGGATATGGGGGAATCCACACTCCCTTGATGAACAAGTCACAATTACATCCAAATTAACCCATAAGCATGAAATGATACGGAACAACGAGATTTAAACAGAGAGATGGCGATTGAAACTTAATAATTAGAGCAGATGGAGCCTAATTATCAAATCATGAATAGAAATTGCATGTGAATTATGTAAAAGAGCAAATAGAAGAGAGATAAGGAGGGAGGGAGTTTGTTACCCTTGTAGATCCTCAATCCTTATACCAAGTCAGGTATAAGGATCTTCAATTATCAACTACAAAACCGGATTGAGGTCAGAAAGGATGGTAGATTAAGGATCTAGGTAATGATGTATGAATTGGATTGAATTGAGAGAGAAAAGGAGAGAGTTGTGTGTGTGAGAGAGAGAATTGTGTGTGTTTTACTGTGTGTGTTATGCCAATATTTGGGCAGAGTAACAATAGGTCAAAAAGGGATCCAGAAATGAGAGGGGGAGGGTCTTATTTATAACCTGATGGTGAGTGGCTGATTGCGTCGCACGACCTTGCGTTGTGACTTTCCTTGGCTCGATGTGTTGCACGACGGGATGAGCCAATAACCGCTTCTGGCGCCAACAACCTGTTCTGGAACATTTCAGGATAATTCCTCCTAGGTCCAAAATGAATAATTCTCTATAGATCCTTTTGCATGGAGAAAAGACTTAAAAGTACTTCCTTCGCAAGAAACTTATAAAAAGTTCTTGGAAGTCTCGAAGTGGATCGAAAATTTACCAAAATGCCCCTTAGTTTACTTTTATTGAGTAAAATGCACTTTTATTGGATCGCGAATCGGATTGGGGTACTCACAGTAGCGAGTTCAAAATTAAATTTATTTACGAAAATAATATATTAAATTTGATAGAAATTATAAAAATTTATCATAAACTCACCACGAGAAGCAGCGAGTCTAGGTGAAAACAAATATACTAAAATTGTCACTTCTAATAGCGAGTTTCAAGAAAATGATTATTATGGCAAATAGTTGGAAAGAGTTGTCATTTTGGGGAAATACTCTTTCCGTTCTAGCTCAAACCGAACTTTTGCTATTTTTGTTTGTCTCATATCAAATTCGACTACTCAAAATGGCAAAGGCTTTATATTTTTATATTCAATTAGACCCACTTGTCATGCTTCGGGCAACTCTAATGGTGGGTATCAAAATCAAATTTTGATACCCACCTTAAAAAGCTAACACCTCCTATGCAAAAATACCTAGGTACCAAATTTATAGAAGGAGTTAAGCAAGGTACCAAATTTGCTACCTTGCTTAACTCTTGCTGATGAGACATCACGCGCAAGTGGGCAGAAAAAAGTCAGCAAAAACAACTGAATGCATCACATGGGCTTGGCATTGGCGTCCCATCTTTTTTTTTTTTTTTTTAACTTTTGCCCAATTTCTTGTGACTTTGCAGTGACATTGTTTGTTTGTTTGGTTTTTTTTTTTTTTTTTTTTTTTTTTTGCAAAAGGTGGGAGGATCCATGTTTTTTTTAACTATTGCCCAATTTCTTGTGACTTTGTAGTGACATTTTTTTTTCTTCTGAAAGATCTGTGACTTTCCCTTTTTTTGAAAAAATAAAAATAAAACTGTTTGCAAACGTGACTTTGTTTGTTTGTTTGTTTTTTTTTTTTTTAACATTTTGCAAAACTTATTCGTGACTTTCTTTCTTTGTTTGATTGTTGGTTTTTTTTTAACTTTTTGCAAAAGGTGGGAGGATCCGTGACTTTTTTTTTTTTTGTCTTTTTTAACTTTTTGCACAATCCGTGACTTTCAAATTATTATTTTTTTTGAAAAAAAAACAACAACTTAATGACCCGTGTCACCTATCTTTTTTTCACTTTCAAGTTTTTATTTTGTATATATACATTATACCATGTATACCAAATTTATCAAATTATTTATTTCAGATACTTTTATCGTAGTCAAATTATTTTAAAGTTGTTAAGAAACCTTCCAAGTTACAACATTGTTGGGATATGCTGAAAGATAAGCCAAAATTTCAAAATCCGTCGACCGGTGAAAGTGCATTTACTCCAGACGGTGACGATACACCTTAATATGAAGGCGGGGCTAGCTATTCTAGCCCAATAGGACAAAAGGCAACAAAAGTTGTAAGGAAAAACAAGAATGTGCTATCGTAGCGTGATAAGCAACTAGAATAATATATGAATTGGATAAAAGCACATGACATTGAAGCGGCAACAAATAGGGCCAGAGAATTCATTGCAGCTGAAGTTGCGGAGCAACGTGCCGCTGATGATCATACAATGCAATTGGATCTGACATATTCACTCACATGAAAAAATTATAATGGGAAAGGAGGCAAAAAGTTATAATGGATCGTGAAATTTCTGATGCCTTTTCTACTTTACAACCGGAACGAAGTTCGAGAGATGCTAGAAATTTCTTTACTGAAGGGAGTAACACCTAGTGGGAAGATGACGAGTTTACTCTCGATTATTAATGTCGTAGTTTGCATTTCTTTCTATACTTTTGATTGCATGTTTGTTTTTTATTTGAGTTGTGATTTTTATTTTTGTTATATTTTTGGTATTATGTATATTTTTCATTTTAGTTTTACGTTTGTCATTAAATTTTATTTCGTGATAAATTTTATTTCACGTTTAAAAAAGAAAGACATTTCATTCAAATGAAAACATAAAACAATAAATGAAAATACAAATTTATTAAACCCGCATATTCTATAAATGTTGCACTAGGTCTTTTTTCAAACTTCTTGATATGACTTGACATTTCAAGTGTTTATATCTCTTCATAAATCCCCACATATCACGTATTCCATCCCGTTCCACATCTGTTTCCATCGAAGGTCTTTAATAAATTCGTGCCTTAGCTGAGTGAGTCGGTATCTCATCTGGATCAAATGATACCAATGCATCTTCCTCACATTCATCCTCGACTATCATGTTATGCAATATAACACAAGCCACCATTATTTAGTAAAGATCCTCTCTGTCTCAGCCACGTGCGAGTCCTCGAACAATGTTCCAACGAGCTTGTAAAATTCCAAAAGCTCTCTCAACGTCCTTTCGATATGCCTCTTGCATCTTGGCAAAATATTGGTGCTCATGACTGGCCGGTTTGGATATATTATTAACAAAAGTAGCCCATTGAATTGAGGGTACATTCCATCAACTAAATAGTAGTCGTTACCATATTGTTTCCATTTATTTCATAGGCAACTTGATGATTTTGTCATCAAACAAAGGTGGCTTTGAAAGGACATTCAAATCATTCAGAGATCCCGAAAGTCCAAAAAATGCATGTCATATCCAAGTATCATAAGTAGCCACCGCCTCGAGAATGATGGTTACCGGTCCTTTATAGCCGATAAATTGTCCCTCTCATCCTTTTGGGCATGCATTCCACCTCCATTGCATGCAATCAAGGCTGCCCATCGTCCCAGGAAACCCTCTTTTTTCAGTTTTAGCCAACAACCGCTGCAAGTCTGCTGGTGTCGGACGACGAAGATATTCTTCTCCATAAACGTTAACAATTGCTCGAGTAAACATCTTTACGATCTCTACACCCGTTGATTCAGCTATCCCCCCACGTATAATCAAATAGTTATGCAACAGTGCCATATGCAAGCTGTCTAAGGGCACATGCCACCTTCTGCATCGTGGAAAATCTGGGTCGACCGACATCATCACGTTTTTTAATGAAATAATCATTGTGGTTGGAAACGTTACACATTATCTTTTCAAATACATGTTTATGCATTCTGAAACGACGTCGAAATGTATCTGGCGCATACATACACATATTTGCAAAGTATTGCTCATGTAAAAGTGCATCTGCACTCTCTCTATTACGACATATAAATTTACGACCTTCCACTAAACAACCTCATTGGAACAATTCTTCCTCTTCTTGAATTGCATGAATAATAGTGATTAAAGCAATTGTTTTGCCAGAACGACGACGTCTATCGTCATTATCTTGATCACACTTCACCAACATTTTTCGTAAGAAGTTCATTAAAAATCAAAATGAGAGAATGTTTTGTGATGTTGAAAATGGTTGTTAAGATTAATGATCTGAACTATCACATTTATAGGATGATAAAGTTTTTTGATAATGATTTTACCTTAATTGTAATCTATTAAATGAATGAAAAGATTACACGTGTCAAACGATAAGAGATTTGATTTTTATATTTAAATTCAAATATCAATTTATCATATGTAATATAGCTAGCGAATGAAAACATGGTACGAGTCAAAGTAGATTATTTATTTTTTATTTAAATTAAATAATTATTTAAAATTATTCATTTTTTATTATCAATAATATTTAATTAGTTAAAATAATTTAAATGTGAAATAAAATTAAAATATAAAAATTTGATTTTGATAACTAACATTGGAGATATTAGTACATTTTAAATAGGTATTAAATTTTGATTTGATACCTACCTATTGAAAATAGAATTTTGGTACTATATTAATAGTGTTTCCAAGATGTCAAAATTTGATTTTGATGCATTTGATTAACTCTCTCAATTGGAGTTGCCTTTACAACAACAATTTACTCAGTATTTCTTCCACTAATTTCTCTCTAATTTTACTTTTAATGTTCATAATACCTCCTTTCACTTATTGTTTCTTAATTTTTTATAAATGTTGTGTCCAACAAAAAGTTAATATAATTTGAGGGGAGACATAAAAGCCAAAATATTACAAGAAGCGTGTTTTTTCTAATTATTAGAAAAAAAGTGTTTTGATTCTTCCGCTAGTGTCATTGTTAGAGTAACAAAGTGCCGGTGTAAAGAGTGACAATGCATGTATTATTAAATGTCAGTGTAAAAAAGTGATAGTGTTAGTGTAACAAAATGCCAGTGTAAAAAGTGACAGTGTTAATGTAACAAAGTGCCAGTGTAAAAAGTGACAGTGTTAGTGTAACAAAGTGCCAGTGTAAAAAGTGTCAGTACATGTATTATTAAGTGTCAGTGTTAGTGTAAAAAAGTGTCAGTTTTAGTGTAGCAAAGTGTCAGTGTAAAGAGTGTCAGACCAGTTTAAAGAGTGCTAGTTCATGTATTATTAATTGAGAGTGTAAAAAAGTGACAGCGTTAGTGTTAAAAAGTGTCAGTGTTAGTGTAAACAAATGACAGTGTGAAAAGTGATATTGCATGTATTATTAATTGTCATTATAAAAGAGTGCCATTGTAGGGTAAAAAAAATTCCAGTGTTAGTATAAAAAAGTGTCAGTGAAAATAGTTTCAGTGCATGTATTATTAATTGACAGTGTAAAAATGATTTTTACTTAATATTAGAAAAAATGCATTTTTTATAATAGCAATTCGACATAAAAAGTACTCCCTCCGTCCCACTTCAAGTGAGCCATGGTATAAATGCACGCTTCTTAAGAAAAATGAATAAAGAATTGAAAGTAAGTAGAAGATTAGAAGAGAGAGAATGTAAAAATTAAAACATGTAACTTTTACCCTCAAATGTAAATTTAATTATAATGTGCCACTAGTAATATCTTTGTAAATATATGGACATTATAAATATATAAATGTCTGAAACACTGTTCATATATTTTTATTTATGAAATGGTTCATTTGAAATGGGACGAAAGTAGTGGGACGGAGGTAATATCATTTAAAAAAACGAATTATTTGTGGAAAAAATCCATTTAGCTCCGCTAGGCTAGATCATCCGCTAAATAGTGTCAAAATTGAATTTTGAAGAAATGAGTAGGAAATGAAGTGGTCGGGAGATTGTCTTTAGGGAATAACGCCCATCGGGTTACTTTATTCAGTTTTTGGAAAGAATATTCCATTTGTACATAGCTATCCGTTTTTATGCTAATGGCTTCCTCCTCCTCCCGTCCGCCGCCGCACCACCACCACCACCACCACCATAACCTCAATTCCAAGCTTTCAAAAATGATTTGTCTCCCTCCGCCCCTCCGCCCCACCACCACCACCACTACAGAAACTAAATCCAAGCCTAAACCTAAACCTAAACCTAAACCTAATTCCAACACCATCAACAAATCCCCAATTACGCCCTCACCGGAGGAAATTTATCTCTCTAAATCTACCCACCTCACTCTTGAAGAAGTCCTCCGACGACGCTCTCACCGACTGAAGCAGTTGGCGAAATGTTATCGTGACTATTACTGGTCTTTAATGGAGGAGCTTAAGGTTCAGTACGGAGACTATGTGTGGAAGTATGGGCTGAGTCCTTTCCAGGAGGACCAAGACGAGAAAGAGAAAGCTAAGGATTCTGTTCAGGATGATATCAAGATTGATGTTATTGAAGTCAGTGGGGAGACTAACAACAACCCTAATGCCACCATTGTTGTCAACAATAACAACAACAACCTACTGTGTGCTTTTTATGGCTGTAAGTTCAAGGCCATGGCTTTGACCAGCTTCTGCCAACTCCACATTCTATCTGACCCCAAGCAGCAGCTCTATAAGGCCTGCGACTATGTCATCAAAAGGTTCCTTTTGCTCTTACTCACTTTTGTAATTGAAAATTAAATATTGCGTGCTATGAAGTTATTTTGATCATTGATTCTATATATGCATGCTTAAGTCGTTGGATGAATTCGACCATGATGGTGTTTTTATCCATCTTTCTGGTTGTTTGATTTAAAATATTTGATTGAGGTGATCCTATGGTATATTTCTTAGTCTGTGGTTAAGTTAATAAGTTAGCATTTTTTTCTTTATAATGAACAATGTTAAAGTTGGTAAGTAGCTCTACTTAGTGGTACGTTTGACGGATGCCTTGAGAATGTAGACTGAATCTAGTTGTTCACTGTCATTTTTTCTGCTTTGAGTTCCCTTCTGTCAACATATTGTTTTGATGTTTTAAAAGAGGGAATGGTTTACAGTTTTTGCTTTGGTGCCATGTTTTGCTGCATTCTAGTTCCCTTGGACCTAGAGGAAATCATGTACTTAGCCAGGATGAATGCTTACATGTATCTGTTGTATGAAATAGAGTGTTGTTTATGGTATCTATTTGCTCTTGGGCTAGCGTGGTTTTTATGGCCTATCTATCACTGATTTTAGGGGAATCTGGAGAGCGCTTTAATCACGATACTGGTTTCGCTCATGTAGTTTAAGTAACATTTTTTTCCTTTTAGATGGATCTCTCGTCCATTTTGTTAGTACTTCCATTTCTAGTAAAATTCCTTTTCGGTTGAACAGATTGATAGTGCATGTCAATAGAGAGGAGTTCCAGGATTTTTAAGGAGAAGACTTTCTTGTCCTTCCTTTACAAGATAGTGTCTCTTTCTTTCCTTTCGCTAGATCTCTGCTCTCGTATTAGTTAGAGCATTGTCTATTATAGAGTTGAGCAGGAGGGACTGGATAGTGGTGTTCTGGTGAAACTTTTGCTACTTTTTCCACTTCTCCTTTTCTTTTTGGGTTACAGAATCTTGTGTTCTCTGTGGTGGTTACTTTGGCCTTTCGGTTGTACATTCATTCAGTCTTTTCGAGTTCTTGAAAATAACGATTTAGAAGTTGCAATCCATTCGGGTGCAGCATTTGAAGTGACTTGGTTTATAATTGCTCTTAGCTTATACATGTGTTGTAAACTGTTTTGATCAATAGGGAATGATACTTTAGTTAGCGCTATTCCCTCTCTCCCTACCCCTTAGTTATCTGTCTTTTGTGTTTAAAGTCATGGTATCGTGTCAGTAGGTATTGTATAAAGGAGTTGTACGCAAGGGTTAGTTCGAAAAAATGTTGCGATTGATTTTCAGTGCTTTGGCAAGGTTTCGGACCAGATATATGCTAGGTACAAAGTACTTGAATCTAGGTTTCAAACAAAGATGAAGTACAAGTAAACCTTCGGTTAAGGTGACAAAGTTGTCTTTTGAATCCTAGGGTTCAGGTTGAGGGGTTGGTGTTAATGGCTGGGGGCCATGTTGATGAACTGCACATAAATGATATTTGTGATCGTACCCTAAGATTCATCATGGGCTACAGTAATCCCACACCACACTTTCCATGCAAATAGACCATGGAAAGTAAAGGACTATATAGTACCAAGTTGAAGTACTAAGTGCTATGGTGAAGAACCTTTTTGAGGTTTACGATCATGTTGTAAGTTGTTGTGTTATTCAATGTGTTTATGAGAGATGAAAAGAGTAAATTTTTTTTTGCTAATTGTCCGTATTTGCAATAGAGCCCAAGATTTGGATAAAAGCTTATGGGAGGTGAGTCCTTGATGGAAAAATAAAACTTGTTGATTTTGAGATTACACAAGTAATTAGTTATTCATTTAATTCATTATGGAAAGGAACATGAGGGGGATTGTTTGTACCTCTTAGGGCAACTCCAATGGTGGTCCTAGTCCTAAGAGTCTTAAAACCAAATTTTGATACCCATGGAGACTTTTTGCATGGTCCTAAAAAATCATCTCCAACAATGGGTATCAAAAATTAGGTACCAAATTAGTTTTTTTTTTAAGTTAATAACTTTATTAATATTTTTAATATGATAAATAATTTTGAAATATAATAATTATTTTAATTAGTTATTTCAAAAAATAAAATTTTATAAATAATTTCGAAATATAATAATTATTTTAATTAATTATTTTTTTATAAAATTTTATAAATAATTATATAAAAATTTAAATAAATTTAAATCAAAAATCAAAATTTTTATGTATAATTAAATAAATTTAAAAAGAAGTAGAACAAATGTAGAAAGAAAATGAAAAAAGGGTGTATGGAAAAATATGAAGTAGCAAAGTCCTAAGCAAAGTCCTAAATATGGTACTTTGCTAAGGACTTAATCAAATTTTGATACCTCTAGTTTTTGCCATTGGAGATGCAAGGACCTTTGTGTGGGTATCAAAAATAGGTTTTAGGACCATTGTTGGAGTTGCCCTTAAAGGGGGAGGAATCTCTTTATTTATCATCATGACGTTAATTAAGATGAGGCATAGTGAAATTTTAAGGGATGTAGTACAACCAGGTAGAAAGTAGAGTAAACTGCTGGAGTAATTGTAGTAACGCCATTACTCATTTATCTATTTCTATTTCCCCTAGGTCTACTTAAATGTTTAATTATTTATAGCGAACGCCACGAACGTCTGGGGTGAGAGGCAATGTCAGGCTAAGGCCTTTGTCTCTTGAAGGTCAGGCAAGGCTGTACTAAAGAAGCGGTCCAAGGCGATAGCCTCTCTCGGTTAAGCATTAGGCGAGAGACGCGAAATGGCAAGGAAAGGCTGGCAATGAAATTTTCTGGCTCAGATTTGCAGGATTCATTTTACCCAATCGGAGGATACAATGGTAGTTGCCTTGAGAACGCGACCTTATCCGAAGTCGCTATCATGCAAGTCGCTTGGACAGTTCCAGCCCCTGAGCTAGAAAATTTTGCCAAACCTTCAAGGACTTAATAACCGGCGCCTCTGCAGCTTAGTCCTAGGTCTGTTTTGAAAATTGGGGATTCGAGCTTGTTTCTTGCGTTCTTTGGGTTTTCATCTAGCCCATAAGCTTTTAGTTTTATGCCAAACTCAAACTCTTTCTATCGATCCACTCAATCTGGGCTTATTTTCCCTTTTGTTGGCATTGCCATTGATGTAATTAACACTTCTTCATACCTTATCGGATGGTCACTTTACTTGCCTCCTTGAGTTTTTCCTGGCTCTTATATCCTTTTTGGAAAATCTGTGTTTCATCTATTCAGATGGAGTACTTGGTGTAGGACTTTCCAGCATAGATGTACAATTTTTTTGATCATGGAAAATGAAATATCCATCTGCTGCCTAGTGTCGTTCTAAGATTTCATGTTAACTTTAGTGGAGTTCGCTTTTAAATGATAATCATATTGATCAGGCAACTTTTTGTGTTCAGTGCACAGGCAGGACCAATAACCTGTGGGAAACCTATATTACGATCGACTGTTCCTTCTCTCTGCAAAGCACACTTTCAAAAGGCTCAGAAGCATGTCACACAAGCTTTGAAGAAAGCAGGCCTTAGTGTCTCTTCATCAAATAAGGCTGCTCCCAAATTCCATGTCATTGTAGCAGAATATGTACGTGAAATTCAGGGGAAAAGAAAGGCTGCTTTGAAGGCAAATGGGAGAATGGTAAAGCCTAAGCTTGAGCAAGGTAGCTGATTGTCTACTAGTTCGCAGTACTAATGTGGATGAACAGCAGATAAAAGGTTTCCTAGAAAATGAAGCAATGATGAATTTAAGCGGAAGAGGGCCGTTAATGTCGTGGATCTTTTATTGGGCTTACATAAGGTACCCAAGAGTTCCTTGCTATCCTGTATATCCTTTTGTGCTGGTCAGCATAATTTGAAGTCTTTATTAACTGTTTCGGCAAGTTTCTGTTTTTAAGTTTCATTCGTATAGTAAGTTCCTAGCTTTATAGCGACTTCCTTCTTAGGCTCCTCATCTTATGGATTTTTGGCATATATTTTCTGAATATGCATATTGGTCTATGTTTTTCCTAGTTTGTCCTAAAGAATGGAACCATATATTAGGCTCGTTTATCGCAGCATATGGCTGATGACTTATAGCTGATGGCTGGTTGCCTAATGACTTATAGCTGATTGATTGATAACTCGTTTGTTGCAGCTAATGACTTATAGCTGATAGCTGATGACTTATTGATTGATAGCCGATGGATTTAATATAATACTCGTTTTGATTTTTTTTCAAGAAAAAAATATATTATTTGCAAATAAATAAATATGAATGTTTGCGCTAAAGCTAAAATAAATTATTCAAAATGATAATAAATATAAAATTACATTTATATATTGAAATTAAATACTAAGCAAATACGAAAATTTAATTCATTGAAATATAATAAAGGATACAGTCTGAATTCACAAATTAATTTTTATTTATGTATTGTATATTTTTTCTCTTTTGTTAATTGTTAATTTATTATGTTTATAAAAGTAAAAAATATAAAATAAAAAATGAGCCAAAAAATAAATAATTTGTTTTTGTAATATTAAATGATAATAAGAAAATAAAAAAAAGTTAAAGAATTGAATTGATTGAAGAAGTATGCAAGGAAGAAAGAAAATAAACAAAGGTGTAGGTAGTAGTATTTGAACTCGGTACCTATTGATAAGACACGTGGTGAAAAACAACATTTTTATGACTTTTTGGCTTTTGCTTATTTGTGCTATAACTAGGTTGTACCTTACTTGTGAGCTTATGGCTTATAAGTGAAAACAAACACTTCAATTTTAACTTAACTAATGCCAAAAGCCATAAGCCATCCAAAATAAGCCGAAACAAACGGGCACATTGAAGAAGTATAATGAGAAGCTACTAGATTTTCCACAGATGGAGATGTTAAGTCACAGATTCAGTGTTGTTTGTAACAAAATATTAATAATAATTTCGAACTTGTAAAATATCCTTATCATGAAATGCGGTGGACTCTGACATGGTAAAATGAAACTTGAGATTATTTTAATGCTGTTTCTTCCCCTTGCGACATCACAGGGAGCGCAATGGTCAGAATTATCCATAACTAGCAAACTGATTATTCAAAATGCGGTTGTAATCTGTAGATATATGATGATAATGTTCCCCAGTTTTTCCCAATGTACAGGAAGCACAAGGTCAGAATTATCTATACTAGCAATCTGATTATTCAAAATGTGGTTGTAATCTGTAGATATATGGTGATAATGTTCCCCAGTTTTTCCAATAGCTCCTGCACTAAATAAGGGAAAGAGTCTTAGTCTTTTCAAACATATTCTTCAAAGATAATGTCCTGAATTAGTGATTGCATTGCGAGAGAAAGAAAAAGAGGCTTGATTTTACTCTTTTGATGTACTAGAGAGATAGTTACTATATGTTTTGACTACTGAAACATACTCACCTCAAAATTGACGGAAAATGTTGGGGATTGGGTAAGGAAAGTTAAAAATATAAGAAGGGGTAGTAAAAGAACATACATTAACTTTCAATTTGCAAGAAATGGTGTCTCAAAAAGCTTTCAAAAACTAAATTTGGATTTCACTTACCAAAAGTATGAGGACGAGAACATATTAGGACATTAATGACCTCATATAAAGGGAGGCAGTATAGGCCAAAAAAGTAGACATTAAGTTATTAATATCTATATGAGCATAGTAAAGCTTGAATTAGATTACCGCTTTTGGAGAGAGAGATTAATATTGTACTAACTACAGGGAAAGTAAGAGATATGCTGAGAGATATAGTAGAGAATATACATATGAACATTAATCAGCAGTAAATACTGTATGCTAAAGTTTCCAAAAGCTAGATTTGGAATGCCACTTAAGTACAGGACACATAGTGTGCTAGTAGTGAAGATATGTTTAAACATTTAAATAATAATAAAGTTTGGTTCCAGAGTTGAAAACAAAACTTGGATTACCAAATTGTGAAAGATAATAGTTGTTGTGCAAGATGTAAGAAATATCATATATGTGTGTGTGCATATGCTATTTCTTACATCTTGCGGTATATTATATTTACATGCATACTGAATGCAGTTTTTTTCTTTCAAAACTGATCTTAGATTACCATTAAAATACGAGTTCCGGAGGCTTGTAGTAACAGAAGGCATGTTACAACATTCACTTAACAACAAAGATTGTCTCCAAAATAGAGCAAAAATTGGATTCCATTTTTGAGAAGAATTGATTGTTGTAGAAGGAATGTACGGGATAGGAATGTATATTCAAACTTCAAATAAAATCAATTATCGTTTTCGTTAAGGCAAAAAGCTTGATAATTTTAGAGTACCATTTAGGAATGGGATCTGGGGGAGCTAGTAAAGGAATGTGTATTATAACATTGAGTGCACAACTAGTATTGTCATAAGAACATTTGAAAGCTTAACTTAGATTGTAATTATAGGAATAATTTTAGAATGTAAATGTACAAGCATTGAGAAAAAGGGAAGAGACCAGAAAAATTATGAATGTTACATCACCTAAAGATAAAGGATTGTAATCTAAAAAGGCTTGTCCACTTTCTAGAAGTGAGACAATTATTCTCTTTAGTTTCCTACTATACCCCTTATCAGAGAGATAGTTTTTATTGTTTTGTGACTCACTAATTAAGTAACAACAAAAGTAGTGTTCTAATTAATAATTAATGAGTGGTTGAGGAAATATAACTCTAGTAAATGATTATTCGTAATTTGTGTGCAATGTCTAATAAGTAAGTCTTTTGCACCGAGGAAGTAGCAGAAATCAGTTCTGCAGTACTCCCTCCGTCCCAAAAAGACTGTCATGTTTGACTTTTCACATGCATTGAGAAATTCATTAATTAGAGTTTATTTGTCTTGAATTGCCACTATTAATGAGAGCATTACTTTTTTTAATTAAATAATGAGTAACAAAGCAAGAAAAATACACATTTTATGAGGGCTATAGTAAAAAATTGAAGTAAATAATTGCTTTGCTTTTGGAAAGTAGACAAGCATTTTGGGACACATATAAATGGTAGCTAAGACGGTCTTTTGGGTATGAGATCTAAGGGAGCTTGTGAAGGAATGCATATTATCACATTCACTAATCAATCAATATCGTCTGTGAAAACATTTGAAAGCTTAACTTAGATTACATTTAGAGGAATAATCTTAGAAGTGTGAATGTACAAGCATTGTGAAAAATGGAAGAGAAAGTAGACAAGTTATAAATGTTAGTACTTCACATAAATATAAGAATTGTAATCTGAATGTGAAACCGATTAATGTAAATACTTCCTCTAACTAAAAATTATTTTTTATTTAAATTTGTTCTAAAAATGCTTCCCAACTTTCTAAAAGTGAGACAACTATTTTCCGACCATGGTCTCATTAAATGATTAGTCTTTATTACTATATGACTCACTAGTTAACGACAAAAGTAGTGCTCTGATTAATATGGACAATGAGGAAATTAATTCTAATAAATGATTATTCGTAAGTTGTGTGCAATGTCAAATAAGTCTTTTTGGCAAAGTAGGAGGAAGTCGCAACAATCAGTTCTTTAGTACTCCTTTAGTCTCCTAAAGACTGTCATGTTTGACTTTTCAAATAGATTAAGACATTCATTAAATATAGTTTATTTTTCCTGATTTTCCACTATTAATGAGAGCATTACTTTTTTATAATTATTATTTTTATAGTTACTTAAGGGCATCTCCAATGGGAGGTCCTTAGCCATAAGTATCGAAATCAAAATTTGATACCTATGGAGCACTATTTAGAGGGTATCAAATAACCATCTTCAATAGTAGGTATCAAAATCAAATTTTGATACCTATGTAAAAGGTAATATCATCTCCATTAGCTAGTATCAAATTAATAAGTCAATTTTTTATTTTCAAATTGTTAATTTTATTAATCAATAAAAATATTTTGTCTCTAAATATTTTTAATAAATAAATATGAATAATTTTAAATAATCATCAAATAATAATAATTAAATTTAAATAAAAAATAAAAAATCTGTCACATATGGGTCAACAAAAAATACAAATAATAATTATTATTTTTAAATCATATTTAATAATTAAATATGAAAAAAAATTGAACAAATAACCTATTAATGTATAGAAAATGTGTTCATTCATTAAAAAAAAACCCGAAATCAAGCCACGGAATGTGTCCACAAGAAAAGAAGTCAGATTACCCTTCACGTGGGTACTTGATCATTTTGAAAAATAAGCCAAAAGGCTTGACAAGGCATGGAAGCATGCCCATGTGCCAATGTCTCATGGCTTTTTCAGCTCACTCTCGCGTGTGTTGTGCACTTCTGGGTCCTTAGCAACGTAGCAAATGTGCTACCTTTGCTAGGACCAAACCAAATTTTGATACACCTTTGTTTCACCATTGGAGATGCTAGAACTTTCATGTGAGTATCAAAATTTGATTTTGATATCCACCATTTGAGTTGCCTTTAATGAGTCACAAAGCAAGAAAATATACATTTTACGCGGTATAATAGGAAATTAACTAAATAATTGTTTCGCTTTAAGAAAGTGGAAGAGCGTTTTGGGATATATACACATGGTAAATAAGGTCTTTTAGGTATGAGATCTTTGGGAGCTGGTTAAGATATACTCCCTCCGTCCCAATATAGAAGTTACCAAATGTGAATGCGCGGAGATTAAGAAAAAGCAAGTGATGTGAGTATGAAAAGTAAAGTAGGAGAGACAAAGTGGGGTAGGAAGTTTTTGTTGGGAGTACGACAAGTAAGTATCATTGTCTATTTTGGGTTAGTAACTTCTATATTAGGACGCCCAAAAAGGAAATTAGTAACTTTTATATTGAGACAGGGGGAGTATACATTATAACATTTTGTAATAACCTAGTATCGTCTATAAAACATTTGAAAGCTTAACTTAGATTACATTTGGAGGAATAATCTTAGAAATGTAACTGTACAAGCATTAAGAAAAATGGAAGAGAAAGTTGAAAAATTATGAATGATAAGTTCACATAAAGATAAGGATTGTAATCTAATGTGAAAACAATTATTGTAAATACTCCCTCCATCTAAAAAATTTCTTGGTTACTATTTAAATTTCTTCTAAAATGCTTCTCCACTTTTTAGAAGTGAGACAATTATTTCCCCTAGTTTCATACCATGCGTCTCATTAAATGAATAGTTTTTAGTACTATGTAACTCATTAGTGAACAACAAAAGTAGTGCTCTAATTAATATTGAAAATGACAAAATCAACTCTAATAAATAATTATTCGTAATTTGTGTGCAATGTCAAAAGTCTTGTTGGCTAGAGGAAGTAGCATAAATCAGTCCTGTAGTACTCTCTTCATCTCCAAAAACTATCAAGTGTGACTTTTCACATGGATTAAGAAATTTATTAATTGGAGTTTATTTTTCATGATTTTCCAAAATCAATGGAAGCATTATTGCTATTTTTTTAAGTTAATTAATGAGTCACAAAGTAGTAAAAATATACATTTTATGAGGTATAATAGGGAACTTAACTAAATAGTTGTTTCGCTTTAAGAAAGTGGAGAAGATTTTAGAACTTATATACCTGGAAAATTAGACGGTCTTTTAGGTATGAGATCTATGGTAGCTTGTTAAGGTATGTACATTGCAACATTCAGTAATCAACTATTATTGTCTATAAAAACATTTGAAAGCTTAACTTAGATTACATTTAGAGGAATAATCTTAGAAATGTAAACGTACAAGCATCGAGAAAAATGGAAGAAAAAGTAGAAAAATTATGAATGTTGGTACTTCACATAGAGATAAGGATTGTAATCTAAATGTGAAAACGATTAATGTAAATACTCCCTCCATCTATAAATCATTGTCTTGGTTACTATTTAAATTTGTTCTAAAAATGTTTCTTCGCTTTCTAAAAGTGAGACAATTATTTTCCCTAGTTTCCTAATATGTGTCTCATTAAATGATTAGTTTGTATTACTATGTGACTCATTAGTTAATGACAAAAGTTGTGCTCTAATTAATGTAAGCAATGCGAATATTAACTCCGATAAATGATTATTCGTAATTTGTGTGCAGTGTCAAATAAGTATTTTTGGCTAGAAGTAGCAGAAATCAGTTCTATAGTACTTCCTTCGTCTCCAAAACTGTTATGTTTGACTTTTCACATGAATCTATAAATTTATAATTGGAGTTTGTATTTCATTTTTTTCCACTATTAATGAGGGCATTACGGGTTTTTTTTTTTTTTTTTATAGTTAATGAGTCATAAAGCTGTAAAAATATACATTTTTTAGGTATAGTAGGAAACTTAACTAAATAATTGTATTGTTTTAAGAATGTGGAGAATCATTTCGGGACATATGTACATGGTATATAAGGCTGTCTTTTAGCTATGAGATCTATGGGAGATTGTTAAGGTATGTACGTTATAACATTCGGTAATCAACTAATATCATCTATTAGAAAATTCGAAAGCTTGTTTTAGATTGCTATTTTAGGAATAATCTTAGAAATGTGAATGTACAAACATTGAAAAATGGAAGAGGAAGTAGAAAAATTATGAATGTTTTTACTTTACATAAAGATAAGATTTTAATCGAAATGTGAAAGCAATTAATATAAATGCTCTTATCTAAAAAAGATTGTATTGGTTACTATTTAAATTTCTCCTAGAAATGCTTGTCCATTTCTAGAAGTGAGACAATTATTTCCTCTTGTTTTCTACTATGCGTCTATATAAATGAATGAAATTTATTTTTTATGACTCACTATAAGTATAGCAAAAGTTGTGCTCTAATAAATATGGGCTATGTGGAAATATAACTCTAATAAATGATTATTCGTAGTTTGTGTGCAATGTAACATAAGTCTAATTGGCTAGAGGAAGAGCAGAAACCAATTCTAGTACACCCTTTCTCTCCAAAAGACTGTCATGTTATACTTTTCACATGGATTAAGAAAATTTATTAATTAGAATTTATTTTGAAGTGCAACTATTAACGAGAGCATTATTATTTTTAATTTATTCACAAAGTAGTAAAAAGTATACATTTTATGAGGGGTATATTAGGAAAGTTAAGTAAATAATTGTTTCATTTTTAGAAAATGGACAAGCGTTTTGGGACATATGTAAATGGTAACTAAGACAGTCTTTTAGGTATGGGATCTAATGGAGCTTGTACATGGATGTGTATTGTAACATTCAGTGGCAATTAATATTGTCTATAAAACATTTGATAGAGTAACTTAAATTTCAATTATAGGAATTATTTTAGAATTGTAAATACATGCATTGAGAAAAATGGAGAAGAATTTAAAATTATATGAATTTTAGTACTACACATAAAGATAAGGATTGTAATTTAAATGTGAATAATATTAATATAAATAGGGTAAAATACAAAACAGGGCCTAACGTTTATAGAGAAGTACCAATTTGAGTATGACTTTCCAATTTCGATGATTTAAGGCCTAACGTGCCAAAACTTGCCCAATTTAGGGTTTTTTGACGATTTCCACAAAATAATCACGTTAAGTGGTTATATGCCTCTCACGTGATAAACAATCAAGGCCAGTTTTGTCATTTTGGATTGAGTGGACTACAATTACATTATAAGTTCTAAAGTGCACGAGGTTTAATCAATTTAGGGATTAGCAGAAACCACCGCCCATTGCCACCACCACCCACTTATACCACCTACCACTTCTATCCATCACCACCATTCACTACCAACACCACTAACCACAATCTCTACCACCTATCGCCACCTCCCACCATCACCACCATTCGTGGGTGGTGGTGGTGATGGGTGGTCATGGAAGTGGTGTGATGGGTGGTGGTGGGTGGTGGGTGGCGGTAAGTAGTTGTGGCAATGGGTAGTGGTGACGGGTGGTGGTGGTTGGAAGTGATGGTAGTGGTTTGTGGTAGTCGGTGGTGGTTTTTTATTAGTCCTAAATTGATCAAATCGGGTGGACTTTAGACCCTATTTTGTGATTCACCCTAAGCAAAACGACAATTGCCCTCAATTGTTTCTCACGTGAGGACACATGACCACTTAACGTGCCTTTTGGACGGAAATCATCAAAAAACCTAAATTTGCAAAATTTGACACTTTAGGCCCTAAATTGTCAAAATTTGGAAGGCAATTGGTACTTATCCATGGACATTAATCCCTTCTGTGTATATTACCCATATGAATACTACCTCCATCTAAAAAGATCATCTTGGTTACTATTTAACTTTGTCTTAAAAACGCTTGTCCACTTTCTTGAAGTGTGACTATTATGTCCTCTAGTTTCCTACTATACGCCTCATTAAATGAATTGCTTTTATTATTTTTTTTATTTTTTAATTAACATCAAAAGTAGTGCTCTAATTAGTATTGTCAATGAGGAAATATAACTCTAATATATGATCATTCGTAATTTGTGTGCTATGTCAAATAAGTCTTTTTGGCCGGAGGAAGAAGCAGAAATCAGTTCTATATCCCTTCATCCGCATAAGACTGTCATGTTTGACTTTTAACATGGATTAAGAAATTTCATTAATTAGAAATTATTGTTCTTGAATTGCCACTATTATTGAGAGCATTATTTTATTAATCATTGAGTCACAAAGCAGTAAAATGAGGAGTATAGTAGGAAACTTAGCAAATATTTGTTTATCTTTTAGAAAGTGGACAAGGATTTTGTGACATGTATAAATGGTCACTAAGATAGGTTTTTTGGGATGAGAGTAGTACACAAAATTTCGAGTCCAGGAACCAAGTGTGGAAAGGAATGAAATTAATAGTAACCAAATCTGTGTTTTTGGTCAAAGGACCGGCCACGGGAGCTATTTGTCAAAGGGAATGAATGATTTGTTTATTATTATAGGCTGGCTTGAAGTTTGTTTTCTGTAAAAATAAAGAATTCAATTATCGGAAGGCCACCAAGATAACTAATGATAAATTTAATGCTTGACAAGAAATTGTCTATGATAAAAAAAAAAGCGTAATTCTCTCATTCTGCATAAGCACACACACACAGACCCGCCACAAGAAGTTTCTAAACTCTTGCGCTTCCCATGAATGCCTTTTCTTTTATGAGCACAAGCTGCATCTACATTTTTGTTTGGATCTATAGACAAGTACTTTAGCTGTTTGAACAAACACATGAAATTATTTAGATCAAAGAGGAATATCATGCCCCAACTTTCATTAATTTATGTATTGTTTGTACTGATATATAAAGTCTAGTCTATGCATAACTACATAATGCATGTGGTGGGGTTGTTTCTGGATGAGTTTAGCAATTAGACATCACATAACGTAAACGAATAAAGAAGCTGATGACTCTATTGAAGTATGGGGTCAAAAGTTGTGTTTTTATCAAGGTTTGAGTTCATTAAGAGTTTGTTGTATGAATATGTATGTTGTCTTTTGCTTACAAGTCCTAACTAATCTCTAGTGTTGCTTCAAACTTCAAAAAATGTCTCAATCTAGGAGATTTATGGTAGATATGTTTGAAGATTTTAGGATCTGTAATTTTGTATGGAAGTCAGAGAGTTGGGCCTTAAATATATATTATGCAAAGAACTTATAATTACACTGAACTGCAGTTCATGAAATTTTAAACGTCAAAACTGTATCTTTCTTCATTAATTCATTCATCCGTTCGTTCTCTTTCTCTGTGGAGGCTTTAGTTGGGGAATAATCTAACATGCTTTTAGCAGATTTATTTTGAGAACTTTTTGGTTTATGGTAGTTCACAATATAGGTAATTTTAGAGCAGTGATTTCAGTATTTATTTTTTTATTCCTTTGGAATCTCTAAGGTCATTGGTTGTCTCACATGAGATCTCCTGTATCAGACATGCGCTGCATGAGAGATCTAAGGATAACCAAGATTACAACTACTATAGTACTATCTTATACTACCTCCGTCCCAATCTAAATGTCCAAAAATGGGTCCGGCGCGGGAATTAAGGAAAGTGAGGTAGGAAAGAGAAAAAGTTTAAATGTTGTGAGTATGAAAAATTAAATAGGAGAGAGAATGAGTGGGAGGAATAGTTAGGAGAGAGAATGTTGTGAGTGTAAAAGTAAAGTAGGAGAGAGAATGAGTGGGTTGAATAGTGAAAAAAACTTTCCTTTTTTGGAAATGGGACATTTTCAATGGGACGCCCAAAAAGGAAAGTTTGGACATTTAGATTGGGACGGAGGGAGTATTATTATGTGTTCTGTCCTTTCCTCTTAACAAGTCCATTTGAAACGCCAAGCAATTAAGAGATGTATGATTGCGACCCTTGGAATTAACCACGACACAAAACGTTTTCTTTTTGGTCTTGTATCCATCTTTTTCGTTGTTATAATCAGTGTTCTAAAAGACCCTGCCTAGGCGCTAGGCCCCTCTCCAACGCCTAGTTCTAAGCCCCGCCTAGGTCCCGACTAATCCCGACTAGTCCTCGCCTAGGCGCTAGGCCCGACTCCGCCGCCTAGCATCCGCCTAGCGATTTTTAGAACCTTGGTTATAATGTATAATATTTATGGTCTGTCCTTTCTACTCAATGAGTCCATCTGAAATGTCTAGCATTTGAGAGTTGTATGATTATTACCCTTAGAAATAACCACGACAAAAAAATCTTCTTTATGATGCACTTTGGAATCTTGCGGTGGTTTGTTATCTTTGTCTTTGTGAGTCATTGAGTCAATCATCCTTAAAATGGAAACAACTTTATTGGGCTTGATACATGTTCCATAGCGATAAATGATTGAAATAATAAGATACTTATTTAATTGTATCTGCTGCTGTGTTTGTCAATAAATTACCATCTTAAAATGTTTCTTGATGATTGTATATGTTAATCTTATTAACATAATTGGGGGCGTTTATTAATGGTTTATCATTTGGGATTTGTATTTGTTAGTGGCGCTTGGAAGAAAATTCAAGTTGATGGAAAGGAATATGAAGAAGAGGAAAAAGGAAGCGGAGTGAGTGTCATTTCATTTCGTTAAGAGTATTGTCTTTATGATTGAAATAACTTGCTTATGTGCTTTTACAGAGTGATTGACCTGCATACTTTCATTTTTCGAATTCCCTAAAACTGCAATGCAGTCAATCTTTTTCAAGTATTGACATTACAGAAGTGGAACCCAAGTGTTGACACTACAAAAGTGGAACACACTTTACAAACTAGCATGATATTTCTATCAGTGGATATGACTAAACAGTGATTTGCACGGTAAACTTTGGGAAATTTGTCTTAAAAGAGGTCCTGCTATGCTTCATCGACATTTCCGTTAGTGGATATGGGTGGCCTTAAGATTTATATATATATATATATATATATATATATATATATATATATATATATATATATATATATATAATGAAGTTGAAAGTTTGCCAGTCAATTTGTTCAGTAATTAGTATGCAGCTTCATCTGTAAAAACCACGAAAATTATCTAGTCATTCGGTATTTGTCCATTTAATTTTTTTATTGTTGTGTAAGTTCCTATGACTACCGTGCATCGCCCGATACATAATATATGCACTATATATTGCTTGGGTCTCAAATAGTACATTCAGCATGGAGTATATTTAAAATTTGCCATGCCATGGGGTAGGACAATGTTTGTTACGCCTAATTTCTGTCTCTACTTCGGTGTACTTGATCTTTACTAGGTTGGGATTTGATTGGGCCCTTTTTTGTTTCAATAAGATATTAACCCTTTTACAGTAGCCTAACTTTATGTTATCATGGAAGGTGAGAGAGAGTAGTACTCCCTTGGTGTATAATGAGTGTCCATTTTAGCTTTTCAAGTTGCGGAGAGTTGGCTCTTAAGTACCAAGTAACATACATGAATGAATACCCTTAATGATCACATGTTATTTCAAGTGCCAATTAGGACATGATAGTTGACAAGCATGCATTTAGTAACACTTCATAAAGGGATACTCATTTTTGGACATTTTTCTTACTCTCTCTTCATCTCTCTCTCTCTCTCTCCTAATAAATACAGTGGGCGGCCATTTGGGACTGAGCGTAATTACTACCGCTTGTACTCATTGTACTTTTTCTCTAACCAGTTTATAAAAATAAAAATAAAATAACTATCACTGTAGTGTGTTAAAAGAGGTCATGTGTCAGTCTTGAAACTGCAACAATGTGGCAAATTAAAGTTGGCTGTCCTAACAAATAGCTTGTGGTTGCCTGGTTGGGTAGCTCTCATAGAGTAAGGGTGGAAAAGCTTTCCTTATCCCGGAGAAGATTAGAGACTGAAACACCTACTTTATGCTTGCAGTTGATGCCTAAAAGGGTAGATCCATCCGTCCTGCGTAAGTAGCAGCTAGGCTGGGTAACTCATGCTGTTAGATGGGATTAGATAGCCCTCAATTCCCTTCCCTTGAATATAAGAAGTCACAACGCTTCTAAAAGAACCCATAGCTGATCCCTATTACAGTTTTTGTATTGATAGTGATGGTGTTTTTATCAAATTCACTATGTGGTTAATGATTCTATATAATGCTTTTATTTGATGAACAATGTGTCTGTGAGAAGCTTTATATTGAAACTGTAATGTTTGTTTTCACTAAATTAATTTTGTCAGGTGGTGAGCTCTGAACAAATTAAAGCTGGGAATGTTGCAGTGAGAGGAGAGGGGATTTGGGAATGAGAATGAAGAATTGGCATCATCTTGAGCAGAGTTGGCTTTGTCAGTACTGCTGCTCTCCCTTGAGATGTGATGTGATCTGATCTGCTGGGTTTGTGTTGTACAACTTGGTCTTGTACAGATCTCTCTCTCTCTCTCTCTCTCTCTCTCTCTCTCTCTCTCTCTCTATATATATATATATATATATATATATATAGCTTTTAGCCAGCGTAGATTATCCTGAGAGAATAAATGTTTTGCATTCATTCACTTATTGTTGTAAAGAAGTTTGTCTTATCTGTTTTAGTAATTAGGTGAAAAACGTTGTACTGTCCCAAAAAAATGAATGGCCAATTTGCATTGAAGGGCCATTTTTAAAAATGTTGTACTCCTCCCTCTGTCCCAAATTGCATTTAAGGCCCAAGTGTTTGACTACTAGGTTCTATATACCCTCCCTTAGTCTTTGTTAATGTTACTTGTCAGGATGTGAAAGTGAAAGAGAAAGAGAAATAGAAAGGTGTTTGTATTTGGTGGAATTTCCTGTGCATTCGGCCCTTTCTTTGAGCTGATGGATTGATTGGAAGCAGTGTGTAAATGTTTCGTTATATCTGGGCAAGTGAGAATAGAGCCGTTGCAAGGAGCCAAAGCCGGGGTGAGGTGTCGTCCTTGCAATTTCCTGCCCCGCCCGTTTAGCCTGGACCAAATGGTCAACGAGTCAAACAAAGTTTTGACCATTAAAATAACAGAACTTTAAATATTGAAGAGGCAAGAAACATATTTTGGCCCCCAAACTATAGGGCGTTTTCAAATGCAATAACCTAAGTATCATTATTTTTATTTGGTCATTGATTTGGGCACATTTTAAAGTGTGATAACTCCATCCACTTTCTTGTCAAAACCCTAACAAAAACTAGTCACGTTAGATCATGCGACTATCTCTTATTAATTTTTTAACGGATCCATTAATGACGTTGAAGATCCTAATTTACCTAAGAAATTTAAAATTCCAAATGACCATTATACTCTCAACTGAGATACTAAATGACTAATTTGCTCATCTTTCCCAGTTACACCTTAAAGTTAAAAACCCACACCATCAAACCCTTAATTTAAAGAGTCAATTCCTCCATCACACCTCAGCCTAACATCAACGCTTTAAGAAGGTTTGAAATTTTCACTTGCTCCCTCCACATCAAATACGAGAAATTTACATGAGGATATTCAACAAAACTTCCTCGTGTCAGCAACATTAACAAAGACCAAGGGGAGGGGGAGGGGGGATTACACTTCAACCCCGATGATCACTATGCTTGTAGCGCTTGCGAGATCTTTCTTCCCTGTCCACAGAATTCCTTTCATCAGACGGGCGATCATGACTCCTTTCAACAGACGGGCGATCATGACTCCTTTTATCACGTGCACGAGAATAGCAACTATGCCTCCTAGACCTATCATCCCTATCCACAGAAATCCTTTCATCAGAAAACCTTCTTTCACTTCCACGTGAATCTCTACTATGCTTCTTGGCACCGTCTTCTCTATCTACACAACCCCTTTCATCATATTTATTATGATCACGGCTTGTAGATTTTTCACGCCCACGGATTTTTTTATCACCCTTATTGCTCTTCTCATCACTGTCCACAGGACTTGCATTTCGCCTAGGGGGTGACGGCACCTACACTCAGAATAAAAAACAAAGCATTAGCAATAAGATTGTAATCCCTCCGTCCCTAAATCAATGTCCAAATTCAATGGATTTTGTCTCAAAATGAATGTCTTTAAATGAATGAATGCTTTTTTTTTTTTTTGTAAAAAATCTGTCCCTAAATGTTTTTTTACCGAAAAAAATTCGCTATTCATTTTATTATTGTAAAACTAAATGTTTAGAAAGTGGATAACGATAATATTTATGCATCTTTGCCATTAAAATATATAAAAAACACACATTTCAAAGTGTCCCTTTGTTGGTGTAATGCCCTAGGCTATAGTTATGATTAACTTGAACCGTTATGTATCATCTTTATTATTTATTATAGAGCGCATTTATTCTGTTCATTATATGTTTGCATGTTTATTATATTGAACTGCGTCCCTAGTTGTTATGAGCAACTAGTATAAGTTGGTGCACGCGGGGTCTTAGCCTGATGGTTAGAGTTCATGGCTTCCAACCTGGAGGTCATGAGTTCGATTCCCCCACCAGTGGTTAGAGGGAATGACATTGCCCTCCCTAGCATAGCTAGGCGCCTCTGTGAAGTGCATCAAGGGGGGAGCGGTGAAATGTGTTGATCCTCTTCTTTAAAAGAAAAAAAAAAAAACTAGTATAAGTTGGTAATGGATAAATCATAGAGATGATTATATGCATAGAGATGCACATTACACTTATGGATACTTGCTAGAGAACAAGTTTTGGACATGACCTACTTATGAGATTTATGACATGGTCTGTTGTCATAATTAAATCTCATGATAGTCATGTTATTGAATTCTTACACCTGAGATTATCATCGTCTTCCACATGGTGAAGATCGTGTTTGATATAGTCTAACACTATCTTTAATCGGATAGCAATAAGGGCTATGTTAGCACGTTTGGATCCATGTAGGGAAGAATGATAAGTCAAGACGGGATTTGTCCCTCTTATGAAGAGAGATGTTTGCTTGGGCCCCTCGATGAATAATGTTGATGAAATGTGTGACCGCACTCAAATGATTTGATAGAGATCAAATACATTTGGATAATCAACATATTCGGAATCGAGAAAGCATTGAACGGAATGAGTTGACATAGACCATGACTCATGTTCAATTGGACATCGTGGACAAAGGGATTGTGACATTGGAACTATAAAGGAATCAATATTTGATGTTATATTAATTGGGTGGACATAATGATTTGCTAGAAGTCACTTATGTCTTGTGAGGTCGATGTTTCGACCCACTACCAACATAATATAATTCCTTATGGGTCACACACAAAAGAACGAATTTGATTCGAGCTAAATCTGGAATTTTTGGGAAAGGGCACGACTCGTGTTCATGGGCACGACTCGTGCCAGTGCAGTTTAAACTACTGCGTTTTGGCGTTTCAAGGAATGTGTTGTCTTGGTTGACTTTTGGGTGAAGCACGACTCGTGACACTGGTCACGACTCGTGATGAGTCCCTGCACGAGTGCATCCATTGTCACGCCTCATGACACGACTTGATTTTGGCTTGGGATCATTCGTGAAGGACTTCTAACCTATTTTGACTAGGAATTTATATATGATATAAATACAAGTCCTTGCAGCCAAAAATCCTATCCTAGATCATTGTTCTAAAGTTTGTGAAACCTTAGAGATTGATTTTTGATTTTGAATCAAAAAGGCTTCCCAAAATATTCCATAATTTAGGCTTTGATTATTGAATTTTGATTCAATAATCTAGAGGATCATCTAGCAATCCACAAGAAGGTATTCTTGGATTCGTTCGCGTATGGATTACCATTAGAGGGTGGTTACGTTATCACCTAAGGCTTGAATCAATTCATCACATTGAAGATCAAGGAGAAGTTTGAAGATCCGATTCGTTGTCAAAATTCAAGACTTGGATTTTGAAGATCTACTTGGCTAAACTACATTGCATTCGAGGTATTAGGGATGACCAAAACCGGTTCCGGTTCGGAAAATGTATGAACCTTAACCGGCCCGGATTGCTCACGGTTCCGGTTAATCCGGTTCCGGTTTTCTCCCCGGTTCGTCCGGTTCCGAGCTTTTTCCGATCCGGTTCCGGTCCGGTTCTATTGAAAAACAATGAATTTTCGTCCGGTTTCGGGCTTTTTCCGGTCCGGTTCACCATTTTGGTGACCCTTAACCGGCCCGGCTCCAAACCGGTTCCGGTTACCCCGGTTTCGATTTTCGTGACGGTTCATGGCGGTTTCGGGCTTTTCCGATCCGGTTTTCCGGTTCCGGTCCGGTTTGGCCATCCCTACGAGGTATGTAATTCTATTTCATGATTTTTCTAATCTCTTCATGCTAGACGGATCATAGGGCTAGGGTTTTGATGTTAAAATTAAATCTTCCGCTGCGTTTGTAACCCCAAAACCAAACAGTGGTATCAGAGCCCTGTCTTGCCATGATTAGGATTGAAATTGCATGCTAGATTTAATTTGATTATTTGTTACCATGCTATATGAAATAGATCTAGATTCCATGTGTTTTGTTTCTTTGAAAAACAAGTATATTTGATATGCCATGATTCATGATTTATGATGAATTGATTAGATTAGTTTATCACATAGGTTAAAATTTATTTAATATGATTAAATTAAATTGATAATTTCTCAAAATTGAATCAAATTGATTGTTTGATATTTTGTGGAGCCCTATGTTCATGATTATGTTCACATGAAATCTATGTTACTACCATGCGATGTTTGTTATGTGTAAAACCTTCTAAATATTTAAGTCTTATGCCATTCCTTGATTAGAACACTTGTGAAATTTTAGGGTATTTGATGTAGTTTCGACTCAGTTGGGTGCATCTTATATCTTAATTTGTGAGCAAGATGAGATAATGGTTGATGTAGTTTTTGACTCAGTTAGGTGCATCGTTCCATGTCTCATACGTTTGAAAAAGGTTTTGACTTAATTGGTGCTTTCAAATGAGATTTGACCCAAGGCATAGATGAGATTTAAAACATGTTTTTGACATATGATGTCTAAGGAAATCTCATAAAAGATCTAAGAGTCATATAGAGATATGATTGATGTTTCTACCTAAATAGCTTGATTTCGGGCATTGACTCAGTTAAACCAAAATCAAGTGAAATATGGATCTTAGCCCACTATAAATTATATGATACATGCTTGTATTAGAAGGTGTATAATTTAGTGGGAGTATTTGTGAAATACATTATTTGCTCTTAGATGGTAAATGTGTTGATATTGATATGTGTTCATATAGTTTGCATATTTTGTTGTAGAAATAGCATTACACAATAAATTGCGATTCGTCCTTAAGAAGGACAAAGTTCGAAAAGAACGGTACAAGTTATTCTGATTTGATCAGATGCTCAAGAATTATTCTTAGGCAAATGTGTACGTTCTTGACGAATTTATTCCTGTTGAACCTACTGCAAATGTTGCATAGGGCAAATAAGGATCAACATTAGAAACATGTAGATGATTCTAATAATATTGCTTGCCTTATACTTTCCACCATGTTTAAAGGCTCTTATGAAGAACCTTGAACACATGGAAGTTACTTTTGTTCTAGCACAACGCACAAAGGAAATGTTCCAAGTGCAAGCTAGACAAAAGATGTATGTTGTGGTGAAGGCTCTTAATGCATGAGATGCAAAAGGAGCAATCCGCAAGGGTGTTAATAGTTAACACAAGAAAGGGGTTCAAAAGGAAGGTAAAGTAGGTAAAGCAAAGGTTACTAAACCTAGGGCAAAAAGTTGCCAAAGCCGAAGAGGCTAAACCCAAAGTGTCTCAAAAGGATGCAGTTTGCTACCATTGCAATGAGATTGGTCATTGGAAGCAAAGTTGCAAGGCTTATTAGGAAGGCCTAAAAGGTGAAGAAGGGCAATATGATTGCTACTACTTCAAGTATCTATATGATAGATATTTTCTTTTCGACTTCTTGTTCATGGGTATATGATACCGGATTGGATCCCACATTTGTTCAAATGTGCAAGGAACATAGAATAGAAAGCTACTCAAAGGAGGTGAATTAAACCTATGCGTGAGAATGGAGCAAGAGTTGCTACATTAACCATAGGAACTTATGAAGTCACTTTACCTAGTGGACTAGTACTTGTTTTGAACAAATGTTACTACGTTCCGGATTTGAGTAGAAGTATTATTTCTGTTTCTCATATGGATGATGAAGGATATAATTTTCTTATTGAGAATAAGAAGTTTTATATTCATTTAATGATATGCCTTATCGTATTGCATATGTCATTGAATGGTCTTCATATCCTTGTGTTAAGAAACAAAATAATATTGAAGATATCTATAATATAAATGAGAAATCTAAGCCGAATAATATGAACAAAACGATCATATGGCATTGCCGGTTTGGTCAGATAAATAAGAAACATATATCTAAACTCCATTAACATGGACTTTTAGACTCAAATGATTTTGAATCATCTGAGGAATGTGAATCTTGTTTATTGGAATTATTGACCAAACTACCCTACACTAAAGTAGTGGGAGGGCTAGTGACTTATTGATCCTTATACATGAGATGTATGTGGATTATTAAGCAGCACTGCTAGGAGAGGATTTCGGTATTTCATCACATTCACCGGTAACTTATCTAGATAAGGCTATGCCTATATGATGAAGTCAAAAGGTGAATCGTTTGAGATGTTTCGAACATTTCAAGATGAAGTACAAAACAATCTTGGCAAAACTATTAAAGTACTTCGATTAGATCGAGGTGGTGAATATTTGAGCCAAGGGTTTGACAATCATCTCAAAACTCTAAAATTGTTTCGGATTTGACTCCACACGGAACACCACTGTGAATGGTACGTCTGAGAGGAGGAATTGAACCTTGTAGGACATGGTTCATTCGATGATATGTCAAGTTGACTTTCCTATTACCTTT
The DNA here is from genome assembly GCA_022495995.1 of Adenophora triphylla var. japonica. Classification (NCBI taxonomy): domain Eukaryota; kingdom Viridiplantae; phylum Streptophyta; class Magnoliopsida; order Asterales; family Campanulaceae; genus Adenophora; species Adenophora triphylla. The sequence continues at coordinate 281,409 of JAFEMH010001057.1, forward strand.
TGAGGATATGCATTAGAAATAATGCGGTTACACTGAATTGAGTCCCTACTAAATCGGTTCCAAAGGCACCACATGAGATGTGGCATGGAAGAAAACTTAGTTTGTCTTTCATGAAGATTTGGGGTTGCAAAACTTATATGAAGAGACTTGTCTCTGATAAGTTAGCGCCAAATCTGACAAGGTTATTTTCGGACATTAATTTTACAACTGCAAAGAGAACAAAATGTTTGTTGCTCTATATGATTCGTTTCTTGAGAAATAGTTTCTCAATAAATAAATCTATTGGGAGTAAAATTAATCTTGAAGAAGTTCAAGAACCTGAAAATGACATGGAACCAAGAGTAGAGACGGAACCATGTTCACAAGGAGTTGTGGAACCGGTTCAAGATGCACAAGTCCATCGTAGATCGGATAGATTACAATCCGAACTTGAGAAATATTGATTTCTAGCATCGGAAAGTAATAAAGTGGAAGTCATTTAAGAATAACGAACCTACTTCCTATCTTGAGGCGATGTCCACTCCTAATTTGAATAAATGGTTAGGAACCATGGAGTCTGAATTACAATCCATGCTTGATAATCAAGTTTGGAACTTGAGTGAGCTACCAGAAGGTGTAAAAACTAAAGGGTGCAAGTAGGTCTTCAAGACCGACATGGATGGGAAGGTGTATACTTTCATGGCTAAGAATTGTAGCAATGAGATTTAGGCATATATTGACTATGTTGAAGCCTTTTTGCCAGCTACAATGCAGTCTATTAGAATTTCAATTGTCATAATCGCATATGGTGACTGTGATATGACAAATGAATGTCAAACGGCTTTCTTTAAATGGAAAGATTATTAAGGATGTGTATAGTACACAACCCGAAGTTTTGTCGATCCAAGAAATTCTAATAAAGTATGCATGTTGCAAAGATTCATAAGATGGGTTGAAGCAAACTTCGAGGAGTTGGAATCTTCATTTTGATGAATAGGTCAAAGAGTTTGACTTCATCAAGTATGAAGATGAACCTTGTGTATGCATGAAATTCAGTGGGAGCGTAGTATTATTTCTATTGTTTTATTACAATGATATCTTACTCATTGGAAAACAAAGTTCCGACACTTAAGACTGTCAAGTCTTGGTCAAGGAAAGGTTTCTCAATGAAAGATATGGGTGAAGCCGCTTACATCCTTGGTATCAAGATCTATAGAGATAGATCTAAAAGGATAAATTGGTTTGAGTCAAAATACTCACATTGACAAGGTTCTTAGAAGAGTCTAAGAAAAGTAACTTGTCAATGGGTCATGGTGTTTCTCTTAGCAATACTCATTGTCTTGTGACAACTGATGAGCAAAAGGGAATGAATGAAGTTCCATATGCTCCGATATTTGGATCTGTCATGCATGCCATGATTTGTACTAGACCCAACGTCACGTATACTATAAGCATGACGAGTCGATACCAATCTGATCCTGATGTGAACCATTGGATGGAAGTCAAGATGATCCTTATATACTTAAGAAGGGCTAAGGATACGTTCTTGGTATTTGAAAGGTTGGAAGTTAATCTTGTTGTAAGGGTTACATAGATGCTAGCTTCCAAACTGACAAAGTTAAAATCACAATTAGGATTTGTGTTTACGCTTATTAGAGGTGCGATTTTGTTGGAAGAGTTCCAAGCAGAAAATCGTAGCTGATTCTACTACTAAGGCCGAATTTTAACAACATATGATGTAGCTAAAGAGGCGGTTTGGATCAAAAATTCATTTAGTGTTTTGGAAATGTTCCAAGTATCACTAATCGGTGGAACTTTTGTTGTGACAATTGTGGTGCCATTTGTGCAAACAATGGAACCAAGGTCACAGCAACGATCCAAACACATACTTAGACGTTTTTCAAGAATTCATTAGAATGAGAAAACGTTGAGATATGCAAAGTATCAACCGATGATAACATTGGGGATCCGCTTACAAAGCCCCTAGCACAAGTGAAGCATGATGGTCATGTTAGGTCCATGGGTATTAGATACATAGATGGAGCCTAGTGCAAGTGGGAGATTGTTGGTGTAATGCCCTAGGCTATAGTTATGATTGACTTGAACCGTTATGTATCATCTTTATTATTTATTATAGAGCGCATTTATTATGTTCATTATATGTTTGCATGTTTATTATATTGAACTGCGTCCCTAGTTGTTATGAACAACTAGTATAAGTTGGTAATGGATAAATCATAGAGATGATTATATGCATGGAGATGCACATTACACTTATGGATACTTGCTAGAGAACAAGTATTGGACATGACCTACTTATGAGATTTATGACATGGTCTGTTGTCATAATTAAATCTCATGATAGTCATTTTATTGAATCCTTACACCTGAGATTATCATCGTCTTCCACATGGTGAAGATCGTGTTTGATATAGTCTAACACTATCTTTAATCGGATAGAAATAAGGGCTATGTTAGCACGTTTTGATCCATGTAGGGAAGAATGATAAGTCAAGACGGGATTTATCCCTCTTATGAAGAGAGATGTTTGCTTGGGCCCCTCGATGAATAATGTTGATGAAATGTGTGACCGCACTCAAATGATTTGATAGAGATCAAATACATTTGGATAATCAACATATTCGGAATCGAGAAAGCATTGAACGGAATGAGTTGACATAGACCATGACTCGTGTTCAATTGGACATCGTGGACAAATGGATTGTGACATTGGAACTATAAATGAATCAAGCTATGATGTTATATTAATTGGGTGGACATAATGATTTGCTAGAAGTCACTTATGTCTTGTGAGGTCGATGTTTCGACCCACTACCAACATAATATAATTCCTTATGGGTCACACACAAAAGAACGAATTTGATTCGAGCTAAATCTGGAATTTTTGGGAAAGGGCACGACTCGTGCCAGTGCAGTTTAAACGACTGCGTTTTGGCGTTTCAAGGAATGTATTGACTTGGTTGACTTTTGGGTGAAGCAAGACTCGTGACACTGGTCACGACTCGTGATGAGTCCCTGCACGAGTGCATCCATTGTCACGCCTCGTGACACGACTTGATTTTGGCTTGGGGCCATTCGTGATTGCCTATCACGAGTCGTGGCACGACTCGTGACCAGGAGCACGAGTCGTGCCTCCGGCGAATTCTGGTCAAACCGCGTATTCCTTAGACGGATTGGAAAAGGATACCGAAGGACTTCTAACCTATTTTGACTAGGGATTTATATATGATATAAATACAAGTCCTTGCAGCCAAAAATTCTATCCTAGATCATTGTTCTAAAGTTTGTGAAACCTTAGAGATTGATTTTTGATTTTGAATCAAAAAGGCTTCCCAAAATATTTCATAATTTAGGCTTTGATTATTGAATTTTGATTCAATAATCTAGAGGATCATCTAGCAATCCACAAGAAGGTATTCTTGAATTCGTTCGCGTGTGGATTACCATTAGAGGGTGGTTACGTTATCACCTAAGTCTTGGATCAATTCATCACATTGAAGATCAAGGAGAAGTTTGAAAATCCGATTCGTTGTCAAAATTCAAGACTTGGATTTTGAAGATCTACTTGGCTAAACTACATCGCATTCGAGGTATGTAATTCTATTTCATGATTTTTCTAATCTCTTCATGCTAGACGGATCATAGGGCTAGGGTTTTGATGTTAAAATTAAATCTTTCGCTGCGTTTGTAACCCCAAAACCAAACACCCTTAAAATGAAATTTGGACATTCAATCAGGGACAAAGGGAGTAGCTTTTGATTCTTTATCTGGAGTTCCCATTTTCTTATATAAAAACACCTAAGACTAGGGGTGAGCTTGATTAGAGGAGGTGAAATAGCCTTAGTGTTTGCATTCACTAGGAGAAAGGAAGGATTGAATCATCAAATCCTATCTCTAAATCCAAATCATGCTTCTCGTGAAATGGCTACTTTGAGATGTTGAGCATGGGTGATGATGCATCAAAGTTCATCCGAGAGTAATGATGGCTGCCATTGTGAAGAGGAGGGAGGGCTAGTAGGAAAATTCAAGTTTGACACAAACAGAAGTCACAACTAAGAGGCTGGAGTGCTATGTCAGACCTGACAGTAAGTACAATTTGCTAAAGACAAACTTAACATAAGTGCTATCGGCCATCAGGTAAAGAAGCTTTATAGAGCACTATGAAGGGACTGAAGTGTTAAAATCATCCGTCATAAAGAGCAAGGAGATTTTTTATTTTTTTTCAAATAAATGTCTATTTGCCTGTTGATGCTCTCCAGTGAATGTCTGGTACATTACTAATCTATCAGAAGATCAAGTTACCTCAAAACGTTGCATGTATTTTCCTTCTGGCGGTGGTGGGATCCCGAGCCTTTTTAAGTCATCCCATGGAATTGGTCGCCTGTTTTTCAACAAAAGAACATTTAAGTTAATTCCTTAACAAAGATCAATACGACTCGCAATACTGTACCAATTAAGTGTTTTCACAATTCGCTGCTTCCCACAAAGAGTTTGTCAGGTTGAAGCCACTTTTTCCAGGTGAAAATAGAAAGAACTAGTGTTTGGAGGGTGAAGGAAAGACTAGGTTACACTTTCTCTCTAAATCCCTATGGGGCGGTGATATGGAGGTTATTCTTTTCTGTTGCATTAGGCCATTACGATCTACATCTCTGCATGCCAAATTGGCAATGTCCAAACACCAATTCATACATTCACAACCATTCTTCCAGAAGTTGAGGAAAGAAGAGTTAATAATCAAGTTAGGAAAATTAAATTGCTACCGCTCGGATGATGCATTGTTAAAAAGGACAAATGAGTTATGCATATAAGCTATAAACTCCAGGTCCCGGCTAAATGCAGTCATTGAGGCCGAATACATTCACGGAAAATAACAATGGATGGCACTGATTCACATACTACAATGATCATGGATGACAATAAGAGAAACTAACGGAATGACCTCGTGGGCTCCACGTTACTGACCACACGAGAAATTTCGGAGGTGCTGATTGGCCGGACCAAAGGTTGAGGCTAGGGAGTGCTGCTGGAATTTTCCAAGAGGCTGGCAGGTGGCTGGAATTGTTGGGCACAGAATCACCGACGTAGCTTATGAAATTTGAGAGAGACAAGTTCTGACTGTGTAGGGAGAGAGGATTTAAGAGGGTTTTCTCAGTGCTGATTATAGTTAATTTAAGAGGACACGAGACAGTTTATGGTAGATGGGTACAGCGGTACATTTTTTCACCAGATGTGACGACGGCTAGGATTTTCACCGAGAAGAAAGGTTCGGAGGATTGTTTCAAGTCACATGTGGGACATGGCTGCTGTGGATTCCTCGTTAACCTGCCTAAACTATGTCATTGTCTTTGAAAGTATATTGCAGACTATTGATCACTTAATAATGTATGTTCCATATTTATCAAAATAAAGTATGTTGGGTTATTTGTAAAAACCAAAAATTATGTTGCATATTTTGGTTAGTTTTTTTTTTTTTTTGCCCATAATGCAAGGCCCTTCTTGCTACTGATTCAAGAGCTACTAGGATAGGAGTAAGTGATTTTACATAATTTTTTGGTCATTTGAATTTGAAGTGTTTAGAGGCAATTTTGTGCATTAATGTGACTAGGATTAGCATTAAGGAAATTAAGTAGATATAGCATCAACACTTGACTAGGTTTTGGCTGATAAAAGTCTTTGGTTTCCTAATGTCTGGATTACCTAGGTTGCATTTGAATCGCTTCACCAGTGAGATCGGATCTCAGTAGCTTTGCCAACAACCTGGTGGATCTTGTAGGTTGTCCTGCATCATCTACATTCTTTAGTCACTATTCAATCAGCCTTAATTGAAAGGTCAGTCCGCGGATGAGGAGAGGGTGGAGCAGTTCATGATATAACCTTATTCTTATACTTTCCATTCCGAACCAGTGATTCCAAGTATTTTCCGATGTTCCCAAAATTTGATCGATATCAGCAATTGTATATGGTAGTGGCACGTGCTCCTCTTATCGAAGTACAATATCACAAAAAATATAAATAATCTTCTCTAGTTTAGATGCTCAAATTTCCAACGTCCTTAATAAGCTTCCGAAATAACACAAATTGCTCAAGCACTGATCTACAACTACTTAAAAACAACCACTCTTACATTTTGGATTGCAACTTATTCTAAACATTACTCTTTCTGCCCCAAAATGAACACCCATTTCAAGAAAATTTTGTCCCAAAACGAATCACCATTTTCCAAAAACTTTGTACCTAATATTTTTAAACTATTTTTTTCACTATTCATTATATGTTTGCAAAATTAGAAGTTTAGAAAGTGGATAGCACTAATTTTATACATCTTTGTCACTAAACGTTATAAGAAGTCGACTTTTTCAAAATGTCTCTTGACTGAAAAATGGACACTCATTTTGGGACGGAAGGAGTAAACCCTTACAATAGCTCACTGTACTGGAGGGGAGTTCATATTTGCTTCTCATCCTTGGTAAGTTCTAAGTACTAAAAAACATACATTATAAATGTCACTATTGATACTTCATTTGCAACTCCTAAAGCCATTTGTTTCTATATCTTGATGGTTTCTCCAAGGTGGTTCTAATAACAGCCAGTTAACTTAGGTTGAATTAAGACAGCCGACGATCTCAGCTGAGCATTAAACATTTTAAAACCGCCTAGTTTTAATTAAATTAGTAAGTATTGGTTCACTTGCTTGTGGAAAAGAAAATATTCCAACAAAATTTACGACACATCATTTCACTCTTTTAGGCATGTGTTAACTATGATTATGTGATCAACAACCAACTTCCAGGGTACTGTAAGTGGTGTTTATTCAATGATAATGCATAGAGGTAAGACAATTTCTTATCATAATTCAACCAGCCACAACTATTCTTCTCAGCGTGATGAGTTCTACATATCTATGTGGTCAGGCTTCTCTAGTTGGAGTTCCATTTTCCATCTAGTACATTCCTATTGACCAATCTGAGCACCGAGCTTGGATTTCACTCTTCATCTTTCAATTTAGTACATCATGGTCTTCCCCAAAATGGATTGCACACGCATAACGCGGTTAGAATAAGCAGGATTGACCAAGTGAACTCGAAAGCTGGAATTGATCAAGTAAATGAAAAAAGAGATGGAAGCAGAATCTATATGTCCACTTGATATGATAAGTATTTTCTACTCTTTTACCAGTAGATGTACGACTTAATTAAAAAGTACACACAGCAAAGTATGTCTTTAGAAAAAGAAAATGATATCAAGAATAAAGGAACAGTGAATAATGCGTACAAGGGGGCACGGAAAGGTCTTTCACGTCCTCCAAAACGAAGCTGCCCGGATTCTTTCCTACCACCAAGGCCCCCTCCTGCCAAAAAGTTGATCTCAAAAACTGATCTTAGAAAACAAAAAGATCTTCAAGGACAGAACTTGACTGACCTAACCTTCTTGGAATCCATCCTGGCATTAATTGCTGCCTGTTATAGTCAACTATTATTTCAGAGTCATCAATCATTGAATGATGGGCATCCTGCACATTAGTAAAAAATGTTTATAGGAACGCACGCACACACACATTCTAGTAATTGCAGCACACATAATGCATGTGTATAAATGATAAGGCAAACACAGCAATTATTTTGGGAGGGAGAGAGTAACATGCAATAGGTGCAATAAAGAAACTGGGGAGATAAACAGAAATTACCTCATATGCTCGCCGCATCTCTCTTTCAGATTCATATTCAACAAATCCAAACCCGCGAGAGGCACCAGTAACTGCAACAGTGACCATACATGATAGAAACAGGTAAACCAAGTCCTTAAAAAAAATAGGATTATTTTAATAAAATCAATATGTTGACTTCAGGGGAACATGATCAAAAAGTACATAGGATCATCAAGAATGGGGCGATGGTTTCGTCTATACTATGTAATCCAGTAATGTGGCTGATTCAAAGCTCAACTTGAAGCTTCAACAACATATACTCCCTGCAATCCACTCACCTATTTAACTTTCAAAATTATTGATTCTGGCTGATGTTATACATATATTTATTTGGTTTTAAATTGGATTAGCGGGTAACAGTATAATTATAAAATAGCTATGAACAAAAAGCAATTGATACCATACAAGTTATTCATCAAAAAGATCTCAAATGAACAGACTAAAAGTCAAAACAGGAGCTTTATGTGGAAAAAAGGGAGGGGTACTAGAGTATATGCATGCTTCTAATGCAAACATATGATATCAGAGCTTTTCATTAAGGAACTCCTATATCATATGAAATAACTAGTACATATGCCCGTGTCCAAGGACACGGGTGTGTTTTTTTTTTTTTTTTTTTTTTTCAAATTAATTTTTTTTAAAAAAATTTAAAAAAAAAATAAAAAAATCAGTTACTTAATTAATTTAAGTAAACCCTCCTAAAGCCCACTCTTAGCCCAAACCCAAAGTCTTAGCCCAAACCCAAAGTCTTAGCACAAATTAAGGGCAAAATAGGAAACAGATTAAATAGTGAGGGCAAAATAGGGAAAAACCCCTCCAGAACTGTTCATAGAACTGTTCACGGAGGGGTTTAATTTATACTATAGATGTTCTCATTAAGAGGGAAAAGAAACTGAGAGGAGTCCAAAATGATGATTTTAAGTTCAGCATGAATGAGATCTGTGTGCCAAGAATTTAAGGAATAAATCATAAATGAATTAGCCACATCTTCAACTTAAGAATTACTCCCACCATCCCATAAATAATGTCGCTCTTCCCTTTTTTTATCCATCACAAAATAAACGCCGTGTTTCTAAAAAAGGAAACAATCTTAGTGCAATTTAACTATGGTACAAGCAATATACAAACAAGTAAGCACAATCCTTAACAACATTGACAAGTCAAATGCGACACTTATTTTGTGACGGGTAAACAAGTATCAACAAGCATAAATACAGTTGATTTAATATGAGTGGGCGATCAACCTCTAGAAGAGTAATATAGTGAGAGCTTGTAAATACTATTTTGCTTCCCATCAGCAATGCTTTTTTTCACATTGCACTTAAACATTCACTCTAAGGTGTTAGGCTCAGTTAAGGCGTAAATTAGAATTGGATGCTTAAATTCTACTCCAGTCAAAACATTCTCAGATCCTTTTCCTTGAACACTTCAATAGAAGTTAAAACTCGCATCCAGGGGGTAAATTGTTCAATGCTCCACATGAAAAACGACAAGAAAAGAAAATGACCAAGCGATTGAACAAAGTTAGTTGGATAACAGAGAATCCCTACTCAAATGCATTTCAAAGAGAATCATCACAGCTATAGAGAATTCTTGACCCCTTCTAGTTTAGGGGAAAAAATTTATACTCCTTACTGTAATTTTTTTTTGGACACTTTATAAGCCAAATAACACATACAGTATATTTTTTTGTAATTTTAGAATAATCTTGGACCCTCTTAGCTAACCCTAACTTCGCCACTGGAAACAGAGAAGGAAACAAAGGGAGAGGAAAACGCAAATGGAAAAATAAATGAACTTAGCGAAAAGAGAGACTAATACCAATATGTCTGACAATTCTCAAGTTCTTCACCTTCCCATATTTGCTCATAGCCTACATAGTATAAACCCCAAATAATTATCAATAAAAATGTATTCAATTTCGAAAATCAATGGTGTTAACTATTATTACCTGGCGAAGAGTGTCTTCAGTGGTGAGGTGGGAGAGATGACCGACGAACACAGTGCAATAAGGGTCTCCCCCAATAACATTTTGATCGCCAAATGGATCATCTGGGTAAGGGAGAATTCATAAAAAAATAAAATAAAAAAAAAAATTAAGAAATTGAGAAGTGGGTGTTGAATGATATGAAGATTAAGGTGGAGGGAGGGGGAAAACATACAGAGGCCGGCGGAAGAACAGAGGAGAGCTCGGTAAACAGCGTTATCGTGAGGGAGGATGTCGGTGCCGTCTATACTACCGGCCTGAATTGGATGATAGGTCTCGGCATAGAACACCGAATTCAGGTTTATGTTGCTCATTGATTTAACTTTTTAATGAATTTTTATCAGCTCTTCTGCCATTAAATTCTTCCTTTGGAACCAGCCCTATGCCCTTATGCTATGCTAGAGATGGAGGGAGGGGGTGAGAAATAGGGGTGTGTGTGCAACAAAAATCCAACATATTGAAAAATCGAAAAGAGGAGAATAAATTGAGACACAATTTAAATAGGTCCAAACCAAAGAGAGTAAGTTAGGGAGATTAACGAGAGGTGAAGCACACAATTTAAATTTAAGTGTGTTATCGGAATCTATCTACGGTATAAATTAGACCCGCGCTATGAACAGTTGAATCTATCTATAGTATAAATTAGACCCGCGCTATGAACAGTTTCATGCGGCGAATTTTTCATTTTATCCTCATATATTTGTTGTTCCTTTTTCATTTTGTCCTTAAAAAAAATTAAAAAAAAAAATTTATGTCCTTGAACACAGACATGTACTAGTAAGTGAATAATAGGAAGTGAATAAGATTGACAAATTAGACTCACAATTTTTATCTTTTAATATATGTGAAGCTTTTTTTGAAAGAAAATGTGAAACATACGAGAGACACTCTTTTCGATAAAAAGTAAAAATTAAATTGGAACGGAGGGAGTAATCCCTTAAACCTAGCAATAATTTTAATTATGCCAAAATCTTCTATATGAAGCCAAAAAATAATAATCTAAAATTTAAGAAAATAGCGTTTAGAAATACTTGGTAGCAACCAAATAATCTAACATCAGTATTGAAAATAATTGAAATTTATTGATGCACAATAACACTTATTATTATCACATACTGGCTCATCTAAACAATCTGTCTATATCTGTCTTTTCAATACTAACAACGTGTTTTAAGAATATATTTTTCTTATTATTGTTTAGGAAAAATCAAATTTTCATGGAACCTACTTTTTATTACTCCCTCCGTCCCACTATAGTTGACACTCAAGGAGTGGGCACGGGAACTAAGAAGAAACAATTAAATAAAGAAAATGTGTGGTAGAAAATGAAAAGAGAGAATGAGTGGGGTAAATAGTAGTATTGGTTGAATAAATTGAGTGGTGAAAAATGAAGAGAGAGAATTAGTGGTGGGGTCCATCTAATATAAAAATATAAAAACTAGGTTATTTTTGAAAGGTGTCAAGTGAAATGGGATGGCCCAAAATGAAAAGAATTGTCAAGTATAGTGGGTCGGAGGGAGTATATTATTACATTTTGTCCATCTTTGGTATTTGGTCAAATATTAATGTGCATCCTTTTATAACTACTGGTACATGCTCGTGTCCAAGGACACAGTTTTTTTTTTTTTAATTTAAAAAAAAAAATTTAAGAGCAAAATGAAAAAGAAACAAATGTATGAGAACAAAATGAGAAAAAACTCATTTGAAACTATTCATTCAACTGTCCACCCATTCTACCATTTATACTATAGATTACTAGATTACTGAGAATAAAAGAAAATTTATTAAAGTGATGATAAACATTGATATTTTACTGGATATTCCGTTCGCCCCACTCAAAAATATGTACAAAATTCTATTTTAGGTATCCAATTAAAAAGACACAACCCCAAAATAAAAAAGTTTTAACACTTCTTTATTCATAAAGAATTGCTCTTATGAAAAACTAGTTTTTTCATAATGTTATGAAAAAAATTAGTTTTTGAACCCGATTTAAATCTATAATACGTGTGTTGAACCGCACGACCGGTTCAATAACAAAATTGAACCACCTTTTATTAACTCAAATTCAACGAACACAGAGTAAAATACACAGTTACGCCGCAACAGAGAAATTAATCGAGTTAAAGTAGAATTCTAGCGAAAATCATTATATATCAGTTGATTGAGGTACTATATAATTCACTACACTAGCTTCTTCATTATAGATTATCAATCGAGATATTTACAATCATTCATAATTGTTTCATTCAATCCAGACGATTTTTGATTATGTTAAAATGAGCTTACATGATTTTAAAAATGAAACTGATAATTATTCGAAATCTTCATTACTCGAAGTGTCAGTACACTCACGAAAATTGATTAGTTAGCATTATAATTGAATTACGGCAGATAATGATACTGTAATTGATCAAATTACTCAAGTAGTTGATGATAATAACGAAACAGGTAAGCCAATTTTAATGCCAGTGTTTTTTTTATATAATGCCAGTACAATTTGTAGTCTCATTGTTTGTTGTTTGAAGTACTAGTAAGTGTTTTTTGAAGTGCCAGTGTTATTTTTCTGAAGTGCAAGTGTTTATTATTATATGTGCCAGTGTTAACATTCACTGATTTTGTAGTACAATATTTGTTTAATAATGTGCCAATGTTTGTTTTTTAATGTGCCAGTTTTTTTATTATATGTACCAGTGAGTGTTGTTTGAAGTGTCAGTGTTACTTTGTTGTTTGAAGTGCCGGTGAGTGATGTTTGGAGTGCCAGTGTTACTTTTTTGAAAAGCCAGTATTTGTTATTACATATGCCAATGAACATACTAGTTTAATAATAGTACTTGCTTTTGAAAAAAGATGCCAGTATTTGTAAGGTACCAATATTTCTAATATAATATGCCAGCATCTGTTTCTCTAGTGCCAGTGTTATTGTCAATCTAATTTATTTTATTTGCAACAAGCCATGTTGATTTTACTTCATCTCTGCTGGGGATAAAAGCAAAGATATGGGTATCAATTGTAAAAGAATCATTATAATGCATTGGGATTTGGTGTTAAGATGACAACCTAACGTGTCTCAAAGAAAACATCAAGGCCAATAATAAGTATTTCATGTGTTCATTCCAAGAATACACAAAACGAACAAGAAATGAAATTGATGTTCCAGCTCCATTAGAAGTTGGTGAAATTGAGATTCTATCTCCATTGGAACGAATTGAAAACCCAAAGAGGAAATTGAAAAGAATAAAAACTCCTTCTAAAAGGATAGGTTGTCAAGCTCTTATGAGAGTAAAGTTATTAAATAAGGAACAATTATATGAATTTTCACGGCACGTAATTGAACACAACCATGAGATGACAAGGCCAGAATGAAACCACTTCAAGTGTAGTGAGAGGTCAATATCAAATGCTAAAGGTAAAATAATAGAGCAATTTGAAAAGGCTGGCATCAAGCCAACTGATAGATATAATGTTTAAGCAAAGACAGCTGGTGGGGAGGAATATGTTGGGCATACAAGAAGAGATCATATTAATTTTGTACAGAGATTGAGAATGAAAAAATAGAAATGGGCGATACACAGACTGTAGTTGATAGACTAAGCCAAATTGAGTATGAATGATTCTACTTCAAAATGCAGTTTGGGGAAGAAAGTAGACTCAATACTTTATTTTGGAGAGATGATATGATGAAGGAGGATTATAAATTGTATGGAGATGTTGTTGTGTTTGATACAACTTATGACACAAATAAATACAATCTAATTTGTACACCAATAGTTAGGGTGAACAACCATTGGAACACGGTGATGTTTGGTTGTGCTTTCTTAACAAATGAAAAGACAGAAATATTTGTTTGGCTTCTCAAAGAATTCGTAAAGTCAATGGGAGGAAAAGAACCAAAACACTTTTCACCGATCAAGTCTTTGCAATGTCGAAAGCAATTGAAAAGGTAACTTATATTTTATTTCCAATGTTTCATTGATTGTTTTTTTTTTACTATGTTATTGTTAATGTGTCAGTGTTAATATTAATAAGTGTCAGTGTTAGTATTTTGGAGTAGCAGTGTTACTTTTTTAAAGTGCCAGTGTTTGTTATTAATGTTTAATAATGTGCCAGTGTTTGTTTTTTAATATGCCAGTATTAAATTTTAAATGTGCCAGTGTTTGTTACTATATGTACCAGTGTCAGTCTTTTATAAGTGTCAAGCCCATTCCTATTTATAGTGCATATACCTACTAATAAAATTTAATATGCTTGACCAGAGTAGGTGAATTGTAAATGCTTTAACATAAATGATACCCCTATTTCCTAGATTGTTGATTTTTTAGACTGTTGTCTTTAATATGTTTGATCAAGCTGGTACAAGTGTTTGTCTTATTAAGTGCAGTGTTTGAGAATATAAGTGTCGGTGTTTGAGATTATAAGTGTCAGTGTTTGCGATTATAAGTGCTAGTGTTTGTATGTAATTATGCAGTGCTTTTATTTATAGGAGCCAATACATGTGTTGAAAAGTGTCATTGACTATTAATTTTTGGAATGTTGTGTTTAATAATGCGTAAAAGTTTTTTACACTGACCAAATTAATTGCTCAAATCAATATGTTTGACTAAATTTAATGATTTGTAACTGTTTTTTATATGTGCCGGTGCTTGGGTTAGTAAGTGCCCGTTCATGTGTTATAAAGTGTCGGTATTAGATTTATAATCACTTGTATTTATAATTTCCAGTGTTATTCTTTTATTTTGCCAGTGTTGAACTTTATTAATGCTAGTGTTTGACTTATTATAAGTTATTGACATGTTTTTTAGGGAAGAATAAGACATAGCTTATGCTTGTGACACATTCAACAAAATGCTATAGCACACTTTGGACAACTAAAGATAGATGAAGAATTTAAAAAGGAATTCAACAATTGCTTGAGAGGATGTAGTGATGAGTATGAGTTTGAAAATTGTTGGCATTCAATGATAGAAAAATATAACGTTCTTGAGAACAGATGGTTCAATCGTTTATATAGCTTAAAAGAGAAATGGTGTACATCATTGAGTAAAGAATTCTTCTCAGCTGGCATATTATCTGCATAGAGAAGTGATATCACAAACCAGGCTATATGTTTCAAAGCAAATAGAAGCACATCTCTAACACAATTCTTTGATATATTTAACGAGACATTAAAACGTTGGAGAAGTACGGAGCAACGAAAGGAATTTGATTCAATAAACTCAAAGCCTCGCACAGAAATACATGGTGGTTTAATAAGACATTCAAGGGAGGTTTACACGGCAGAAATATTCAAATTTTTTGGGAATGAGGTCAAGGCTGCTTTTGCTGCAAAGTATAATATTGGCTTTTGAATAGATGAAAACAACAAGTTATTTGAATTTGGTCATGTGAACCATCCAGAAAAGTTTGAAAAGGTACTTTTCACGCAAATTAATGAAACGATAACTGTCAAATGTACATGCAATCATTTTAGTGAGGTCGATTGGTTGTGATTTCATTGCATTAAGGTTATCAACTTGACAAATATTGATTGGATACCAGAATAGTACATTAAAAAAAGGTGGACAAAGACAGCCAAATCAAATGTATGGAATAAAACTTACCAAGGGATATCTACTACTCCAACTGAGCAAAATAATTCAATTCCTTGAAAACAACAAATGGCAAGAAAGTACTACGATTTGATGATAACATGCCATGAAGACATTGATGCAAGAAGAATTCTAGAAGATAGGTTTAGTAGAGATACACTGCTAATATACAAGAATTACTCTTCCAAAAAGTACAAGATGTTGGACCAACAACAAGTGAAAATAATAGTGCTTCAACAATCACAACATTCAATGCACTTATAGTGACGGATCCTGTTCGTGCAGATACAAAAGGTAGAAAAAGAAAACCTAAAACAAAGTTTGAACAAAGAAAACCAATTACTAATGAGTATGTTTCGAATACCCCGAATGAACACTTGATTTGATATTTTTGTAACCAAACTTTAGTGTTTTAAAACTGTTATAACTGATTGTATGATAAAAAATTTAAGTAGTGATTGTTGATTTTAGAAGTACCCTTGTTTATTAAATACTAGTATAACACCCGTGCGTTAAACGCATGACCAAAAAACTTTGATAAATAACATGAACTAAATAAAAATAGTTACTATATTTATCACATTTTATTTGCATGACTATCATTAAATATAAATAATTATCTCATTTATGAGTAATTAGTATTATCATCAACTCTGTTTTTTTTATTAATATGTGTCTTTTAAAAATAGTTTTTTTGTATAATCTTATAACGTAATATATCGTATTTTCTAACCAATATTATAAAATAGTTTTCTTTTAAAAAATTATCTTATAGTTGTTATTTAAAAAATTCATATAAAATAATTTTTTAGAAAAATATTTTGAAATAGTTAAGAAAACATTTAATTATTGTTTTAGCAACATATAGACAATTTATAACCCCCAAAAAATCAACTTAAATTTTCAATGCAAATTAATTATCCCAATTTTTGAAAATCCTTTCTTAAAATATTTGTTTACCCGTTTTTTTAATTTATGAAAGTTCACATAAATAACACTTATTTAAACTAAAATTTATATTACTCTTTAATAAGATGATTCAATAAGAAACTGAAAACTAAAATCTCATTTTTTTTATTCTTTTCTTGGAGTTTTAATTAAAAAAATAAATTATCAATAATAAATTCAAAAGTTGTGTTAAAAAGGTGGATAAATAAGATTTCAAGTCTATTTTTAAAAATTAAAAAAATTCATTATATCTATTAGCTAAAAAAATACTTAGTTTGAAGAAATTAATGAAGAAAAAACGTTTTTATAAAAATAAAAAATAATTTAAGAAAATATTAATATTACATATTTCTAAAAAAAATCAATAAATATTTTGTTTAAAAGACACTCAACAATTAAGAAAAAAGAGAATAAAAATATAAAAATATCATTGTTATACATAATCAATAACCATTTAAAAAAAACTTATAAAGTTAAATGTATATAATTTTTTAGACAAAAAAACAAACAAACATATATGTGTAACTAATTAAGTTTTCTTTTTAGGGATTTTTACCAATAAGACCTTCAAATAGGGGGGAAATTATCAATAAAAACATTACATTTTGAATTTTACCTTGGGATCCAAGAGTGGAAATCAAAGCCACCGTAGAGTCCCTGACCCTATTTATAATAATTTAAATTGACAAAACTGCCCCTACTCACTCATCCTCTTCGCAATTCGTTTCTCTCTCTATCCGCAATCCGTTTCTCTCTCTATCCGCAATCTATCCGCAATACGGCGGCGACTTCCACCGACGAGTTCCATGGTGCGATTAAAACTGTGCCGTTGAAGAATTTAGGGTTTCTGAAATTGATTAGCAAGCAAATATCATTCTTCACCGTAAAAAATGTTCATGAACTTGCCGGTAGTGTTTCACCGATGAATCACCGTCGATTTCAACACATGTGAGCTTTTGAGCCGGAAATTCTATATATTGATTGTTTCCTCAATTGATTTCTCGTTTGGTTGATGGAGTATAGAAATGCTACTGATTTTCAATTTTGTTGGTGAATTGGTGATAATTTGGAATACTGTAATTTTTATCTTTCTGGATAAAATTTACTAAGTTTCTTTCAATTTTTGTTTTTCTGGGTTAACTAGAGCCTCCGGAGATCGGAAAATGGTTTTGTTTCTTAATTAACAACACTGCTAGTGCAGTAACAGTCAGGAGCACAAATTTGCTTGAATGTTAGTTGCTCAACAATCATAACTGGTATGAATGTTAGTTGCTCTCAAGTGTGTTTAAGATTTTATGCAGATCAACTGTTTGTAGAATTGTCTAGCTAGGTGATGTTTTGTTTGCCATTTTGTATGGCTTCATTGGTGTACTAAGATTCTTATGTGAAAGAACACAAGTTTGCTTGAATCACTAAAAAGTCAAGAAAAGAACCATTGCATTAAAGTGCACTCTATGTCTCAGAACTCTCATGGCTTGGTTAGTATGGAGGAATCTGGTCCCCATGGAATGGAGGCTCATGCTAGCACATAATTGAGAACGGAAAATTCATTCCACTTAGATTGCCCGTTCAAGGTGAAATCTAGAGTGGCCTTTCCATCTCTTGAAGAACGGATTAGTCTTTCCTTGGTAGCATAGAAAGTTTTTGAAAAAAAAACAAAAACTAGAATGACCTTACCATCTTATTTATTCTTTTATTTCCATTCTATTATTCAAACACCCGTACCAAATGAGCCCTTAGCTGATACATTCTCTCAATCTCTAGTTTGGCTAATCCTGAAGAACTCATTTATTCCCAAACGAAAAAAAAGAGGCCAAAAAAGAGTGTGTGGCACACCTCTCTGTACAACTAAAGATGCTCTCCTAATAACATGATGCAGTTGACAGTGATGTTTGAATTGTCTCTGTCACTTTTAACATTGTTTCACACAAGTTTTTTTTTAAACATAATATGAATAGTTATTTACTGAAACTATTGAACCTCTTGATGGTCACTCATGGGTATCATTGCTGCATAATGCCTGGGTGGATGGTGGAGTGTAGGGTATTGGTCTATTAACTTCTGTAACTTCTAAGTTTCTAGCTTCAGTCTCGACCCCTGAGTTTTGGTCTTATGAAGTTTAAAATCGACTATGTTTACTTTCTATGCTGGGAACGTTTTCCTTTTTTTTTTTTTTTTGGCCTCTGCTTCTGATGCATTTGACATAGCAAAACAGAGTTGACATGGTGGAGTTAGTTGATTTCTCTTGAAAAATTGGGCTGATAAATATACTATTGAAACAGTATCGACAAATGAGAAGAAAAGAACAGGACAAGCTTGCAAGGATGGATGTAGACTTCCAAATAAGGAAAGAAGTGGCAGAATTTAACAAAAGAAAGGAGGAAAGATTAAAGGCTGCAGAAAAGCGGACATCAAAGAAGAGAATGAAACGGCAAAAGAAGAAACATTGATTTTGTTCCAAATATGAGTATTATTGGATTAAAGAAGGAAATAAGTGGCAGAATTTATTTGTTTTATTGCTTCATTTGTATGGTGATCGAGAAAGACATTTGGGTTTTCCTGTGCTATTAGAGCTGTTCAAAGGATTAAGTTATGCCTATTTATCTTGTATCTCATTTTGCAACTATGTAATGAAGTTTATGCCATCATAGATTTTTGTTTTTCTGAGGTTTATTTCACATTTGTTGGTTTTGATGTGAATAACTGTTCAATGTTTTTCACACTTCTAAAACTGAGAGTTCTGTTTTACAGTTATTTATGAATGTGAAATTGTTTGGTTTTTGATCTTTCTAAACTGAGAACTTTAAGGTCAATTTCACAGTTATTTTGCTACTTAGTATGTGTGGTTTACCCGTTATTTATCTGTTATTCATGATTGTTTGTGCACAACTGTGAGGTCAATTTCTCAGTTATGATTGTTTGTGCACAACTGTGAGGTCAATTTCTCAGTTATGATTGTGAGATCACTTTCTCAGTTATTGTGCATAACTGTGAGGTCAATTTCATTATTTTTATGTCATTCTTTCATAGAACAACTGTGAGTTCTATTTCACAGTTGTTGGTTGTGATGTGAATAAGTGTGAAATGTTTTTCACACTTTTAAAACTGTGAGATCAGTTTCACAGTTATTTATAAATGTGAAATGGTTTGGTTGTTGACCTTTCTAAACTGAGAACTGTGAGGTCAATTTCACAGTTAATTTGCTACTTAGAATGTTTGGTTTACCCGTTATTTATCAGTTGTTGATTGTTTGTGCACAACTGTGAGGTC
This sequence comes from Adenophora triphylla var. japonica, assembly GCA_022495995.1. Classification (NCBI taxonomy): domain Eukaryota; kingdom Viridiplantae; phylum Streptophyta; class Magnoliopsida; order Asterales; family Campanulaceae; genus Adenophora; species Adenophora triphylla. The sequence continues at coordinate 300,907 of JAFEMH010001057.1, forward strand.
AATTTCTCAGTTATTTTGATTGTTTGTGCACAACAGTGAGGTCTATTTCACAGTTGTTGGTTGAGATGTGAATAACTGTGAAATGTTTTTCACACTTCTAAAACTGTGAGGTCAGTTTCACAATTATTTATGAATGTGAAATGGTTTACCCGTTATTTATCAGTTGTTGATGATTGTTTTTGCACAACTGTGAGGTCAATTTCTCAGTTATGATTGTTTGTGCACAACTGTGAGGTCAATTTCTCAGTTATGATTTTCACAGTTATTGTGCATAATTGTGTGATAGATTTCACTGTTTTATATCATTCTTTTATAGAACAATAGTGAAATCTATTTCACATTTGTTGAAAAATAATTTTATTTTATTTATAAAATTTGAAATATATGATGAGTAAACTTGTTTGATTCGTCTTGGCGATGCGATTAAAACAGTGGTTTCGAATTATTTTTTCGACTTTAAGATTTTGAGATATTGCATTTTAAAAATTTAAGAGAAAAAAAGGAAGAGAGAGAAAAGAGAGAGAGAAAAGAGAGAAAGCGTAGGTTACTAATTGCGCTTAGCGCTAAGGAATTTTTGTGGCGTCTGCTCGCTGCTCGCGTGAGAGATGTGTGAGGGGCAATTTGGTCCAGAAAAAATTTAGGGGCTTTTTGGCGAGTTTTGATAATGTTAGTCCTTAGAGGTAGTTTTTATTTGGCTGAGGGATTAATTGGTCAAAGCCTCTTGTTTTTAAACCTAAAAATCTATTTGATTGAAATATAACCAAAAAGTTATACAAAATTAATTATTTTTATATTATTTTAAGAATAAAACATCTTTTATAATTTTAAAACCTAAGAATACTAATATTATACAATTTGTATCCAAGATAGAATTTTAAAATTTATATTAATTCAAAAATATCATTTTATTAAATGAAAGAATTCCATGTCCAAGATAAATTATCTTTTTTGTCCCAAAATATTTTTCTAAATGTATTTTTACCCTTATTTTTTTTGTCATATTTCATTTTTACTTGCAAAAATAAAAGTTTGCAAATCAATGATATTTATGAATTTGTGAAAAGTGGGTTTAGGTATAGTGACTAAAAGAAAGAAGTAATACTTCATTTGCATTTAATTAATACGGGAGAGAAAATGGTAATTAGGTTAATTTAAAGACATTAATTATTTTCTTGATTAGTTGATTTGAAACAAACTAATATTCTTGAACCATCCATGGTTTGGAGGGAAAATGGGCTTGTTAAAGTATTCTATGCACTTCAACCTTTATATATATATATAGATAATATATAGATAATGCCAGTACATTGGTTTTGTAGTGCAAGTGTTTGTTATTTGAAGTACCAATGTGTTTTTGGAGTGCCAATGTTACTTTTTTGAATGTGTCAGTATTTTTTATTATATTTGCCAGTATTTTTTTATTATATGTGCCATTGTTAATTTCTTAATATGCCAGTGTTTCTAATTAAATGCAAGTGACAGTGCATTGTTATTATATTTAATAATGTGCCAGCATCAGTATTTTAAAGTGCCAGTATTTTAAAGTGCCAACATCAGTGTTTTAAGATGCCAGCATCAGTGTTACAAAGTGTCAGCATCAGTGTTTCAAAGTGTCAGCATCAGTGTATCAAAGTGCCAGCATCAGTGTTTCAAAAGTGCCAGTGTTAGAGTTTCAATAGTGTCAACATTTGCTTGTGTTTCAATAAATCGAGTATTGGCACATTATAAAATTACCAACATTGTATCAATAAAATTGTTAAAAATAACACTAATTCATTTATAAAAAAACACTAATTCAAATACAAACAATTATTTTTTACAAACAAAAATTCATTTGTATTTAGATTTTCTAGTAAAATACTTATTTCCAGCCTTTTTTTCTTTTTCTTTTCTTCTTCTTTCTTTTTCTTTTCTTCTTCATTCCTTTTATTTTCTTCTTGTTCTTCTTTCCTTTTCTTTTCTTTTCTTCTTCTTTCTTTTCTTCTTCTTCTTCTTTCTTCTTAAAGGATACTTTTTTATCGTTTGAAAACAACTCTAATTCAAGCAGTAAACTTTGCCTTGCAAAGTTAATATCACAAAGAACTAAAGATACTAGAATCTCTGCCCTAATACGCAGTCTTGATGAGTGATCACACAACTCAGGGCATGAGTAAATTGCTCCATTAAATTATCTCATTTCAGTCATTAAGTATAATGTACAGTCTACATTACAACAATTTTCTTTCAAAACCCATTCAAATGACATATACTTAAACTGAAACTTTGACACATTCGCAACACTTGTATGATTTATGTGTTTTAAGAAGTGTTTGAAGGGTGCATGCTGCATATAAAAAAAATCAACAAAATTAAGATGGATGTTTTGGTAACAAAAAAAAAAAAAAATTCAAATAAAAAATATTACCATGCTATAAGCAAGTCTTGGCATGTTCTCCCTCTTTCAATCATTAATTGGAAATTAAGTTGTCAAGATACTGAATTGTTTGACTCTCATTATTGACAACATAAAGTATGTAATGACCATTTCTGTTGTCACCTCTATGTAAGGACAAGAAGAACTGCAAGAAAATAACAGTGTTAGTGAGTGCATTGTCTAAAACCAGTTCATGTGTTTCCTATTGCCAGTGTTTGTGACTTAGTGTGCCAGTGCAAGTGATCTTTTATACCAATGTTTGGGTTAATAAGTGCCAGTACATGTATTTATAAATGCCAGTACTTGTATTTCTAATTGCCAGTGTTAGTTGTTTATAGTGACAATGGTAGTTGTTTATAGTGCCAGTGTTTGTCTCTTATATTGTCAGTGTTAGTCTTTTAGTGTACCAGTGTGTGTCTTTATAAAATGACAATGCATACCAATTTAACTTCACTCAAATCAATTCCCTTAGCAACAATGACATTAAGCTCAATCTAATGTATTAAACACTGTGTAATTTCTTCACCAGCTTTTTGCACAACATTTTGAGGATTTTGCTTCGTACGTTGTAACCAAGCAGCCTGTATAACATATTAATAAAAATCATTAAATGGACACAAATATAATTTAATTAATAAACAACCATAGATAAAGAACTTACACAATGACTTAGCCCAAAAATAAACTTCCTCATTTTACCAGACTTTAGTTTCACATTATTAAAAAGTAAAGCCCAACACTCAATAGTATTTGAAGTTATTTGCATGTCTTCTTCCAAGCTCAAAATATCTTCAAGTAATAAGCTATGGACCATTGTATACATAAGATGACACTCGCTATAAAAGAAAAATAAATTAGTAAATGCTTTTATGTACAAGTGTATACATTCATAAAAGGTGTCAGTGTTTGTGTTTATAAGGGACAGTGTTTTGTATTGATAAATGCAGTGTTACATAAATTTATAGCTTACCCCCTAAGAGTTCTTGAAAAGTGTGTAGACATGCATAGGTCAACAACCTCCTTCCTAAGCTTCAACATTGATCGAAAACCATCAGAGTTGCTAATCATAAATCGAGAACAGTATACAACTTTCTTGTTAGCTGCTCCACAATTCAATGAGCACCCTACGTTCAACATCTCATAAGAACTCCTAAAGCAACTCTCATTTATATTCTTCAACAAATTTTCAGCATCTTTCTCAATTTGTTCGGTATCATCTTCTTGACCTTTTTCATACATCATGTCACAGGGATAAACTTCATCTATCCCCCACAAAATCTCATTTAAATCTTGTTCGTTATGAACCGTATCTTCTTTTTTTTCCTCACCCCATTGCTAAGAAAAAAGGTCAAATGATGGAGTTGAACCTTTTCTTTTTTTCCCATATCAGCCTTTGTTTTCTTCAAAAGGCCTGAAACAATATTATCAATCTCAGAAAAATCTTTATCGTTAAAAATATCTTCTTCTACTTCCTCCCCCTCCCCCTCATTGTCTTCTCTTTCCCCTTCTCATCTACTGAATTGTTTCCCTTATCCTTCTTGATAAGTTTAAGTCTTTCTATATGTGAATAGACAACATTATCAAGGTCCTTCCTAAATATATCACATGACTTTTTAGCAACCTACATCAATGAAAAAAAATAGTAAGAATGAGTGCAATTGTGCCGGTGTAAGCAAATGATTGGTGCCAATTTCAGAGTGCAATTATGCCAGTGCAGCCAAATGATTGTGCCAGTGTCAGTATTTTAAGTGTCAGTACATGTTATTAATTGTGCCAGTGCAAGTAATCAATAGTGACAGTATAAAGTATTTCAAAGTACCGGTGTAAGAATTTCAAATTGACAGTACTTACATCGCTTGATTCTGCATTTCTCTCCTTTGCACCACTTTCAATCATCAATGGACTAATATCTTCATGAAAATCACCAGATATATTATTCACAAAATCGTCTCCAAAGGTACTTCACCAAATGGGTCGAAGCCAAGTCCTACAAGGTACTCACCTCCAAGAAAGTCGCGCATTTCCTCAAGGAAAACATCATCTGCCGATACGGCATCCCGAATGAGGTCATATCAGACAACGGCTCACACTTCGAAGGGGAATGCGACAGACTGCTGGCCGAATTCAAGATCACACGCCACAAGTCTTCTCCCTACCGGCCACAAACAAATGGCGCCGTAGAAGCAGCAAACAAGACTCTCGAACGGATCATCCGAAAAATGACCACCCGAGGACGAGATTGGCCCGAGAAGCTGCACCTTGCACTTTGGGGCTACCGAACATCAGTCAGAACAGCCACGGGAGAAACCCCATTCGCCCTAACATACGGGATGGAAGCAGTCCTTCCCATTGAATTGGAAATTCCCTCACTCCGAGTGCTGCTGGAAAATGACGTCAACGAAGTCGAATGGCTCCGAAGCCGACATGACGAATTGGCTCTGCTAGACGAGCGACGACTAAAGGCCATGGAACACGTCCGAGCCTACCAAAGCAGGATGGCGAGAGCTTTCGACAAGAAAGTCAAGTCCCGAGACATCAGGGAAGGCGACCTTGTACTCAAAGAAAAGCCTCCCACTCGAACCAACCCACTGGGAAAATGGGAACCAACATGGATCGGCCCTTTCGTGGTTCAAAAGATCTTCTCCGGAGGTGCCATGAAGCTGACAGACCTAGACGGCAATCCCTTCATGAATCCAGTCAACGGAAGCAAACTTCGCAGATACTTCGCCTAAAGAAGAACAACTGTGCATCTCTTGGCACTCCATGTAGTGTCGAACTACGCAGACCTGAGCCCTCTAGTCCGGGAGAACGTAGGCAACCTTAATTGGTTCGGTCTAAAAACACACAAAAAAGTCAAAAGTTTGAATGTCAATCAAGACCTCCATCAAACTACACACTTTCCAAGAGCATGCCCCCACCATCACCTTGACCAAGTCAAACAACGGCGGCAACATCAAAGGACATCCGAGGGTCACTCAGCATCAAACGACTGACCCATGTCTACTTCCAAGCCAGGGGCTTGTCTTCGCCCTCACGCGCTTCGAAAAAAAGAGCTCGAGCAAGGGCTCACAAAAATAAAATAAAAAGAGAAGCTCATGCAGAAGCTACAAAAAAAGAGGTCAAGAGCCCGACGCCAACAAGAGGCAAGGAAGCTGCGGAAAAGACCGTCAAAACAACTTGTCAGGGGATCATCCAATCTCTCAAACGCAAGGCCCGAGCAAAGGGGATTGCTGTCAGGGCCCAGGCCACTTCAGTTCGCAAATACAACAGAAAAGTCCAAAGATGGACGCCGTCAAGGTTCACAAAATACACAAAAGCGAACAAGAGATCTTGCGTCTCGACAAAGCTTTAAAAGTAAATCACAAATCACTAACGATTACAACATTTCTTGATGAGTTCAAGCACGGTCTACTCTCAAGTTCACAACATGCTAAAAGACAGCTTAATACATTTAACAAATAATGTGTTTACAAATGCAATGAATGGATACATAGGAGGTCATTCCGCGCCATCTGCGCTTGTCCCCTCGCCATTCTTCCCTTTCTTCCCTCGTCCCCGGCGAGTCTTCTTTCGCTCCACGCGAGCCAACTCTGCGTCTCTCAGTCCGAGATTAGGGGTCCTCCCCGTAGAGTCAAACAATCCAACAGCTCTCAGGGCTTCATTCGCCCGTGCTTCGGCTCGGATCTCCTCCCTGCGAGTCTGCAAAAGAGGACCTCTCCCCGTCAGTCGGTCAACTCTGGTCTCGTAGTCAAATAAAGTGTCTCCCGTAACATCCTGAGGGTCAGACCAGGCTTCGGCACTCCTAAGGCAATAGCTACTACGGCAATCGGGCCCCAGAATCGCTCCACGCCTGCTCCCCAAAGCTACTTGGGACTGCCCAACACGCTGCTCATACCAAGCCAGTCTTGGGTCGTCAATCTGACACTCTCCCGACGTCTAAGGAGCACCACCGAGGGAAAGCGGAGTACTTCCATACCCTCGAAAATACAAGAGAGCACACAGGTTGCCATACAAAGAGGAGCTATCTCCACAGTAGCAAGGTCATCCCAGCCCAACAAAGGCTCCTGCTTCATCCCAAACTGCCGGGAAACAAGCGACGGAATATAGAAGGAGGACCAAGACAAACCTGGAACTCTGACAACATAAGACCCTTCCTGAAAGGCCCTCCTAGTCTCAATCCCCCAGTGCGGAACCCACCAACGGATCTGATGCGTACAAGCCGTGCCATCCATCTTTCCCAGGCAGACTGATCCATATCCAACACAAGAGGTCGCCGAGCAAATGACCACGGGCTAAACGACGTCGGAGCCTCGGGCATGGCCTGAAGTCTCTCTCGCAGCCACAAGGTGAGCAAGGCAGGGCTTCCCCCTCTCATGAACCGATCCCCAGTCGCCAGACGGTCAATACCATGAAGAGTCTCCCCCAGCACCAACGGGACAATATCCTCTCCCGGCTCTGCGGTGCCAACCATATCTAGCAAAGCGCCATCGCAAACCCCAAGGGAGCTGACCATAAAGAGCGTCGCTATCACGCACAAGGCAAATGCATCCCAAGAGACATCACTCTCGTCATCAACCATGAACCGCTCCGGCAGCGCAGAAATGTCAATATGACCCGAATCAAGGATCATGCCCTGCACTTCTTCCAACGAAGTCCGAAGAAAGCCTGCAAGCTTCACGCTCACAGCAGCACTACCAATCAAAGGAAGCGAGATGGCCTCCACCTCCGGTCCTCCAATCAAAGCCCGAAAATCCTCGAAGGTGGGCACTACTTCATTGTAGGAGAAGCAATACACATGCCTCCTAACATCCCAGAACTTCGCGGCAGCCCGCAACAAGTCCCAATCAGGAACCAACTCCTTAAAAGACCAAACCGAGCAAAGTCGAAACCTTACCTCGAAAGCCCGCCTCTGATGCCTCATACGGTGTCGCATCCACGTTTTCAGCTGCTCAAGGAAGTGTGCTTGCCGCTCCTGCGAAAGCCTTGGCAAAATTCTTGGAACATACGAAGAATCCATGGCAAAAATGGAGGTTCCTAGAGAAAATGGGGAAGAAAGCTCGAAAATGGCTGAAAATGGGAAGAAAGAGAAGTTCAGACATCCTGAAAACATTTATTTCCTCCCCAAAAGCAAAGCTGGTCCGTACGGACCTCTTTGCAACCCAGGTCTGTCCGTACGGACCTTATTGCATCCTGGCCCCACTTTCCTAGCAAACTGGCCAACAACCACTGTCCCCAGCAGGACCTTGCTCCAAACTGCCCAAACACTGGCCAAAGCCATTTCCGGCAAGCATACACTACCCACAAACGCACTCTCAGCTCACGTGGCATGCACAAATAAAAAAATAGTAGCAACCATTCCTAGGACAATTCCCGGGAATCACAAAAACGACATTACATCTTAAAATAAAATACTTTTGCCATGCAAATACAAGTGTTTTATTACAGGTACCCATAAATGTTTGTTGCTAAAAAAAAGAGAAGATATGGAAAGAGGGAAAGCAAATGAGCCCTAATCCGACTCCTCAGCATCATCATCATCACTAACATCCTCAAGCGAGAAGTCGGGCATCCCGGTAAACTCGCCAGTCACACCCTCATCATCGGAGTACTGAATCCCCTCCTAGGGCTGGTACTCAAGGTACTCGGAAGGGTCGAATCTGACAAAGGGATCGAAGACGGCATGCTCTGACGAACCCTCACCCTGTGCATCCGGCGGAGGAAAGAACTGATGAAGGGTCTGCGGCCTCTGAGCTCCCGAGGACGTCCCGGCGTCCATGCTATGCCGCCCCCGCGAAGGTCCCTCCTGCTGTGGCTCCGGCTCGGCTCTCGGTGGAGGAACGTCCACAGAATGCCTCGAAGGCATCGGCTCGTACGCCGGCACACGTCGCGAAGACCGGCAAGACAGCCTCGATGCCATCTTCTTCGCGAAGGACCTCATCGCCACATAACGGCGGGTCAGCATGTCATAGGCTCTCCCCGGGACCTGCACAAGCAAGCAGCCAAAGAAACGCTCATTAATACAGTCATACTCAACAAAAAGAGAAAAATACAGAAAAGATGCCAAGATGGAAAAGAGTAAGCACACTCACCGGCATGTCAGGATCCACTCGGTAGGCAGCAGGAGCCTGCTCAGGGACGGGTACAGACACCCTCCTCCTCGATGAATCCCCACGGACATATGTGAAATCCGGCCCGGGCACCGGAACCTCTGGGGGACCCTGCGGACCAGCCTCCCTCTCCCTCGCCAACACCTGTGGCATCCTCAACTTCCTCCTCACGAAGGCCCCATACTCCTCTCGATACAAAACAAACTCATGGGCACTCACGCCGCCCAAATACCTCTCAAACTCCAGTACATCCATATCCCGGGAATCCAACATCCCGAAAGGCGGGTCCCTCGGAGCCAAGGGAAGCATACCCGGGCCATGCTGCCAAAAGACCCTCTCGCCCAAGTACATGACGTCGCAGGTCAGGCCCCGCAGCATCTTCCGCTGCGCCGTCACCACAGGAGCCCCCTCGAACTCATCAGCCTCGTATCGAGCCCAGGGGTACAGAACGAACTCCTCCGGGCTATCTCTCCCCAAATGTGCCTGCACCTCCCCGTAGGTAATGGTGAGCTTCCCCCTGCTGGTCCTCCTCCTCCTCGCCGGGCGGGCCCAGCCTAACATAGCAGGATAGGCCGCTATGGCCCCAGGATCTCTATCCCACGGGAAACACTGAAAGATCTCGTAGAACCACACCTGCGACAAAAGCAGAAAAGGCTCAGTGCAAGAGAAAACGGAGAAATGATAGGTTGCTAATCAAAAACAGCAATAAACTCATACCTCCAAAGCAAAATCAAAACAGGCCAAAGAACTGGCCACACCCCTGCTGAACCGGTCCAAGGAGAAGTAAAGCTCGGCCAGGCCCGCCTCGCCCCAAGCTATGTCACAGACTCTCTCCAAATCAATCAAGCTCTCCAGCAGAGCAAAAGGAGCCGTGGTCGCGTGGTTCGAGAACAGAGTCTCAGAAAGGGCAAACCACAGAAAGGAGCGCGCCAGCTGCTCCGCCGTCACCTGGCCGGTGCCCCGACAATAGGCCCCAATACTGGCCGTAATCCTCGTCTCCATATCGCTGTACAGCATCCCCAGGCCCCTACGAGGAAGAGGCGCAAAGCCCGGCAGCTCAGCCAGCACGTCCTCGGCTATCCTATCCCTCCACCGCACTGGCCCTCCTTTGAAGGAAAGCCCGGTGATAGCAGCAAAATCGGTGGGCGTCACCGTCACCTCGCCCCAGCTCAGATGGAAGGTGTGGGTGGTATCCCACCAATACTCAGATAAGCCCAGGAAGATACTCTTGTTCTTCCTCGTGTCAGAGATCCCGGCCAAGTTCTCCACGAACACGCCCAGGCCAGAAGCATAGACCAGCCTCCTAGGGCTCGGCCCGCCATCCACAGAGATATTCGGCATCTGCTGCCATAACTCGACCACAGCCTCGAGCGATCCCCGAGTCTTCATCTTCTTGGCTTTCCCAGCCAAAAGCCCCTCATCCTGCAGGTAAACACAACAAAGGTACGTCAGTCACAGTACTTAATACCAAAGCATTAAAAAAAAAAAAGAAAGTCCGTCACCAAACACGACACACATTGCACATAATTTTCACATGTAGTCCGTCACAAAACACGGCATGCATTACATATAATTTTCCCCATGCAGTCCGTCACAAAACACGGCACACACTGTACAAATTTTCTCAACAAAGGGATCAGGCACTACACGACACATTTTCAAAAGACCCGTCACAAAACACGACACACATTGTACATATTTTCCCCACAAAGTCCGTCACCAAAAATACGACACACACTGCATGACACATTTTCAAAAGAAATGTCCGTCCCTACACGGCACATACTTTCAGACAAGACCCATCACAAAACACGGCACATGTCACATTTTTTACAAAATTTGTCACTACATGACAATTTTTCTCACAATGTACATACATAAATAGCATAAGGTACAAAACACCAAAGCGTGCATTTCATTAGAGAGGCACTTTATTTTCACAAATAAGAGCTAATCTACACATTTCTGCGCAAAATTCACATACCCACAATATTTACATGCTCAATTTCAACAATTCATCAAGAATTTCACAAAAAAGCATGGCAAATAACAAAATCCCCAAAATGCGAAAAACTAAAACCTAGTTCTAGCATTCAAAAATTCAAGCAAGGAATCAAGACGAAATTGATTTCTTACCTCCCCGACGTTCCTGACTCGCTGGTTATGTACCTCCGGATTCGGGTACAACACATCCGGATTCTTCGAAGAAGGCACGAAGGAGATCCAATTTCTTTGAAGCTCCATCCTTTGCTCGATCACATCTCGACTCCGTTGGCGACGTCCCCTCCTTGATCCTTCCGCCATCACAAGCAATTCAAGCTAAGAAATGGAAGATTTTGGACAACAATGGAGTTTTTCTCCTTCTCTCTCTCTCGGATGCACGAACTGGAAGAAGGAAATGAAGGGGGTGCCTCGGTTTTAAACCCAGTCAAAATCTGGGAACTGTAAAATTCAACACTGGTCCATACAGACCTCTTTACATCCCAGGTTGGTCCGTACGGACCTCTTTGCAACGAAGGGCCAAATTACTTTTCTGCCCTTATAATCTTTGCCCCTGGCTGTCCAAAGGCCTATTTCAGCAGATTCAATGCAGATTGGTCCTTAACCCATCAACGCAAGCACCGGCCGTCAGTGTAAGCCCGGACTTCGCCCACTCAACGGCAATTCAACCACCGGCCGTCAGTGTAAGCCCGGACTTTGCCCACTCAAACGGCAATTCAACCACCGGCCGTCAGCGTAAGCCCGGACTTCGCCCACTCAACGGCAATTCAACCACCGGCCGTCAGTGTAAGCCCGGACTTCGCCCACTCAAACGGCAATTCAACCACCGGCCGTCAATGTAAGCCCGGACTTCGCCCACTCAACGGCAATTCAACCACCGGCCGTCAGTGTAAGCCCGGACTTCGCCCACTCAACGACAATTCAACCACCGGCCGTCAGTGTAAGCCCGGACTTCGCCCACTCAACGGCAATTCAACCACCGGTCGTCAGTGTAAGCCCGGACTTCGCCCACTCAAATGGCAATTCAACCACCGGCCGTCAGTGTAAGCCCGGACTTCGCCCACTCAATGGCAATTCAACCACCGGCCATCAGTGTAAGCCCGGACTTCGCCTACTCAAACGGCAATTCAACCACCGGCCGTCAGTGTAAGCCCAGACTTCCCCCACTCAAACGGCAATTCAACCACCGGCCGTCAGTGTAAGCCCGGACTTCGCCCACTCAACGGCAATTCAACCACCGGCCGTCAGTGTAAGCCCGGACTTCGCCCACTCAACGACAATTCAAGCACCGGCCATCAAAGTAAGCCCGAGCTCCTTCCCCAGCAAGTCAAAAGGGACTTCTTGCAAACCCGCATATCCCCATACACCTGCCGTCAGTGTAAGCCCGGACTTCGCCCACTCAACGACAATTCAAGCACCGGCCATCAAAGTAAGCCCGAGCTCCTTCCCCAGCAAGTCAAAAGGGACTTCTTGCAAACCTGCATATCCCCATACACCTGCCGTCATCGTAAGCCCGAACTTTGCCCACCAAACGGCAACTCAAGCACCGGCCATCAAAGTAAGCCCGAATTCACCTTCTCAGCAAATAAAGCCCCTACAAGGCCACAATGATCCCCAACGGATGAACATCAGAATTCATCATAAGTCCACCTTCTTCCCCAACAGACAAAATGCAAGCCATTCGCACCTCTCACAGTCAAGGCTCAAGGCAGCCATGCCTCTACAAACGCAGCCAGAAGACGATTCAAGTCCTCACGCATGGCACAACCGCAGCCAGAAGACGATTCAAGTCCTCACGCATGGCACAAACGCAGCCAGAAGACGATTCAAGTCCTCACGCATGGCACAACCACAGCCAGAAGACGATTCAAGTCCTCACGCATGGCACAAACGCAGTCAGAAGACGATTCAAGTCCTCACGCATGGCACAACCGCAGCCAGAAGACGATTCAAGTCCTCACGCATGGCACAAGCGCAACTAGAAGACAATTCAAGTCCTCACGCATGGCACAAACACAGCCAGAAGATGATTCAAGTCCTCATGCATCACTATCTCCAAGCCCGGAAGGCTTTAAACCACTCGGTCCGGAAGACCGTATAAACCTCCCACATCACTATCTCCGGCCCGGAAGGCCTTAAACCACCCGATTAGGAAAATCGTAAAATTTCCATCCCATGACGCTACCACGTCCTCACAATTGACCTCGGCGGTCACCACATCTTAGGATGCCACCACGTCCTCACAATTGACCTTGGCGGTCACCACATCTTAGGACGCCACCACGTCCTCACAATCGACCTATGCGGTCACCCTGGACGCCACCACGTCCTCACAATCGACCTATGCGGTCACCCTGGATGCCACCACGTCCTCACAATCGACCTATACGGTCACCCAGGATGCCTCCACGTCCTTACCATCGACCTATACGGTCACCCAGGACGCCTTCACGTCCTTACCATCGACCTATACGGTCACCCTGGACGCCACCACATCCTCACAATCGACCTATACGGTCACCCAGGATGCCTCCACATCCTCACAATCGACCTATACGGTCACCCAGGACGCCTCCACGTCCTTACCATCGACCTATACGGTCACCCAGGATGCCTCCACGTCCTTACCATCGACCTATACGGTCACCCAGGACGCCTCCACGTCCTTACCATCGACCTATACGGTCACCCAGGACGCCTCCACGTCCTTACCATCGACCTATGCGGTCACCCAGGACGCCTCCACGTCCTTACCATCGACCTATGCGGTCACCCAGGACGTCTCCATGTCCTTACCATCGACCTATGCGGTCACCCAGGACGCCTCCACGTCCTTACCATCGACCTATGAGGTCACCCAGGATGCCTCCACGTCCTTACCATCGACCTATGCGGTCACCCAGGACGCCTCCACGTCTTTGCCATCGACCTATGCGGTCACCCAAGATGCCTCCACGTCCTTACCATCGACCTATACGGTCACCCAGGACGCCTCCACATCCTTATAATCGACCTATACGGTCACCCAGGATGCTACCACGTCCTCACAGTCGACCTATGCGGTCACACCCAGGACACCACCACGTCCTTACCTTCGACCTATGCGGTCACCCTCAGGACACCGCCACGTCCTCACACACCGACCTACACGGTCACTTCCTCTCCCAACACGCGATCCATATTAGGACCCTTATCTTATCGACGACCCCACTTCCTCCGTAAGTGACGTCGTCGAGAGGCTTCTGTAAGTACCCCAATCTGGATCACCCTCTTCCGAGCACATGGGAAACACCGTAGACTCACAAACGCAGTCTTAAAGACCTCTGGCACTCAAAACCCTCAAAAAACCCTCAGCCAAACCAAGGGAGGAACTTTTCTGGGATAAAAAGGGACAAAAGGACCTCTTGGGAATTTTCAGAAAATTGGAAAAGCAACTAAGGTCCGTACGGACCTCTTTGTTTTAATAATTACTGAATCCCCTTAAAGTCCACAATATTCCCTCAAATCCCGGAGAACATCATTACCCCCCTACATGGTTGGTCCGTACGTACCTCTTTGCATGCTGAGATGGTCCGTATGGACCTTATTGCAAAGGGGACATCATCATGGCTGAATCTTCTTCATCATCACAGATTCCCTAAAATCGAGAAAAACCAAAAATTTAGATTACCTAGAAGGTCCGTACGGACCTTCTTGCACCTAATCTGGCACTATAAATAGAGGGATCCCCCTCCCTCATTTCACACACCTCCCTCTTCTCTCCTCTCCCCCCAGCCTTCAGGCTCCCCTCTAAGACCCTTCGGGGCAATCCCGGCTCCTTTCGGATCCTTCCGAGGCCTTTCGAGCTCCCTTGTGGTGCTCCGAAGCCTCTCTGAGCGCTCTCGCGACGCTCCCGCGCTGCCCCGAGGCACTCTGAGGCCCCTCGTGGTACTCCGAGGCCTTGCCTGGTCTTTCCCAAGGTGTCCCGGCCCTTTCCGAGTCAAACCGGTAGCTTAAACGCACGCCGAAACTCTGCCCGAATGACTCCTGCCATCCCAACGCACGCCGAAACTCTGCCCGAGTGATCCCTGCGATCCCAACGCACGCCGAACCTCTGCCCGCACGCAACCTACAATCCCGACGCACGCCGAAACTCTGTCCGCAGACAACCGGCTCCTCCCAAAGCAATCTCGGTCCGTACCGGAACACTATTTCATCCTCAAACACTATTCCCCAGCGGAAGACAGACACGAACCAACATTGGTAAGGCTTCCTTCCATTACTATTTCAATACATTTCAATACGTAGTGTACAATGTAGACATCCGATATCGCATGCATTTTTAAAAGCACACACACACACACAACAGTTAAAGAATATTAGGGGTATACGAAAGACTCGTTTTTTACGAGGCGACTCGGGTGAGCTCTAAGATTCTAATATTCTCTTCCCGAGGAGTCATCTGACCTCCGAACTCAAAATCTCATCACACATCAAAAACAGTTTATTTTTAAACTGATGCCCTTTTTCAATGTTTTGGGCTTAATAAAAACGGCGTGGCGACTCTACAAAGCAAAAACACGGCGAGGCACCTCCGCCAACAAGCGCCGCAAGGCCGCGAAATGCCAGATGCCGGGGCGCGATCGCGCTGCCTCTCGGATCCGGGTAATTTCACCGCCAGAGGTCGGGACTGGCCCGAAAAGCTACATCTAGCCCTCTGGGGATATAGAACATTAGTCAGAACTGCCACAGGGGAGACTCCGTTCGCACTTACCTACGGAATGGAAGCAATGTTACTCGTGGAATTGGAAATTCCATCCCTTCGAGTCCTCTTGGAAAACGGGATCAATGAAGTCGAATGGCTACAGAGCCATCACGACGAACTTGCTCTACTCAATGAGCACAGATTGAAAGCTATGGAACACACTCGAGCCTACCAAAGCAAAATGGCCCAAGCGTTTGATAAGAAAGTCAAGATTCGAGACATCAGAGAAGGTGACTTGGTGCTAAAGGAAAAGCCTCCTACACAGACCAATCCCCTCGGAAAGTGGGAGCCTACATGGATAGGACCGTTCGTGGTATAAAGAATCATCTCCGGAGGAGCCATGAAATTAGCAAATTTGGACGGGAACCCTTTTGTCAACCCCGTGAACAGAAGCAAGCTCCGCAGATACTTCGTTTGAGGAAGAGCACGAGTCAACTCTCCTTCCCCATACACTACCCCTCAGTAAAAATAAAGTGCTAAAAGAGTAATACCCAACTGGATACATTCCCGTCAATGATCCAGGTAAAAAATAGGGTCGCACTTCTTTTGTCTTTGTTTTTCTGAAATTCACATAAAGTTTCGAACTACGGTGACCTGAGCCCCTTAGTCCAATTGTAAAAGGGGAACATAGGCAGGCATCATTGGTTCGGTCTCAAAAAAAAAAAAACAAATAAGCATCAATTGCTTGTGTTTCGAAAAACTCTTTTCAATTAACCTACAAATTCATTACGGTTAAAACAATCTTTGATGAGTTCAAGCACGGTCAACTCTTGACTCGCTACACGCTAGCAAAACTACAATAAAACATTAATCAGTTAATGTGTTTGCAATGACAGTGGGTGGATACTCTGGACAGCAAGGTCAACCTAGTTTCCCGTACTTGGTCCTTCATCCTTCTTCCCCTTCCCTTTTCTGCGGCGAGTATTCTTCACCTTCACAGGGAATATTCCCGTAGTCCTTCTACCTGGCTCAGGGACCCTTCCCGATGCCTCCATCAAACCTGTAGCTGCCAACGCAGCCCTTTCCCTAGCTCTGTCTTGAGCTGCCTCTCTTCGAGCCATCATAACCGTGCTTTGATCGGCCTCCCGATCAGCATTGGCCTCATAGTCAGCCATGTCGTCCCCAGTACGATTCTGAGGGTTAGCCCCCGCTTTGGCCCTCCTCAAAGTCGAGCTGTCCAGGTAATCAACACCCAACAGCTCATTTCATCTCCACAAGATAGCCATCTCTGTCTCCCCCATACACTCTTCATACCAGTTCAGATACTGCGTAGATAGAACAGTGCCCCCTCTCCGGTGAAAGAGAACCATGGCAGGAAAGGACGTGTATTGCCACAACCGCGTGAGCAGCAATAGCGTCGAAGGATCTTCCATCAGCAGAGATCCCACCTCGAAGGTAGCAGCATGACTCAAACCCTTCAATGGCATCTTCTCCAGCCCGTACTGTCGCAGAACCAAGGATGGAAAGTAGAAAGCCGTCTGGGACAACCCCGGCACTCTGACAACCAAAAGACCCTCCTGAGCGGTCCGACAAGTCTGTAACTTCCAGTGAGGAACCCACCATCGCAAGTGATGCGTGCGGAGTCTGGCCATCCAGAGCTCCAGTTCAGCCTGATTGCCCCTGTTGGTCCCAAAGGTGGCAACAAGGGTGAAAATACAGCTAGAGGGGGGGGTGAATACCTGTTACAAATTTTTCGCCCTCTTTTAAAAACTAAACCTCTAAGCTTACAAAACCTCTTACAGTGTATAAGAAACTGTAAGTAGAGTAGTAAAATGCACAGCGGAATATTTGAAGATACAAGCGGTTTTGGAGAGGCGGTTTTGATAAGCGGTTTTAGTGCAATTTTCTGAGCAGTTGTAAAACTAAAGTGAGGTTTTGACAATGTTAACTCCAAACACAATTTCACAATAATGGATATCTATATAAAGATCAAACAGAGAGAAATGTAGATAATCAGTAAGCACAAGAAATATAAATGCAGAAAAGTAAGAACACAATATTTGGAGTGGTTCAATCGATAAACGATCTACGTCCACTACCAAGATTGTTAGTCTTGGATTTCTAAGAGAGATTTTATATTGAGTATGAGAGATTACAAAGTACAATGAGTAATACTCAGATCTAAAATCTTTTCTATGAATAACAAATCCTAAGACTACAACCAGTGTATCTCAAGTGATTAATCTATGTGATTAAACAAGTGAGGTGTGTGTGTGTGTTCAAGATCAAGGCTCTTTAAATCTTTGAGATGTAGAGCACAATGATTCTTGATGTGTATGAGGCTTAATTTCTGGGCTGGAGAATATTTCTTGAAGTATGAAGATGAAGATTCAAAGGACTTATGAATTTCTGGGCAGAGCTTCAACTTCTTATGAACTCACAACAATTTCTCAAGTTTCAAGCAAACTTCAAATGATGAAGGTTGGGGGTATTTATACCCAAGCATCAGGAATATAGCCGTTGGACACAGCTGTTGTAAGGACAGTCCTTGATGCTTTCCCATTGGTCCACAACAACCACTTTTGTCCTTTGGAACTGTTAATGCAGGAAAAGCTGATCAGGCTTCAGCTGCAAGCAATGAGGTTTGAACACCTGTCACCTTTTCAAGATCCTTGCAGATCTTGTCTGAAAAGTAGTCACGTGAGAAGATATGGTGGTTGACATTTGATATTGCTGACGTGAATTCCAACGGTCAATGAGGTTCACTTCAAGTAGCCAATCATTGGGGCGGTTCTGGTGTACAAGCGGTTTGAGTGAGGAGCGGTTACACCAGTTGAGGATTTTCATGAGTGAGGTTTGATGATGGAACTGCAGTGCGGTTGCATGGAGCGGTTCCAAGGTGGTTTACACTTAGGAGTTCAAGAGGAGTTTCAGAAAAGGAATTCACAAGGCAGTTAGCTTGGAGCGGTTCTGCCAAGCGGTTTGATGAAGCGGTTCTGAAACACTTGAACTGCAATCCTCAGATCTAATGAGTCTTGTGCCAGTCTTCAAGCCTAAATTTAACCTATTCTATAAAATGGACTTAGCTAAAAAATTGAAGTCTAAGCTTCATTACATAGGGTCCTAAAGTCCTTAAAATAGACAGGAGGTTATGGTATCAATCAAATCTAAGACAAAATAGGAGGGTTAAAATGTGCATACCCAACAATCTCCCCCTATTTGATTGATGCCATTACCTACTACAGCAAAAGCAAATATTGTACTTGGTAAAAACATGTCCATAAGAATTAACATGGTAAGTCATGTCCCAAGTCAATGCACACACTTAGCTTAAGCTATAGATTTCTATACTATCTGAAAGATAAAACTTACAATATGGAAAGTATAGAGATGCATTCAGTGCACTTAAAAAATGTGAGTTTAAGTTCAAAGTGCAGTTTAAACTGAATGTTTAAACATCAATTCAAATGAGTGATTTTTAAGTTGAAAAATATTTGAATGAGGTTTAAGACCATAAGCGGTTTCATTGTTCTACAAACAAGCAGTTTGATATGAACAAGATTTTGGAACCATGATGCAATTTCCATTAATTCCTAAGATGATTACAAGTACATGAATGAAGGAAAATTACAAGGTTACAAAAAAAAACCAAAGCAAAATAAGTTGTACAAAGAAAATACAAGGAGAGTGCGGTCCAACTTACAAAATGCGGTTCAAAAAAAAAAATTAAGGAGAAGCGGTTACTGCTGGGGCGGCTTGTTGACTTCATGTTCTGCTCCACTAGTCCCAGCTCTAGATTGGTTTGGCTCAAATGCTTTCCTTAATCTTCTCACTTCCTCTGTGGTTCTGGTGAGGGTTGACTCTAGCTTCTTCAAGGCATTGACAGAATGAGTAGAGGTAGAATTTGTGGTACCAACCGCTTTGGTGTTTGCAATCAAATTTTCTTTTATATCATCCAGCTGCACATGAAGGGATGAATAGAGCGAGTTGAAAATTGTATGAACCTCTTCTTGTACAGCAGCGGTTTGGGCTTGGATAGTTTATTCCATAGGCTCAAGGTCAATGGTAACTTTCAGAGAGGATTTAAGATTGTGGATTTCAGCTTCAACTTTGGAGTTGAATCCAGTCTTCAAGTTGTCCAGGCGGCTGTTAAACTCATCTTGAATTTCTTGCAACTTGGCCATGGAAGCATCTCCAACACAATCCAGGTTTACCTTGGAGTCCACCTTGAATATATCAATTTGTTCCAGTACTTCTTCACGAAGAGAGTTCAAGGCGGTTTGGACTATCTGAGACATCTGCGGTCTGGAGTTCAAGAAGTCAAGGAATTTTGAGCCCAACTCTCCAAAATCCTTTTCCAAGGAATTGCAGATCTTATCTCTGAGGTCACTCAAGAATTTGTCCAAGTCAGCAACAGATGCCTTATCTCCCAAGGCTTTGGACATTCCTTCTTCAATAGCAGCTTTGATGAGAGAAGCGATTTGGCTGTCAGGAGTGGTTGAGGAGGATGGGGCGGTTGGGATTGCTGTAGATCTCTCCCCCTTAATAGCATCAAGCAAAGAGGATTTAAGAGTAGCCATCTCAAGGGAGTGAGCATCCACCTTGGCTTGGAGGGAGTGGTTGGATTCAATGAGAGAGGCATTGGAAGCGGTTAAGGAAATGACATGGCCTTGGTTGATTACCAATTGGCCTTGTATCAGGTTAAGGGTTTGGAGGATTAGGGAATATTCAGAGGGAGGAGCGGTTGTGGTTGAAGCGGTTTAAAAGGTTGGAGGCGGTTGGTATTGGGTAGTTTCGGGAGCAGTTTGGGATTCAGGAGGAATATTTGGAGGAGGGGATTTTTGTCTGATGGGTGAGTTGTGTGGAGTTGGTGATTTGGAGGGGGAGTTAGATTTGGAGCGGTTAGGTGTTGGTGAATGGGAGCGGTTTTGGTTTGGGGAATTGGCAGGAGTTGGATCATCCCTAACAGATTTGGATGTGGCATGTCCAGCAGAGGGCTTGGACTGCCATTGTTGGTAGGCAGATTGAGTGGGGGTTTGGTTTGAATGTTGGGAGTTTATGGAATTGGAATGTTGTGGGGAATTATATGGGGATTGAGAGGATAATGGGGAAAGGGATTTTCTGGGGGAAGGTGAAGGTGAGTTTTGAGGAGAGAGTGGAGGGGAATTTCTAGGTGGTGAAGGAGAGGGTTGGACAGGTTTGGTTTTTTTGGGAGTATTCTTTCTGGCCATCATCTTCCTTGTCTTAGGTTTCTCCCCCTGAATTGGTGCGGTTTTGACAGGGGAAGGAGTTTTGGATTTGGATTTAGAAGGTGAATTGGAAGGGGATCTGACTGGGGATTGGGTTGGTGATTGGACAGGAGAGGTTGGGGGCGGTTGGTTTTCAGGAGGCGGTTCTTGATGAGAAGCGGTTCCATCTGTTGTGGATTTGCCCTTGGCCTGATACTTTTCAGCCTGCTCCTTGGCCAGTCTGTCAATCTCATCTTAGAGGAATTTCATCTGTTCCTCAACAGTCATTCCAGCCATGTTGTCCTTGGCTCTTCTTGCCTTGGAAACCAAGTTGGGAATACTTGGATCCTCTTCCTCTTCTTCATCTTCATCCACCAAATTCAAGGTTTCAGGCTGCTTCTCCTTCTTCTTCTTTTTACTAGGACCAGCTCCATCATCAGCTTTAGGCGGTTTGGTTACTGGAGTGGTTTTTGACTTCTTGGGTGGCGGTTCTGCTCTGGCTTGAGGTTTCCTGGACCGCTTAGCTCCTTTAGATTGAGGAGCGGTTGTAGGATCTCTTAGCTCATAGGGCTCCTTCCTAGGGTAAGTGTCTGCACCATACAGGGACTTATATAATGCATCTCCATTAGCATACCTGAAGGAGTGGCATGCAAGCAATCCTAGGGAATCATCAGAGCAGTCCACCATCAGCTCTTTATTCTTGTTTACAATCTCATCCAGATGCTCAAAATCCATCAACAGAGCGGTCAGGATTCTATAAAAAGGTCTTCACCTCTGGTCTTCACCCTAAACCTTGGACTGATAAGTCTCAACACTGTCTTTTATTTCCAAGTAGAGAAGTTTTGGCCAGTGTAGCTTGATCTCTATAAATATAGCTGAACTATACATCCATTGTTGGGATGTAAAGTTGTTGTGATTTCCTGTCTTCCCACAAATGGATCTCCTAACCAGATGACCAATGTGGCTCATCAGCTCACCAAAACCCTTTCTAGGGATCTTCTTGTATCTCTTAGCCATGGTATCTACTTTGACGGTTTGGAGAGCAGCATTATCCTGAATATCCTGATCAACCTCTAAAGGAGCTCCTCCAACACCAAACTTGAAAAGCCTTCTGATGTCTATGTAGTCAATGGAGAGCTTTAGGCCTTCAATAACTGCAGTTAGGCATGGAACTTTCCGTCCTTCTTCTAGAATTCTGAATTCCTTTGTGGCGGTTGCAAAGAATTGGTCTACAAAGGATGGCACCATGAAGTCTTGCTTCTTGGTGAAGAGCGGTAGGATGCCTGAAACTCTTAGCTTTCTCAGCAATTCCCTTCCTAGAGCATCTGTCTTGAGCTCAACCTCATTAACTTCCCATCCAGGTAGGAAGGTAGTTGGATCCTACAAAATAAAACATGAAGTGTTAGATCCATTTTTGTATTCATAGTCACAAGCGGTTTGAGCACCAAGCGGTTTAGCAATGGTGCGGTTTGAAAATTTCCAAACCCCAAGTGAACTATGAATACACAAAGGTAATGAGGATATTGAGGACTAAATTTCTTAAGTACGTGGCATTGTAATCCAAGTTCATCCCACACTGCAAGCGGTGCTTAGAGAGGAAGTTCTTGGTTTCCAGCCTATATACTTAGGAATGTCTCAAAAGGAATGAAGGAGGGAATTCAACTAGCATGCGGTTTAGCTTAGAAAAGCAGAAGCGGTTTGAAACAAGAATGTAGAGGCGGTTGGCATGCAAGCGGTTTCAGACCCAAATGAAATCCAAAATTTTGAAAAAGTTGAAAAATTTTCTAAGTGTTGGAAAAACATCATTCAGAATCAAGGCATCCAAAGCATATGAAATTTTATGAAAAACACATGAGTTTCATGATGAACACGAAGAACAGTTCATGAACACCAAGAACAGAGATTTACAAAACTTAACCAAAATGGACAAATAGCATGTAAAAATGATCACATTGGGAAGGGGATTAACAATATATCATTAAAATTTCAATCTTTTCCCAGAATCATCAAGAAATACTAAGAACAAGAAGTGGGTTTTCAAAGTTCATAAACTGAAAATCACAAAATCAGTGTTCTAATCATGGATTGATCATGAAATAAACTACATATATCAAATCCATGCAAGAATCCGAGCATAACCCAACAAAAATTATCAAAAATGAGTAAGAATCAAGATCAAAATCACCCAAAAACTGAAATAGGCATACGAACAGTTTCTTGGTTCAACCATGGCAGTTTGAAGAAATTGAAAAGATTAAGAATTAGAAAGTGTTACCATTTCCAGAATGGGCTTCTTGGGTGCCCTAGCAACAGTGGAGGCCCTTTGCCTTTTTGAAGTTGTTGCCATTTGATAAAAAGTTTGAGAAATGGTGTTTTTCAAGGTTTTAGAGAGAGAAAGAGAAGTTGGTAGAAGAAGTACAAGTGCAGAGAGTTGGCAGAAGAAAAGAAAGAATTTCACCAACTTAGGTATATATAGGGTGAAGGGGCACGCAGTTGCTTCAGAAAGGAATGATTGAAATATACCAACTGTTGCACCCTTTCACCTCCTGCACCTCTCTCAATGAAGGCTGACATGAGGATTTTTAATGCTCATGTCCCCTTAGCATTAAATGCTCTTAATATTGAAATAAACGAGGGAAAATATTTGCAAAAATACCCTTATGTCAAAATAAGGACTAAAAAATAAATAAAAGAATTTGAACAGTTTTTTTTTAAAGTAATAAGGATAAGACATAAATAGACATAATTTACTCTTGTTGAAATGCGGTTTTGATCCAAGCGGTCTGACTGCATCAAGCGGTTTGGAACTGGCGGTTGGATGCAGGCGGTTGGACAGCTTGCGGTTTTGATATAGGCGGTTTCAACAAAAGCGGTCTCAATCCTTAAGAGTTTCATCCTAAACTTTACAAATAAGTTAGCAAATAAAAAGTATGGAATTTATTTAAGTTCAAGCATATCCATTTCTCCTCTGAGGAAAGAAAACCTCTTGGATTCAAGAGCCTTAGTGAGGATATCAGCAATCTGGTTGTCTGTCCCCACGTACTCTAAATGGATATTCCTCTTCTCCACATGGTCTTTTAGGAAATGATACTTGATATCAATATGCTTGGTCTTGGAATGCATGACAGGGTTGTTGGAGACTGAAATAGTTGAAGTGTTGTCACACATGATGGGGCAATTCCCTTCAT
Source organism: Adenophora triphylla var. japonica (assembly GCA_022495995.1). NCBI lineage: Eukaryota > Viridiplantae > Streptophyta > Magnoliopsida > Asterales > Campanulaceae > Adenophora > Adenophora triphylla. The sequence goes on from JAFEMH010001057.1 coordinate 324,528, forward strand.
GGATTCCATAGTCTACCAACTGCTGCTTCATCCAAAGGATTTGACAGCAACAACTACCAGCAGCAATATACTCAGCCTCTGTGGTTGACACTGAAATTGAAGCTTGCTTCTTACTGGCCCAAGCAACTAGTCTATTTCTGAGGAAATGACAAGTCCCACTAGTGTTTTTCCTATCAATAGTACAAGCTGCATAATCTGCATCTGAATAACCTACAAGATCGAAGTTCGAATCTTTGGAATACCAAATTCCAAGGTTAGTGGTTCCAGATAAATAGCGGATTATACGCTTGACTGCAATAAGATGTGCTTCTCTAGGATCTGCTTGATAGCGAGCACATACACAACACTAAACATGATATCGGGCCTACTAGCAGTTAAATAAATTAATGAGCCGATCATACCTCGATATAAAGTTTGATCAACTTTCTTACCTTTTAGATCCTTATCTAGCTTATTGTCGGTGGCCATAGGAGTATCATATGCTTTAGCATTTTCTGATCCAAACTTCTTTATTAGCTCCTTGGTATATTTGGCTTGGCTGAGGAAAATACCTTCTTCGCATTGCTTGATTTGAAGCCCGAGGAAGAAAGTTAATTCTCCCATCATGCTCATCTCAAACTTGCTTTTCATTAGCTTTTCGAAACGCTTACAAAGTAACTCATTAGTAGAACCAAAAATGATATCATCAACATATATTTGAACAAGTAAAGTATGATAATTGTATTTGGCAATAAAAAGAGTTGTATCGATTTTACCGCGTTTAAATCCTTTTTCTAGTAAAAATTTAGAAAGAGTCTCATACCATGCCCTTGGAGCTTGCTTAAGTCAATACAAAGCCTTCTGGAGTTTGTAGACATGATTGGGAAATTTGGAGTCTTCAAATCTAGGCGGTTGGGCAACATACACGGTCTCTTGCAGTTCACCATTGAGGAAAGCACTCTTCACGTCCATTTGATATAAATTGAAACGCTTGAAAGAGGCGTAGGCTAAGAAGATTCTGATAGATTCCAATCTTGCAACTGGAGCAAAGGTTTCGTCATAATCGATTCCTTCTTCTTGCCTATATCCTTGTGCAACCAACTTTGCTTTATTCCTAGTGATGCTTCCATTCTCGTCCATCTTATTCCTAAATACCCACTTAGTTCCTATCACTCCTTGATCCTGAGGTCTAGGCACCAAAGTCCAGACCTTGCATCTTTCAAACTGGTTGAGTTCTTCTTGCATAGCAATGACCCAACTGGAATCTTGGAGTGCTTCATCAATCTTCTTGGGTTCAATTTGAGATATCAAGGAAGTATTCTCATCATAATTTGATCTCCTTGTTTGAACACCGGAAAACAGATCACCAATTACATTATAAAGAGGGTGACTGCTGACTTCACGAACCTCCGGGGGTAAGTCTGGTTGGACTGAGGTTTGCTGAAGATCTTCAATTGGAACGTCGTTAGATCCTTCAGCGAAGTTATGGAATGTAAGTTGACGAAGAGGTTCTATAAGCTGGATAGGGGAATTCTCAACTTCTTCTTCCCTAGGAGTTGCATCTGGAGTAGGAACTTCAGGTGCGGTTTCAAAAGTGCGGTTTGAGGGAATTTTAGTTGAGGGTGCTGGATTTTGCGGTTGAGGTTCAGGTGCGGTTTGAGATGGTTCACCTGTTTCATTATGCTCAATAAAATCATCAGCAACATTTGGAGACAAATGTGGCTCAAGGAGAGAATGCTCATCGAAAGTAACATGGACAGACTCAACTATTTTTAAACTAGTTTTATTAAAAACACGAAAATCTTTTGAATGTTTAGCATACCCAACAAAAATACCTTCGTCGACCTTGGCTCCGAATTTAACTCTATTTTCTCTTCCGTTGTAGAGGATAAATCATTTACAGCCAAAGATCTTGAAGAATGCAATGTTGGGGGTTCTTCCTCGCCAAAGCTCATAGGGAGTCTTGTTATAGGTTTTGTTGATGAGGGAGCGGTTCTGAGTGAAGCATGCTGTGTTGATTGCTTCAGCCCAAAAATACAGAGGCAGCTTCGCTTCAGATATCATTGTCTTTCCAGCCTCAATCAACGTCCTGTTCTTCCTTTCCACAACCCCATTTTGTTGTGGAACACCAGCAGTTGAGAAATTGTGATCAATTCCATGGTCATCACAATACTGAGCAACACCGTTGTTCTTAAATTCTGTTCCATTATCTGATCGAACACTAACGATGTCGTCTTCTTTTTGAGTTTGGAGCCGTCTAAAAAGTGCAGTGAGAATCTCATAACAATCATCTTTGGAAATCATCATCTCAACCCACGTATATCTTGAATAATCATCCACCACCACTAAAGTATATCTACTTCCTCCAATACTGGCAGTGGTTACGGGTCCAAACAAATCTATGTGAACCAGTTGTAAGCATCTTGAAGTTGATGGAGCGGTCTTGCTGGTGAAAGACGACGCGGACTGCTTACCAAGCTGGCATGCACTGCATTTCTCAGGATGATGGTCAGCCACTTTGGGTAAACCACGAACGAGGTTTTCCCTACCAATCTTTGCAAGATACTTGAAGTTCAAGTGGCTCAACCTCTTGTGCCATAGCCAACTATTTTCGCTCACATTTTTAGCTACAAAACAGAGATTAGTAATACTAGATGCAGAATTTAGATCAATAATGTAAATATTACTCTTACGAATCCCTGTGAGTAGGGTGACTCCGGAAATGCTATCTTTGATAAAGTAGTTTGATGAAGTGAAGTTGCAGAGCATTCCTTTATCACAGAATTGAGAAATTGAAAGGAGGTTGTGCTTGAGTCCTTCAACAAGAGAAACCTTCTCAATGGTTAGGTTTCCTCTCCTTATAACACCATATTTAATGGTCTTGCCTTTTTTGTTGTCTCCAAAGGTTACAGATGGACCACTTGCTTCAATGACATCTTCTAGTAATGATCTATCTCCAGTCATATGTCTTGAGCAGCCACTGTCAAGATACCATTCATTTTCCTTGGAGTGACCAGCCATTAAGCAGAGGACCTGAAATGTAAACAATAAGAACGAGGTCCCCCTTTATTCCTTGGGTCCTGAAGTTAGCAACCCTTCACGACCCACACCTGTTTGACAGAAGGAGGTTTACTCTTCCTGGCATTGGATGTGAACCGCAAAAGGCATTCTGCAGCCTTGTGACCTAAACCATCACACACAGAGCATTTATAAAAGCTATAAGCATCATGAGGTTTTACTAACTCTTTACTCTTCTTAGGAGTTGCATGCGGTTTGGGGGGAGAGGTTGCAGCCATGACAAAGGGAACTGGTTTTGACTTGACCACGTATTTTCTAGGAACGCTATTCCTGCTTTTGAAGGTAGGAGGAGCGGTCAAAGAAGAGGCGCGGTCAGCCTTGGAGTTGTCAGTACCACCTTTTCCACCAGAAGCGGTTGGAGCAGGGATACGGCCAATTCCATAAGCCATTTCCTCTTCAGCTACATCCTCAGAATCCTTTGGCTTCATCTGAGAATTCTTCCCATATTGCTTCCTTTTTGGGTAGACATAATTAATTTATTGTCCTTTACCCTTACCTTTAGCATACTTCCCCTTAGGAATTTCTTTAGTTAGTTTCAAAAGTTCCTCATCCTTTTCACTGGAGACTGCACACTTCTCCTCTTCTTCAGATCCAAAGCCTAGACCTCCTTAATTCCAGAGGGAACTTGGGAATCTATGATTTGATCCGAGTAGGATTTTGACTTGAGCCACCCATCAATAATCATTTGACGATCGTTGAGTTGGGTGACCAGGTCATCATTCCGGAGTTGAAGTGCAGCAACCTTAGTTTCAAGGATGCGGTTTTGATCAGAAAGAGGAGTCATCTTTTTGATTTGGTCCTTAAGATTTGAAATTTCAGACCTCATCACAGTTTTCTCCGTCTTGTACAGATTAAGTTCATCATGAGCTAAGCTTAAGGCTTTCTTAAGATTAGAGAATTGATGGATCACCATTTCAGCTTCCTTAAACATCCTTTCGTGTTCCGAGGGAGAAACTTCTTCTACCACCTTTTTCAAAACTTTCTTATTTGGAATTGCTTTTGAAGGTGGAGCATTTTTAGAAGAGAAAATGGGACGTGAATATGAACAATTTCCTATCTTAACGCTAGGAGTAAGTTTGACATTATCATCCAACTTAAAATTTGGAAGTTTTGCAGAAACCTCTTCTTCTTCCATATTTTGCAACTCGACTGACTCAGAATCTGATTCATCGGAAGCATCTGCAACTAAGCAGAGATTAACCTCTTCGGTTTCTTCGTCACTTCCATCATCAGAATCCGTTTCAATCCAAGTCGCCAATTCCTTGGAATTCTCTTCCTCCTCAGCAACCATTCCCTTGCGACGAGAAAATTTCGCAGGAGAGGTTTTCTTTTTCAAGTATTCGTATTTGGGCTGTGGACACTCAGATGCAAAGTGACCAGGTTTTCTACAGTTGTATCAAACTAGATCACTCTTTTTCTTTGTATCTCTAGCCTTAGAAAACGTTGCAGGAGGTTTGCCTTTTGAAAATGATTTTGTGAATTTTTTTGAGGATTTTCTAAATTTTTGGAATCTTTTCACAAACATGGCAAAATCATCATCATCCATCTCGATGAGTGATGAGGTTGATATGGAAGGATCTGCAGTTTGATTGGATGTAGATGGTTTCTCCTCATGTTCCACGACGGACATGGAAAGCGATTTGGTTTTCCCTTCAATCTCTTCAATATGATTTAATTTTAGTTCATAGACTCTAAGATTGGTGTACAAGTTACTTAACGACCAAGTACCCAAAACTTTGGAGTCTTCTAGAGAGGTAGCCTTATTAACCCATCTAGAACCTAAAGCAGATAGGAAAGTCATATTGATTTCCTTATCGGTTAAAGTTTTGCCAAGAGATCTACAAGCATTAACTACCTCAACATAGCAGTCGTAGGTTTGACGCAAGGTTTCATTGGATTTTCTGTTGAAGTTGTTATAGGATCTTTCAACAGCATATAATTTGCTTTCCTTGCATTCGTCATCACCTTAGAGGTAGCTCTCTATGGAATCCCACATCTGCTTTGCGGTTTTGAGGTACATTACTTTCTGAAGAGTTGAAACTGGAAGGGTTCCTGAAATGATGTGCCTTGCCTTGCTGTCCAAGGCAGCTAATCTCTTCTCTTCATCCGACCACTCATCTTTAGGCTTTTTGACCTCTGGAGTTTCTGTATTGGTGGTTGCATCTGTGTTGGCCTTCATGGGAACAAACGAGCCATTGATTACGCACTCCACCAGCATCTCATCAATTGTTTCCAAATGAATGAGCATTCTGCATTTCCAGATGTTGAAGTGGTCTTCGTCCAAGATTGGAATGTGTGAATAGTTAACAGTAGTCATTGTCTTTGTGTTTGCCATATTGAATCGGCACACAAGCTGTTAAGCTTGAAAAACAGTGGTTTTAAAATGTGTTAGCTCTGATACCACTTGTTGGTCCCAAAGGTGGCAACAAGGGTGAAAATACAGCTAGAGGGGGGGGTGAATAGCTGTTACAAAGTTTTTGCCCTCTTTTAAAAACTAAACCTCTAAGCTTACAAAACCTCTTACAGTGTATAAGAAACTGCAAGTAGAGTTGTAAAATGCACAGCGGAATATTTGAAGATACAGGCGGTTTTGGAGAGGCGGTTTCGATAAGCGGTTTTAGTGCAATTTTCTGAGCAGTTGTAAAACTAAAGTGAGGTTTTGACAATGTTAACTCCAAACACAATTTCACAATAATGGATATCTATATAAATATCAAACAGAGAGAAATGTAGATAATCAGTAAGCACAAGAAATATAAATGCAGAAAAGTAAGAACACAATATTTGGAGTGGTTCAATTGATAAACGATCTACGTCCACTACTAAGATGGTTAGTCTTGGATTTCTAAAAGAGATTTTATATTGAGTATGAGAGATTACAAAGTACAATGAGTAATACTCAGATCTAAAATCTTTTCTATGAATAACAAATCCTAAGACTATAACCAGTGTATCTCAAGTGATTAATCTATGTGATTAAACAAGTGAGGTGTATGTGTGTTCAAGATTAAGGCTCTTTAAATCTTTGAGATGTAGAGCACAATGATTCTTGATGTGTATGAGGCTTGATTTCTGGGCTGGGGAATATTTCTTGAAGTATGAAGATGAAGATTCAAAGGACTTATGAATTTCTAGGCAGAGCTTCAACTTCTTATGAACTCACAGCAATTTCTCAAGTTTCAAGCAAACTTCAAATGATGAGGGTTGAGGGTATTTATACCCAAGCATCAGGAATATAGCCGTTGGACACAGCTGTTGTAAGGACAGTCCTTGATGCTTTCCCATTGGTCCACATCAACCACTTTTGTCCTTTGGAACTGTTGATGCAGGAAAAGCTGATCAGGCTCCAGCTGCAAGCAATGAGGTTTGGACACCTGTCACCTTTTCAAGATCCTTTCAGATCTTGTCTGAAAAGTAGTCACGTGACAAGATATGGTGGTTGACATTTGATATTGCTGACGTGGATTCCAACGGTCAATGAGGTTCACCTCAAGTAGCCAATCATTGAGGCGGTTCTGGTGTACAAGCGGTTTGAGTGAGGAGCGGTTACACCAGTTGAGGATTTTCATGAGTGAGGTTTGATGATGGAACTGCAGTGCGGTTGAATGGAGCGGTTCCAAGGTGGTTTACACTTAGGAGTTCAAGAGGAGTTTCAGAAAAGGAATTCACAAGGCAGTTAGCTTGGAGCGGTTCTGCCAAGCGGTTTGATGAAGCGGTTCTGAAACACTTGATCTGCAATCCTCAGATCCAATGAGTCTTGTGCCAGTCTTCAAGCCTAAATTTAACCTATTCTATAAAATGGACTTAGCTAAAAAATTGAAGTCTAAGCTTCATTACATAGGGTCCTAAAGTCCTTAAAATAGACAGGAGGTTATGGTATCAATCAAATCTAAGACAAAATAGGAGGGTTAAAATGTGCATACCCAACAGCCCCCTATCACCAGAGGACGTCGAGAAAAGGACCAAGCGTCACAAGATACTGGCACCTCGGGCATCATCTGCAACCTCTCCCTCAACCACATAGTGAGCATAGTGGGACTCCCTCCCCACATGTACTGGCTGCCGGTCGCCATCCGACCTATGCCCAAGAATGTCTCGCCTAGGACCAAAGGCACGATATCTCCCCCGTTTTGGCTCTGCCTCACCAGGTCCAGTACGCTGTGATGACACACACCCAGGGACGTGAATGTGAACAAAGTAGAAATCGCGCACAGAGCAAGCGCGTCCCACACAAAATGCTCCTCAAGACCCGAAATTTATCTCTGGGCCCGAAATGTCGACATAGTCTGTGTTCAATATCAGCATCCCGTATGCTTCTCCAGCCGAGATACCAAGGAGAGACACTAACTTCTCAACAGTGGCCATGCCACTCGCATAGGGAAGAACTAGCTGTTCCGTCTCAGGTCCTCCTAGAATGGCCCGAAAATCTTCAAACGTGGGAGTGATTTCGTTGTACGAAAAATTGTACACATTCCTCCGTACGTCCCAGAAACGAGCCGCAGCTCTCAAAAGATCCCAATCGGCATAAGCTCCTTCAAAGCCCAAACATATTTCATCCCTTAACAACCCACCCTCGAAAAATCCCTTGTTTTGCCGCATGTGGTTTCGTACCCACGACTGGAAATTTTCCAAGTATCGCTCTTGCATCCGAGACGATAGCTTAGGAAATGGAGCCATGAAAAAAGCAAAGAAAATCTTCAGGAATTTGAGAGAATTCAGCTGATTGATCAAAGCAAACGCGCAGTTCTTACAAATTGCAAAAGCTGAAACTGCAATTTAAAAGATTCTGGAAATTCATTCTCAGTCCGGCCGGACTCTTTCTGCAATTGATTGGGTCAACTCTGCAGCCAGCTGCTCTCAAATTGGAAACAATTCCAAACCAAGCCCTGTTCAAGCTTTCTTGAATCTGCGTGCTCCCATGGTTTCAATCAACCACTGCCAACACCACTTCCGCCCCGGACTCGTGCAACAGTGCAATTAATTAAATGTTAGTGCATATAGGCATAAATTTTGACCAGTTCAATTTTTTGTGCATATTTCATTTTATTTATTTTTGATCAACCTACTTGCTTATTTGTCGAAAATAGAAGAAGGTAATCACTAAATAGATGTGCAAAGTACAGGTTCCGCCTCAAGGGCGCCTTTTCAAATACAAGTCGAATCGTCTGGACAATACACACATTTTGTCTAAAAAAGCAATAAAAGAGGACTACTCGGAGTCCTACTCGTCATCCGAACACTCGATGTACTGCCCCGCAGCAGTTGGATCTGTCGAGAACAGATAACCCCAAATTCCTCCAAGCGGGAATACGCGAAAGGCCGCCTCTGCGCCTGCGAACTCGAGGACTCTCCCTGTTTGTGCCCCGAGTACGAAGAAGGACGAGCTCCGAACCCTGCCGTTCTGCCCGAGAACTGGCCAAATCCCTGCGCAAAGTCCGCTCCACCAGTCGTAGAGGCAGACGAACCTCTAGGCCTAGACGGCCTCGGCTCATGTACAACCGCACTCCTCCGAGAATTGCACCGCAGGAACTCCACGAGCCTCCTAGCATAATTGGCCCACCCATCCAACTGTCTCACAGCCTGGTTGTACGTACGGCCAGACACTTGCAAACCAGGAAAGTCGTCAGAAGACAAGCAGACAGTACAGATGCAACATTTGCAGAATGCTACTATCAAATGCCGAAAATCAAAAGCACTCACCGAAGCGTTGGGGTCCACTCTATGCCGAGGCCTCATCTCCTCCGAGATAGGGATCACCAACTGCCTACGAGAATCATCCAGCCCCTCATACGCCTCCTTGATCTCCCACCGCTGCGGGCGGAACACCTCAAAGCACCAGACCTGTCAAGCACGTGGAAAGTTATGTCAGCTACAAAGCAGATACATACGAGTACAGAAATGAGACAAGGAAGAGAAAAAGACGGGAACTTACATCCAAAGCAAATGAGAAACAACACAAGGTGTTCTCCTCTCCCCGCGAGAACCTGTCCAAGGCATGGTAGAGCTCGGCCAGTCCAGCCTCCCCCCATGCGAACCCCCTCACGGCGTCCAAGTCAGTCAGCGACCCGAGCAAAGGGAAGTGATAGGATGTGTCAGAAGTAGGAAACAGAGTCGCTGACAACGCGAACCATAGGAACCCTCGAGACAGACGCTCAGCGGTCATCCTCGGGGACTCCTCCCTATATGCATCAATACCCCTCCGCAGATAATTCTCCATCGGCCTGTACCGAATACCAAAGCCCCTGGCATTGGTGATATCAAAACCCAGCAGCTCCGACAACTGCCCTGGGGTATAGCCATCCACCCACACCAGCGTGTTGCCCCAGGTTGGCAACCCAGTGATAGCCGCAAAGTCAGTGGGAGTCACAGTCGCCTCCCCCACCTGAAGTGAAAAGTGTGGGTCGTGTCCCACCAGTACTCACTCAGAGCTACGTACATGGACCTCGCCCTCTGCTTCACAGCCACCGCGGCTACCGCGCTGATAAATCCAGCCAAACCGGAGTCAACCACAAGCTGTCGTGGACTCCTCTCTCTGTCCCGAGCCTCATCCGGGAGTATCTCCCATAACGCTCGAACTGCCTCGAAGGCTCCCCGACTCTTCAGGTTGTGAACATCAACTGTCCCTCACCCCTACAGGTGAACAAGGCAAGAATACGTTAAGTACAGAAGTGACATCAACAGAGTGCACGAACGCATGTCAAAATGATGCAACGCGGATACAGTTCTCATTTCTTCCTAAAATACTTTCATCCCGGTTGGAGTATTAACGGTCCAAAATTTCAAAACATTTCGAAAACTCCGTCGAATCCGGAACTTTCAAAACCTTTCGAAAACTCCGTCGAATCCGGAACTTTCAAAACATTTCGAAAACTCCGTCGAATTCGGAACTTTCAAAACATTTCGAAAACTCCGTCGAATCTGGAACTTTCAAAACATTTCGAAAACTCCGTCGAATCCGGAACTTTCAAGACATTTCGAAAACTCCGTCGAATCCGAAACTTTCAAAGCATTTCGAAAACTCCGTCGAATCCGGAACTTTCAAAGCCCTTCGAAAACTCCGTCGAATTCGGAACTTTCAAATCCTTTCGAACATTTCGAAAATTTACTCTGTCCCGATTTAAACATACTTTAAATTCGGAAAACACATCTAGGCATGGAATTTTGCAACCAAAATTTTTATGTCATCTACCCATAGTGTCAATTGAACTACACTCTAGTCAATTTGGACAAAGGCGCATAGCAAAGTCAAAAGCCCCAATTCGGGCACCAAGAACCCTAACTCATTTCTAGTCAAATTCCTAACATTTAAAGAATGCACATTCTTAAAATTAATGGAATTTAAAGGAAGTTTACCTGTCTTTTGATCCCTCATTTGGATTTGTGGTTGTCCCGAGCCGGATAGAACTCCGCCGGATTCAAAGGAAGAACGGTGGTTCGAATGGTCCGCACCAACCTCGTTCTTTCATTATCGGTCCTTCCATGACGAGCCATTGGTCCTAAATCGGCCTCCATGTTGATTTTCCCTTGCAAATTTGAGCAAAACTCACAATTTGGGGTGATTTCTCTTCTCTCTTTTCTCTCTTCCTCGTCGGAATTAATGGAGAAAATGACCAATTCTGCCTTGGTCTCGGCGCTGAAATGAACCTGGTCAACTTCAGGTTCAGTCCGACCGGACTCTTTATGCAGCAGAAAGATTCCTTGCCACTTTGGCCCCTCAACTTCTCGCAGTTTCAATTTTACCCCTTTTGGCCCCCAAAAGTGTAAAATTTCCCCCAAGTTAGACATTTATAACACCCCCTCCCCCGAGGTCAAGCCCATTTAGTTCTCACTAATGCTCGTCTCCAGACATTAAATTCCCAGTTAGTTCTCACTAACGCTCGTCTCCAGACATTAAATTCCCAGTTAGTTCTCACTAACGCTCGTCTCCAGACGTTAAATTTCCAGTTAGTATTCACTAACGCTCGTCTCCAGATGTTAAATTCCCAGTTAGTTCTCACTAACGCTGTTCTCCAGACGTTAAATTCCCAGTTTGTTCTCACTAACGCTCGTCTCTAGACGTTAAATTCCCAGTTAGTTTTTACTAATGCTCGTCTCCAGACGTTAAATTCTCAATCCCCGTTGATGTTTGACATTCAAACGCTCATTTCCATCCCAAGTTGACGTTTGACATTCGAATGATCACTTCCATCCCAAGTTGACGTTTGACATTCAAACGCTCATTTACATCCCAAGTTGACATTTGACATTCAAACGCTCACTTCCGTCTCAAGTTGACATTTGACATTCAAACGCTCATTTACATCCCAAGTTGACGTTTGACATTCAAACGCTCACTTTCGTCTCAAGTTGACGTTTGACATTCAAACGCTCATTTCCATCCTAAGTTGACGTTTGACATTCAAATGCTCATTTCCATCCCAAACCGACGTTTGACATTCAAAAGCTCAGTCCCGTCTTCGGACATTAAATAACAATTCTGTCTCCCGACGTCAAAATTTCCATTGGTTTTCACCAACGTTCACTTCCCCGGCCGCCAGTCGTAAGCCCGACCATCCCAATTCAACGGCCATCAAGGTAAGCCCGTACAACAATCCCTCTTCGGCCATCCTCGTAAGTCCAAATACCCTCTTCACTCCAGCAAGTGAACGTTCACTTCCCCGACCGCCAGTCGTAAGCCCGATCGTCCCACCTCAGCGGCCATCAAGGTAAGCCCGCACAACAATCCTTCTTCGGCCATCGCCGTAAGCCCGAACACTCCTCCCCAGCAGGATCCTAAGACCATCCGTCTAAGAAGAAATGTCAATCAACCCCCTCAGTTCCTAACTGACCCCGTCAGAACTCTGGACGCTTTTCCCCATCAATGTGTCAGTCTCTCCCGAGACCACATCCTGTTCCTAACCCCGTTGTTAGAACGTCAATCCTTTCGTGTTATTAATAACGCAAGTTTAACACAACCATTCCCATCATTGCCACCCCATCCCCCACGGATAAACCTGGCCGTCATCGTAAGCCCAACATCCAAGGCACGAACGCCTTCATCTCAGGATAAATGTATCCTCGTAACTCCGGTCTGAGGCGCCACACGCCCTCGTATGTTTCAGCAACTCCGGTCTGAGGCGCCACACGCCCTCGTATGTTTCAGCAACTCCGGTCTGAGGTGCCACACGCCCTCGTATGTTTCAGCAACTCCGGTCTGAGGCGCCACACGCCCTCGTATGTTTCAGCAACTCCAGTCTGAGGCACCACACGCCCTCGCATGTTCCAGTAGCTCCGGTCTGAGGTGCCACACGCCCTCCTATGTTTCAGAAATCCCAGGTTCAGACGCCTCACAATAGTCTCTATTCAGGTCCAGGTACCTCGCAGTGGTCTCATTCAGGTTTAGATGCCTCCCAACAGTCTCGCTCAGGTCAAGGTCCCCACGCGCAGCTCCTTGCACCTACGAACTACGATCGGCTTGATTCCCGCTCGGGATACGTAGGAATCCTTTCGCTAAGGGTCCAGCCAGCTGACCGCCCAGGTCTCTTTCAAAGTAAGACATCCCCCGATTTGGATCCTTATCTTTTTTCAACGACCCCACTTCCTTCGGAAGTGACGTCGCTGAGGGGCTAACTGTAAGTACCCAAATCCGGATCGCCAAAATCCGTTAGAAGTTAACCGGAATCCATTAACTGGCCTGCTCTAGGTTAACCGGAACCCGTTAAGCTCCCCGTTCTCAAGCCAACGAGACGTCTCGGGACTGCCCCGTGCATCCCAATGTCGAAATGTACTCAACACACGTCGTTGCACGTAAAAGTATGGCTTTCCCTGAAAAACGCACTTTCCGGCACTTTCCGGGGGCATTTCGGACATTTTCTGGACAGTTATTTTAAAAAGGGACAAAACCAGGGATAATGGCGCGAACTCCCACAACCTGGTGAGTCAAAGGGACACTTGGCGTGTATGCCACAGCTCCCTCATCAACATTAATCAAAAATCAGTGAGAAAAGACTAAAATACCCCTGGTATACAGTCTCAGTCCGGCCGGACTCATTTGCAGACAATCCAGAATTGCCAGCAAGTCCCTCCAATTTCCAAAGTTTCACAAAACCCCTTTGTTTTCACCCTCAGTCCGTCCGAACTCTTTCTGAAATTTCACCTATAAATACAGAGGCTGTTAAAGCCATTTACAACAACAAAAATTACTCCCTTTCACCCAAAAGCCACGGCCTAAACTGGTTCTCACCCCTCTCGAGCCCCATTTTACCTCATTTTGCATGAAAACTCCGTATTTCGATCAAATACAACCCCCTCCACCTCGAAACACCATTCCAAACACATTTTCGTATCCCGTATACGCCCACTGAGCCAAAGGAGCCGACCCTAGCCATAGGTAGCTCCCTCTCTCTTTAAACTCTCGTTCCGTCTCGATTTACGCGCCATTCGCTACAACCGTTTCGGACGACGTTGTAGAAATGTAGATGTCATCGTCTAAACGGGGTCCGATACATTTTAGTCCCTGATCCTCTTCCCGTAAGAGAAGTAATCTCGGGTTAAAACGGCGTTCCGGCCCCGTTCCGTTACTTTCATGTCATTTACAATTCCGGATCGTTTGATCCGTCAATCGTTATTTACTTTTACGTCATTTACCAATTCAGGATCGTTTGATCCGTCGAACGTCATTTACTTTCACGCAACTTTACAATTCCGAGCCGTTTGGCTCGTCGATCGTACTTTACAATTCCGGGTCGTTTGATTCCGTCGATACCGCACTTTAAATACTATCATTTACAAAGTTCGAGCCGTTTGGATCGTGATAGTGTTTACTTTTCAAAGTCCGAGTTGCAACCCGATTCGTTGATCGCATATCATTTAATGCCTTTTTCCCATAAAAATGCTAACAAAGTAATGCTCGGTTCAAAGCCGGAGTTCGACATTCGAACTCTCTTTCAAAACGCGGGAAATGACGTTTGACATCCAAACGCTCTTCTTCAAACTTAAAAGCCGACTTTTGACACTCAAATCATTTAATGCTTTTTTCCCGTAAAAATGCTAACAATGACATGCCCGGTTCAAAATCGGAGTTCGACATTCTAACTCTCTTTCAAAACGCGCGAAATGACGTTTGGCATCCAAACGCTCATCTTCAAAACTCAAAATCCGACGTTTGACATTCAAACGCTCTTTTCTTAAAAGTCAACATTTGACACTTAATATAAACGGTTAAAATCAACATTCGCGCCACTTTTCCTAAAACTTCCAAAACCGACGTTTGTCATTCAAACGCTCGCCTTTTCAAACAGAATCACATAATCAACGTTTGACATTCAAACCAAGATTAAGCTTGTCATTCAAGCCCCCATTTTCAAAATGCAAACACACACACACATGCACACGATTTCGAGAAAGGTAGAAAGACTCGTCATACGAGACGTTTCGGGTGATCTCAAAATACTCTTCCCAAAACGTAACGTGACCTCCGAACCTAACAATCTCTGGTACTAAAAAAGCTTTTTACTCGTTTTTGCTACCAATAAAAATGACACCCCGTTTTCAAATCATTTTCCTAAGTTTTTGCTACCAATAAAAACGAATTTTTGCTACCAATAAAAACGACACCATTTTCTCACTAAAAGTCGTTTCTTAACGTTTGGGCTCAAAATACAAAAATCTCGTGGCGACTCCTCTCCTTCCCAAAAAGCGAGGTCTCAGACACCAACCCTTCGCAAAAGACAACCGCCTTTCGCTCGCGCGAAATTCGGGTAATTTCACCAATATCAGTGTTTTAAGATGCCAGCATCAGTATTACAAATTGCCAGTATCAGATTTTCAAAGTGCCAGCATCAGTGTTTGAAAGTGCCAGCATCAGTGTATCAAAGTGCCAGCATCAGTGTTTCAAAAGTGCTAGTGTTAGGAGTTTCAATAGTGCCAACATTTGCAAGTGTTTGTAAGTAAATGTGCCAGTGCAACTGATTCTATTGTGCCAGCATTATATTTTCTAAGTGCCAGCATCAGTGTTACAAATTGCCATCATCAGATTTTCAAATTGCCAATATCAGTGTTTCAAAGTTTCAACATCAGTCTATCAAAGTGCCAGAATCAGTTTTTCAAAAGTGTCAGTGTTAGAGTTTCAATAGTTCCAACATTTACTTGTGTTTGCAAGTATTTGCAAGTGTTTGTAAGTGTTTGTAAGTAAATGTGTCAGTGCAACTGATTCTATAGTGACAACATTATATTTTCAAAGTGCCAGCAACAGTGTTTCAAAATGGCAGCAACAATGTTTCAAAAGTGCCAGCATTAGAGTTTCAAAGTGCCAGCATCAGTGTATCAACAAATCATCATCAGTATTAGAGTATCAATTATGCCAACATTTGCTTATGTTTGTAAGTAAATGTGCCAGTGCAACTGTTTCTATACTGCCAGTGCAATTTCTTATTTCCAAAAAGCCATTGTTTGTGTTTTTTAAAGTGCCAGTGTTACAAATATAATGTGCCAGTGCATCAATCCATAATAATAGGTGAAAATTGAAGAAAAATACGTCTGAAAACATGTCGGAGAAGAAGTAAAATCAAGTATAATATATTTTAAAAAATCATACATTCGTTCCGACGCTTGCTTCTGATTTCTTTGGTTTGGCCGATCATAATTTCGTAAAACAACTGAAAACAGGTCGGAGAAGATGAAAAATCGGTGGAAATTGATGAAAAATAAATGGAATCCTTGAAGAACAACTACGAAAAATCAAATTGAAGAGAGCAAATGAAGAAAGGAATTCAAATTTTTTGTTTGTACGCGTAAAAAAGATAGCATAGAATCGGACCGGAAAAACTTGTGTATGAACCGTCCGTTAAATGAACCGCGAGTGGAAAACAGGTTTTTTGTTAATCTTAACAAAAAACACATTTTTTACAAGATTTTTGCATTCATAAAACCCACTTGTCATAATTACATCCACTAACTATTCTCTACATGTAAGAATATGAGAAAAAACTCTTTTCCAATTCAAGTTTAATTCTTTTATTTTCTTTTTAATTTGGGAGTCGTCACTATGTTATTTTATGGAGCATATATCAAATTAGGATTTTAATGGGTTCGGGGTTAAGTTATAGGAATAGAAGATCGTGGAGCACTAATCCTACACAGCCTTATGGTTGGTCTTGCTTCTAGGTATTTAGTAAATTGTTTCAAAGAATCGAATTAAGCAAATAAACATGTAGAACATATAAAAAAATTGATTAATTTTATTAGTTAGGTTGAGATGTCAAGTTATTGTGCTTCAAGACTATCTCCATGGATTGGAGAGGCAATAGGCTAACCCTTTTTATGGGATTACACTAATCTAAAAGTCAATAGAGAGGTTGAGAAGAAAAACAAAAAATGTAGGGATTGTAAATCTTGAGTTTCCAATGGGAGCCTTGACAAAGGCTTGAGATTCAAATATGGAGATCACCAAGAACGAACTTTAGAAAGTATTTGAGGGTATCTTGTGTGCTCTTTCAGGGAGATAACCTCACAAAATGTTGTAAGGAGAGAGACCTCTAAACAAGGAGGAGGAACATTGTATTTATAGTTGTCTAAGACTTGATGGCCAAGAAAAGGAGTTGTAAGTAAGGTAGAAATCAATAAGAAGGTTCTAAAAAGTCACAAAACTGTAAAATTCTGAATTTAAGGAGTTGTTGACAAGAAAGAGATCGAAGTAGAAAAGGAAAGTGAATCAGAGTCGAAACTAGAAAGGTTGTCTCGTGCGAGACACGTTGTCTCATGCGAGACAAGCATCACAAATTTCATGTTTTGCCCTCTCTAGTTATTATGATTGTCAGTTAAGTCCAAAACTAGCGGAGTTAGTCAGAAACCTAACAAAACTTGTTGAAACTAACAAATATTCATCAAAACACAAAGGCAAGATCAAGAGTAGTGTAATCATGTAATATGAGTTCAGAATAGGGTATGTACAGAGCCCCTCGGCGACATGGCTTATGAAATAAATAGTGTCATCGATAGAAAATACATCATTTTGAACATTAATATGGTCGTGCTAGATAGTTGCCTACGTATCCCAGAGGGAAATCAGACCAAACGTAGTTCGACTCCAAAAATACTCGAAAAGGCTATTTAAAGTATTTTTATAATCATTTTTAAAAACAAAATTTATAAGTAAAGGTAAATCCATACTGAGGACACGAATAGTTGTTGCCGAGGACACGAACAATGTAGTTGCTGTCGAGGACACGAACTTTGTGTTTGTTGTTGCGGATACGGACTTTGTAGTTGTTGCTGAGGACACGAAATTTGTAGTTTTCTTCCAGGACATGGACTTTATTGTTTTTGTCGAGGACACCAACTTTGTAGTTTTTTCCAAGGACATGGACTTTGTAGTTGTTTTCGAGGACATGAACTTTAAAGTTCTTGTCGAGGACAAGGACTTTGAAGTTGTTGTCGAAGACACGGACTTTGTGTTTGTTGCCGAGGACACGGACTTCGTAGTTTGTTGTCGAGGATACGAATGTTGTAGGGATGATGATGTCAGTTGAGGTAGAGGCGTTGTCGGCTCTAGTGATGCAGGGATTTACATTTTGGTCTCGGACGGATCCGATCGTTTCTCGCCTTTTGCATCTGTTAGCACATAAAGAGTCTAAATAGATTTTCCAGATTTTAGTTTTAACTTTGACTCGTGGTGGTGCCCAAGTCAGTTTGTGGAATGGCCATTTCGGTCGATTTTGGTGTATAATCGTGTAGGAACATGTGTGTTTGAGCTAGGGGTGTAAATGGTTCGATTTAGTTCAGTTTCAGAGAATTTATGGACGTTCGGGAAAATTTCAAACCGAACCAAACCATGAAAAAATTCAAACCGAACCAAACCGCTATGGTTTGGTTCGGTTTGGTACAAGCCGCAGTTCAATAATTTGGTTCAAACCGTGGATCAAACCATGATTTGGACTACGGTTCAAACCACGATTCAGACCGAAACTCATTTTCATATTGTTTAAATTTTTTGTGATCTCGCAGGAAGAGCCAAAGATGCGGGCGTTAAGAGAAAAGTCAGAGGAAGAGAGAGATTAGAGGAAGAAAGAGGCCGAAGGAAGAAAAACACTTTTCAATCTTCGATCGTAAAGAGAACTTAGTTATTTATGTGTCGCAATGACGATAACAAATGATGAAATTAATATTAAATAAGATGCACAACGGGGATTAGGATTAGTCTATGAAATGTAGGTTTTTTTATTGATCTAATAGTAAATTTTAATAAATATACGAAAATATTAAATAAGATACAAAACGGGGAGGGGGGGTTAGGATTAGTTTATGTAATGTGGTTTGGTCTCGCTGTTTGGTTTGGTGGTTTGGTTTCAAACCGCGGTTTGATTTGGTTTGGTTTGGTTTGGGAAGGTCAGACCACAAACCAAATCGAACCACGAGGTTTGCCAAAATTTGAGACCGAACCTAATCATTCATACTTGAAAACCAAACCAAACTGCATGGTTTGGTTCGGTTCGGTCTCAAATCGCGGTTTGAACCGAACCACTTACACCCCTAGTTTGAGCATATGTATGGGTGTATATATGAGGTGTATGAACTACATGGGATAAATTTCGTAGGTTGGAGACTTGTTGGGTAAATAGGGACTAAATCAGGTTTTCTGCAGGACTTCTGAAGTTTTTGTAATGGTCGCCTCGTATGACAACTTGTGCTATTTCTTTATAGGTTATTTGACAGGTAACCTTGTGTAATCACATTTAGGTCTGCAGTGAATCTTTATTCTGCTCACTTTGAAGCATGTATTGTCCAAGGCTCCTCTTTGCATCAAGCCCCAAGAATCTTGTATGTTTTAGACTGTTTAATTTAAAGAAGGTTGAAGGATACACTCCCTTTATCTTTGATTTTTTTTTGTGATGCACCCTTTTTTTTCTATGCCGCCCTTTCAGATTTTCAATATAGCGGGTATCTCTTTTGCAATTTTTTCATTTTTTTGAAAGAGTATGTTAACTCAAAGAAGACTTAGAGAGAAGTGTATTTAGACTTTTGTTGGGGAATGATGTATGAGATTTTTATTTTTTCGAGGAGAGACAAAGAGGATTTGGAATTTGTTGAGGGAAGGATTTTAAGAGAGATCGACTAGACTTTGAGAAAGGTGATCCAAGCATCGATTCTTTTGAGGTTGGTATTTTGTAACGACTTTTTTTCTTCATATGAGACTAAGAGGTAGAGAGGATATCCCCTATTGTAGATTTGTTCGCTTTGAATAGTTCATATGACTCGAGAGAATATTAGCTGGACAGGAAAGGATAGGAAGCCCCGATTTTGATGCTTGGATTTTTATGATAGATGTAGAAGTGAAGAAGAGGAAACCCTTAAACTCAACAAAGAACGTTGATGGAGAAAAACTCCCTCTTATTAAGTTACCTAGAAAGTGCACTAGTTTATAACTGCAGTAATATGCACAATGCAAGGGTTAAATCCGCAAGGACTCCTGTGGAACAAATATATTTTATTAGTGCAAAGGTAATAAGAAAAAAGATTTTGATTGTTTAAGCAATTATTAATCTAAGATAGCAAGAAATAAAAGCAAGTAAAGAAATCAAGGAAAAAGGGAAATATGGATTGGGGATCATAACAGTTATCACTTTATACTATTTCAATCATGTAAAAGGAATCAATCTCGTTCAAGGGTTCGTTCACAAAAGATTAGGGTTGGGACGTTTGGTTTGCGGATTGCAACCCTGATATCTCTATCTTTTTTATACATTCTTGGTCTGTTGATACAAACATTCAAAAGATTCAATTTCAAGCATAAGAACATAATAACCTAGATTCGTTTGACTCCTTGGTTCGTCGTCAATTGAATCTAATCTTCAACAATGGTCGATGTATAAACTATCCACGTGAGTGTGACAATTTATACCCAAGTAAATTCAAAGGCAAAAAGTATCTTAACATAAAATTGAAACCTAAGAACAATCTTTAAGAATTTTGAGAAAAACAAGAATGAGAAAGAAGTAGGAAGAATTAAAACTTTATCATAAAGATCCAATTGTTAATCACCCAATCCACGAACCAAAATTTTTGCTGCGAAGGGTCATTAAAATAAAAGAATAAAAACCTTGAATCCTTATCTTCACAATTGTAAACCCTAATTTAATATAAAAGAGATGATAAAAGAGAATAATAGATACAAAAATATGTCTAGATGTGTTCTATATATACTATCGTGATAGAGGAGGGTCAAATTAATGAAACAAAGTCAAAAACCAAGTCTGAAGAGGAATCTGGTAAAGGGATGCGTAGGGGGGACCCCACCCTTTGAGGGGGGCGGTCTCACCCATCGAGTGGTGAGAAATCGTGGTTACTGGAAATTGGGAGCGGGCGCTCCCTCCCTTTGGGGGCATGCGCTCCTCCTGCTTCGTTGACTTGTACCTTGCTCGATAAACTTTCGGAGATTATAACTTCTTAATACGAACTCCGATTGAGATGTCCCATATATGATTGGAAAGCTCTCAACGAGTAATGTCCAATGGTAGTGAATGATCAAGTCATATTTTTCACTTTTTCCTTCTATAATTTCAATTCTTTCCTCCTTTGCCTCTTTGTTCTCGATCATTCCTTTTCGTATCCTTTTTTATTATATTTCGGAACTTTCTCCTTCTATTCCCTATACTCATAAAAACTCCAAAAATCCATAAAAATACCCAAGTTTGAGCATCAAATAGGTCTTAAGGTTTATCATTTGGATGGGTGAAAACACATCTATCAAATACCCCCAAACTTATCTTTTGCTCGTACTCGAGTAAAACAACAAAAATAAAAACAAAAATAAAACTACTATCTAAACTAAAATACTAAAACAAAAGAAAATATTTTTGGGATGATCAAATCATATAATAAGTTGTTGGCCAAAACAAGTCCTAGATCTTACAACACATATAATCTACAAGTATTATCATGAACATGGGATTACATTTACATTGATATATCTAACTTACAATTCTCAATCATATAATGATAATATGAATGAATAGATTGGAGATCAATGTTACCAAAGTAAGATATTTTATAGGATCACTTTTGTCATGTTCTGAATCAATGATACAACAACAACAACAACAACAACAACAACAACAACAACAACAACAACAACAACAACAAAGCCTTAGTCCCAAAATAATTTGGGGTCGGCTAACATGAATCCTCAAATATGGCCTATGTTTAACACAATTGTCAACCCGACTACTATTTATGGATCAAATATGGCCTTATGGTTTGTAATGTATCGCGAAATTCGTGGGCTAGTTTCATGGTTACAAATGAAGGTAAGGACATACAAACTCAAGCAAGTGAAACAAGAAAGTCTTCACATACATCCTCACTAAGAATTTAACTCTCCGCTCCATGTCAACCGATTGATTCAACCCCCAAACTTATGATTTTGCATACTTTCATACATGGGGTTGATCACCTTTCTTTCGTTTGGTCACATTCCACTTTAACATAAGAGAGAGCAAGACTTTTTAGATTTTTCTTTTGCTTTGCATATATATAGACCACGAAGAATATGTATTAAATACTTTGCTCAATCCCCTCTTTTTCAATCCATAACACAACCCTTTTATTTCTTTTGTTGACCACTTTCCACTCACCCATTGATTTCCCAAACATAACACACATATCCCATTCATTCCATAGTTTCACTTTCTTGAAAATGTGAGAAAATAGTGTATACGTTAAAAGAGTAGGATAATGTAGGTACAAAAGAAGGCGAATGGTGGTCTAAGATAATCTCCCACTTTGTGAGAGATTTCCATTCTTTTTTCAAGCTCAAAAGAGGTTTTAGCGGAAAATTTTAAGTGACGAGAAAGTTAAAGGCTCACAAATTGGGTTAAGAGAAAATAGACAAATATCACTTCCCGAATAGCCTAATTGATGTGTTATTGACAGTCATGCAAACATGTTCTAGGGAACTTGAGAATGCCAAAGTGATCATATAAAGTTCTTATAAGTTGGTAACAATGATCAAGAGAATGTGAATGGAAGTGAAAGGTTAAACAATCATACTTTACATGTTTCAATGCAATCATATCCTCATATTGATAATAACACTTAAGATTTTAAATTTAAAAACTCTCAAATCATCATCGACTCTTGCTAACATCTCAAAATATGAAAATAACAAAATTTTTATTTTTTTTCTATTTTCTTGCAGGGTGACACTATAAACATTCCCCTATAAACCCACAATCTCGGATATATATCTACCCCCAAAACTCAAAACATGCTATGTCCTCATAGCAAAGAGAACTAAATCATGCCTTGGTTTCAAAGGATGATATGACACAACAAAACGAATAAAATAAAGCAAATAAAGCGTACCTAGTTAGGTTGCCTCCCAATAGGCGCATTTGGTTTAGGGCGTTAGCCTAACTGTTGCTCACGTTTGGACTTCACTTTTCGTCATTTGGCCCACTTTGCAGTTTCACGGGTTCTTATTTTCAGATTATTCCCCATATATATTACTCGAGACATGAGATCATTTAGTGCCCAAGGGAATTTTTGACGTTTTAGCTTTTTGGGATTTCTCTCTTTTAAACCTTCACCACTTTCTTCACCCTCAAAAATAGGTGGAGGTACAAGAATGATGGAGAAATAATCTTTCACACTTTCAATGGGATGGAGAATATTTTCATTGAGGCACTTTTCATTGATTTAGTCGGGTACAACCTCATAAACGTGAACGTCCTAATCATATTTTAATTTCTCTTCCACCCCATCTTTTTTACAATCAACATCTTCATCAACAACAACATTATCACTAGCAGAAGACGGAGAGAGAGTTGGTAGTTCATCAATAATGGAATCATCCTCCCATTCATATTGTTTAGGATGGATCAAACTGGTATCTCACCCCCACCCCTTATAGCCTCTACATTTTACTAATTTGTGCGTCCAACCTATTTAGAGCTGCATTTGTTGTTGTAGTTGTTGAATATTTTCCTCTTGTATTCTTATCAAAGCATCCTGCCATGGTTGCATTTTAGATTGCGGGGGATCATAAGAATGTGGCTTATAACTATTCCATTCCTAGTTTTAATACTTTCCCCACCCTTGTGTATAATAATTGGGGAATAATCATATTGTGGGTGTCATGGCTGGAACGAACACCTCTCCTATACCTGTGGAGAATTCACAGGAAAATATGCCCTAGACGGACAATTAATAGTAGTATGATAATAAACAACACAATTAGCACATGCCTCTTGCACATTATAGGTGCTCATTCAGTACATTCTCAAAGAGTATCTCTCACCTTAATTTCAAGCAACTAACAAAAAGGAAAAATAATGAAAGAAAACTATTTACACTAACAAGTAAATAAGAAAAAAATTATTTACAATGCACTAACAAAATTAACTTGTTCGTAACACAAGTCCCCGGTAACGACGCCAAAAACTTGATGGGAGAAAAACTCCCTCTTATTAAACTACCTTGCAAGTGCACTAGTTTATCACTGTAGTTATATGCACAATGCAAGGGTCGAATCCACATGGACTTGTGTGGAACAAATATATTTTATTAGTGTAAAGGTAACAAGAAAAGAGGTTTTGATTGTTTGAGCAATTATTAATCTAAAAGAGCAAGAAATAAAAGCAAGTAAAGAAATCAAGGAACAAGGGATTTATGAATTGGGGATTATAACAATTATCACTTGGTGATATTTCAAACATGTTAAAGGAATCAATCTCATTCAAAGGTTCATTCACAAAAGATTAGGGTTAGGATGTTAATTTAGTGTGTGGATTGCAATCCTAATATCTCTATCTTATTTCGTTTGACTCCTTGGTCCGTCGTCAATTGAATTTAATCTTCTCAACAATGGTCGATGCATAAAATATCCACATGTGTGCGAAAATTTATACTCAAGTAAATTCAAAGGCCAAAAGTATTTAACATACAATTGAAACCTACGAACAATCTTTAAGAATGTTGAGAAGAACAAGAATGAGAAAGAAGTGGGAAGAATTAAAACCTTAGTATAAATATCAAATTGTTAATCACCCAATCCACATAACAAGAATTTAGCCGTGAAGAGTCATTAACATAAAATAATAAAAACCTTGAATCCTTTTCTTCACAACTGTAAACCCTAATTTAATATACAAGAGATGATAAAAGAGAAGAAGAGATACAAAAATATGGCTAGATTTTTTTGAGGCTTGCCCATCTCAAGGCAAGCCTTTTTAAGTCAAGCCTTTTTTAAGTCAATTTACTATTAAGTCCCTCAATTCACTTGAAATTCCCTTAAAATCCCCCCCAGGCGCCTAATATTAACTAGGGAGGGATAATCATCCACTCTAACCACTGGGGGAGTCGAACCCAGGACCTCCGTGTTGGTGTCCCAGTGCTCTAGCCATCAGGTCAAGTCCTGATGGCCAGATGAGGGTCAAATTTAGGAAACAATTTAAAAAATCAAGTATGAAGAAGAATCTGGAAAAGGGCTGCGTAAGGAGGGGCGACCGCACCCTTTGAGGGGGCAACCGCACCCATCAAGTAGTGAGAAATCGTGGTTACAGGAAATAGGGAGCGGGCGCTCCTCCTGCTTCGTTGACTTGTACCTTGCTAGACAAACTTTTGGAGGTAATAACTTTTTCATACGGACTCCGATTGAGATGTGTCATGAAATGCAAAACCGCAAAGTAGATGTGGGATGCAATAGAAAGCTATCTTGAAGGAGATGACCTTTGTAAGGAAAACAAGAAATTTGCTGTTGTAATGAGATACAACAAATTCAACAGGAAACCCATTGAAATCTTGCGTCAAACCTATGACCGCTATGCTGAGGTAGTAAATTCTTATATATCTCTTGGTAAAGTATTAACTGATAATGAAATCAATATGACCTTACTTGCGGATTTGGGTTCTAGATGGGTTCACAAAGACACTTCTCTTGAGGACTCTAAAGATTGGAACACTTGGACTCTAAGTAACTTGTATGAAAATCTTAAAGTCCATGAACTTAAGATGGATCATATTGAAGAGGTTGAAGGAAAAGTCAAAACACTTTCTATGTTTGTTGTTGAACATGTGGAGAAACCTTCTTCTTCTAAGCAAACCTCTTACTCCACTATTTCAACTTCTTCTCTCATCGATATGGATGATGATGAATTTTCAATGTTTGTAAAACAGTTTCAAAAACTTCGTAAAACCTCAAAACCATTTTCAAAAGGCAAACCTACAACAACTTTTTCTAAGGCTGCTGATACAAAGAAAAAGAGTGACCTCGTCTTCTACAACTGTAGAAAGCCGGGTAATTTTGCTTCTGAGTGTTCATAGCCAAGGTTTGAATATTTGAAAAAGAGAACCTCTCCTGCAAAATTTTCTCGTCGTAAGGGAATGGTTGCTGAAAAAGAAGAGAACTCAAAAGAGTTAACTACTTGGATTGAAAGTGATTCTGATGAAGGAAGCGAAGATGAAACAGAAGAGGTTAATCTATAACTTGTTACCAATGATGCTTCTAGTAATTCAGATAACGAGTCAGTCGAGTCGCTTGACATGTCGGAAGAGGTTTCTCCTAAGAAAACCAAGATTAGAGCTAGTAGTGAGGACTATTCATATTTAAAACTCACTCCTAGTTACATGATTGGAAATATTTTTTATTCCCATTCCATTTTTCCATCCAAAAATGAAATATCATCAAAAATCTTTTCAACTCCAAAAAATTTAAAAGGGTGGAAAAGGTATCTACCATGGAACATGAAGAGATTTTTAAGAAATATTAATTGATGATCAGAAGATTTGAAAATGTTAAGAAAGATTTGTCTTTAGCAACTGATGAAATTACTCAGCTTAAAATGAAGAAAACTGTACTGAGGTCTGAAGTTATACTTCTGAAGGACCAAGTCAAAAGTATGTCTCTTCTTACTTAACTAAACCTCAATCTAGAAACCAAGGTTGCTGCACTTCAAATTAGAAACGATAACTTGGTTGCTCATAAAAATGACATTCAAAAGATAATTGATAAGTGGACAAAATCTCGTGTTACCATTGATCAAATACTTGAATCCCAAAAGTCTAGTGGTGACAAAGAAGGCTTGAGATTCCAAACTGGTGACAATTTGAAGTGTGCTTCTTGCTGTGAAAAGAATGAGGAATTTTTAAAGCAAACTCATGAAATTACAAAGGAAAAGCATTCTGGTTCAAAGGGTAAATGACAGGAACCAAAGACTAAACTTAACTTCCACTATGTCTACCCTAAGAAACAGTTTGGGAAAAATTCCAAAATGAAAGGAAAAGATTCAGAGGATGAAACCGCAGATGAGGTTTCATTTGTGCCTGACCGCCCTTCTTTTTCGACTGCACACACTGCTTACTAAATCAAGGTGAGCGTTCCTAGAATGACAAACTTCGCCAAGGCAAAAACCTCTGTCCCAAAAAAAAATGTGGACTCTAAGAAAATTAAAGAGTATGCTAAACCTCAGTTTGCTTATAGCTATCATCATTGCTTTGTGTGTGATGGTCATGGTCACAAGGCTGCAGAATTCCTTTTGAGCTTTATACCCAATGCCATAAGACATAATCCCCCTTCTGTCAAACAAGTATGGGTCATCAAAAGATGCTAACCTTAGGATCCAAAAGAATAAAGGGGACCTCATTTTTAAATGTTTATTTTTCAATTCCTTTGCTTAATGGATGGTCACTCCAAGGAAAAATCAAATGAATGGTATCTTGACAGTGTATGTTTAAGACATATGACTGTAGATATATTATTATTTCAAAATGTCATTGAAGCAAGCGGTCCTTCTGTAACTTTTGGTGACAACAACAAAGGAAAAACAATAGTCTATGAAACAATTCGAAAAGGAAACCTCACCATTGAAAAGGTTTCACTTGTTGAATGACTCAAGCACAACCTCCTATCAATTTCTCAATTTTGTGACAAAGGAATGCACTGCAACTTCACCTCTACAAATTGCTTCATCAAAGATGGAATTTCCGGAGTCACTTTGCTCACATGGATTCGTAAGAGTAATATTTACATTATTGATTTAAATTCTACTTGTAGTATTACTAATCTCTGTTGTGTAGCTAAAAGTGTGAGCGAAAATAATTGGCTATGGCACAAGCGTCTAAGCCACATGAACTTCAAATTTCTAGCAAAACTGGAAGGGAAAACCTCATTTGCGGTTTACCCAAAGTGGCTGACCATCATGCTGAAAAGTGCACTGCATGTCTACTTGGTAAACAAACTACATCGTCTTTCACCAGCAAGACCGCTCCATCAACTTCTAGATGTTTACAACTGCTCCACATTGATTTGTTTGAACCTGTCAGCACTGCTAGCATTGGAGAAAATAGATATACATTAGTAGTAGTGGATGATTATTCAAGATATACGTGGGTAGAAATGATGAATTAGATGAGGACTCACCCATTCAACAAATAGAACCTCTTCGTCAACTTACTTTTAATGACTTTACTGATGGATCTAATGATGTAACAATAGAAGATTTTCAGCAAACCTCTATTCAACCAGATCTACCCCCTGAGATTCGTGAATTCAGTTATCACCCTCTATCAAATATCATTGGTAATTTATATGATGGGGTTCAAACAAGAAGATCAAACTATGATTAACATACCTCTCTTTTATCTCAAATTAAACCCAAGAAAGTTGATGAATCACTCCAAGATTCAAGATGGGTCATTGTTGTGCAAGAAGAACTCAACCAGTTTGAAAGATGTAAGGTTTGTACGTTAGTTTCTAGACCTCATGATTAAGGAGTTATAGGTACAAAATGGGTGTTTAGAAACAATATGGATGAGAATGGAAATATCACAAGAAAGAATGTGAGGTTGGTTGCACAAGGATACGTGCAAGAAGAAGAAATTGACTACGATGAAACTTTTGCTCCAGTTGAAATACTTGAAGCAATCATAATCTTCTTGGCCTATGCATCTTACAAACGTTTCAAGATTTATCAAATGGACGTTAAAAGTGCTTTCCTCAATGGCGAACTCTAAGAAACCGTGTATGTGGCTCAACCTCCTAGATTTGAAGACTCAAAATTTCCAAATCATGTCTACAAACTCCAAAAGGCTTTGTATGAACTCAAGCAAGCTCCAAGGGCATGGTATGAAACTCTATCAAAATTTCTTCTAGAAAGAAGCTTCAAACGCGGTAAAATTGATACAACTATATTCATTGCTAAATATAATAATCATTCATTACTTGTTCAAATTTATGTTGATGATATTAATTTTCACTCTAATAATGAATTATTGTGTAAGCGTTTTGAAAAGCTAATGAAAAGCAAGTTTGAGATGAGAATGATGGGAGAATTTGTTGGAAAAAAGTGTGTTTTGAAGGAAATAATGAGTACATTGAAATCATATATTCATTTGTCTAAAATGGTTGAGAAATGAATGAGATATTAAGGCTCAAAGTAAATGGGTTGGAAAGGGGAAATGTGGTTATCCCACATTGGAAAAAGAAGGAAAAGTGGCTTAGTTTATATACTCCTACACTTTAGTAGGGAGTAAGATTGTGGTACATAGAGGCTCTCTCTCGCGCACAGGTGCGCAGGGGGGGTGCAAATCATGGACCGAAATAGGCTTCAGGCTACCAAATTCATGTGCATGCGCGTCCTGTGGACACGAATGTAGCTCCGAAATAGCATGTCCGCGCGAGCCCACTTTTTGCATTTTTTTTCCAAACCCACGAGGCTACCAATGAGGCGGGGGCCTGGACCTGACCCATGCGGATGCCTGGAATGCAGACCAAGGCTGCTCAAATGAACCAAGGCGAGGCAGGCGCCTGGACGCCAGTAGGTGATGCCACGTTTGAGCACCTACGAGGCGGGCGCCTCGTTCCCAGCAGCTGATGTAGCGTTGTGAGAAAGAATTTCATCTTTTAGAGTCGCCACCTATATTATTCGTTTGAAAACATAGGAAAACCATTTTGAAAAGAGATTTGAGTTCGGGGCTTAGGTTATGGAATGGATAGGTCGAGGAGCATCCATTCCACCCGATCCGAAGATCGGTCTTGCTAAAGAAAAGAGAGGTTTTTAATCTTTACAATATATACAATTAAAGAAAAAAAAACAAGTAAACCCTAATCAATTTCTTGATTAGGAATGTCGGATTGTATGCTTCGAGATCGCCTTCATCGATTGAAGGGACTCTAGGCCAATCCTTTTGATGGGATTACACCACTCTAAAAGCCAATAGAGAGAGATTGAGAAGAGGAGAGTAAAAAGTGAAGGAGTTTACCTAGCATTTGGGGAGGATTTGATTTAGAACGTGGTTCTAAGATGTCTTCTCGATCGAGAAGTGATTTGGGCAGAGTTTCGACTCAATATGAGAGTCAAATCTTGATGCGGACAGAGCTTCGCCTCAATCCTTGATTCGGGTTTGGATGTTTGTTGATCAACAAGGTTGATAAACAAACTTTAGGTGATTTTAGGGAGGTTTTGTGAGTGATTTGAAGGAATCTTTCGTGGAGAGAAACCAACAAATTGTGTGTGTTGTGTGGAATTTGGGACCTTTGAAATAGTGGAAGTCACCAAGTATTTATAGGGGTTTAAGAGGTGGATGGATTACTTTGTCATCAAGATTAGGACTCTCAAGGAAGCTTCCAGAATCCAAATATGATTGGATGACCGGATTAGATGAGGTTTATCAAGAAAAGAGGTTGAAACGGAGAAGGAGAGTGACTTCAGCACATCCTGTCGAGGGGATATCTCGCGCGAGATATGATATCTCGTGCGAGATAACTAGTCTGATGACTATTTTGTCCTCTTCAGTTGTTCCGTTAGTCAGTTAGGTCCAAAACTAACGAGGTTAGTTAGAAACTTAACGAAACATGACGAAACTGATATGCTTTCATCAAAACAATAAAGAGAGACGAAGAGTAGTGTAATCATGAATTTATTGGTTCAGAATGGGGTGTCTACAGAGCCCCTCGGCGACAGGTCTTATGAAAGAAGAAGTGTCGTCGATAGAAAAGACATCATTCTGAACATTGGGATGGTCGTGCCGCACGGCTGCCTACGTATCTCTAAGAGAAAATCAGACTAAACGTAGTTCGACTCCAAAACACTAAAAAGGCTATTTTAGGTATTTTGAAAATCATTTTTGAAAATTGAAGAGGGATTTTTTTTTGAAAAGGTAAAATCATACTGAGGAATCAAGGACCTGACCCAATTCTGAAGATACCTGTTTGTTGATGAAGTTGTTGAAGTGCGCCGTCCGAGGTTACTGACGTTGCCGTTATTGCCGAGATCGCGGACTTGAAGTTTGCTGCCGTCACAGACTTTGAAGTTGTCGCCGAGGTCACGGACTTGAAGTTTGCTGCCGTCACAGACTTTGAAGTTGTCGCCGAGGTCACGGACTTGAGTTTGCTGCCGTCACAGACTTTGCTGATGTCGCCGAGGTTATGGACTTGAAGTTGCTGCCGTCACAGACTTTGTTGATGTCGCCGAGGTCACGGTCTTGAAGTTTGCTGCCGTCACAGACTTTGCTGGTGTCGCCGAGGTCACGGACTTGAAGTTTGCTGCCGTCACAGACTTTGAAGTTATCGCCGAGGTCACGAACTTGAAGTTGTCGGTTGAGGTGGAGGTTCTGTCGGCCCCTGTAATGCAAGGATATATGCATGCTGGTCTCGGATAGACCCGATGATTCTTACCTTTCTGTACCCGTCAGCACATAAAGATTCCAAGTAGATTTTCTAGATTTTAGTTGTTCAACTAGACTTACGTGGTGGTGCTCACGTTTTTTCGTGTAAATGGCTGGCCGGACATTTTGGTGGTGAGTTTATGTAAGAGTATATAGTACATGGATGTGTAGGGATATGTGTATGGATTTATATTTGAGATGGGTAAACTGTATTAGTGGACTCGTGTTTGACAAGTTGGGACCAAATCAGGTTTATGCAGAATCTGTTGCTAGTCAGCAAGGCTGTATTGTTGTAGAATTTCGTTCGATGAGTATCCTTGTGTGAACACATCTAGGTCTGTTGAGAATCTTCATTCTTACTTCTCCTTGAGTCGTGTCTCTAGGAGGCAAACGACTACACATCTGTCGACTGTCGTAATGGCTTTATGTCCAAGGCCCTTTGGTGTCTCAAGCCCCAAGATGCTTGAAAGTGGTAGATGACTTTGTGAACAGACTTGCGAGTCTGCTCTCTTGATTTGAAGATGATCGAAGAAGAGTCTCCTTGTTGGTTTGGTTTGAAGAAGATCGAATGATGTTCGATGAAGAAGGCTGAAGAATACTCTCCCTTTGACCTATGATTTTTTTTCTTAGTGACACACCCTGGTTTTTGCCTAGACCGCCCTTTCGGGTTTTCAATCTAGCGGGCATCTCTTTTGCGTCTTTTTTTTCATTTTTTTGAATAGTATGTAACTCGAAGAGAACTCAGAGAGAGAATCTTATTGAGGAAAGAGAGATGAGATCTCAAGTTAATTGAGGAGAGACGGACTTTATACTTTGGAAGGTGATCCAAGCATTGATTCTTTGAAGAAGTGTATTCTCTAATGACGAGAATGAGAAGTAAAGAGGAAGACTCCTAATGTATATTCGATTGTATTGAAGAGTTAAAGTAGAGATTGACTGGGGGAGGAAAGGTTAGGAAGCCCCAGTTTTGATGCTTAGATTTCAAGAGTGTGTATGAGAATGGCTAACAAGAAGCCCCTAGACTCAACAAGAAACGTTACTTGGATCAAAGATCTAGAAAGGTTATTCTACCCTTTAATGGACCGTGCATCATCTAGAAGTTTCTAAATAAGATTGAGAAGGAAGCCAATCATTAGTATGACTTAAGGGTAAACATTTTTTTTGATACTGAAAGTCTTCTTCACTTGATGTAGGAGGATATTGAGTAATCTTCATTTCTTTTGTTGGTATCACTTGACTCCTCTTCTTTGTGGGAGAGTCCTTCTTGCCTTTGTTGAAATTCCATCCTTGTTGTGGGGCGATGAAGGCTTGAGAGTTTTTCTTTCTCACTTTTTTTTTTGATGCTCTATTTTTGCCTAGGACGATTTGAGGAGTTTCGACCTAGCGAGCTTTTTATTTATTTTTGTACTCTCAAAGCCTTGAGTTGAGTAGCCCCACTCTTCTTGGGATGAATGTTGATAGCAGCACCTTTGACTTTCTTCTTTTGTTGACTTTTGACTTTCAGTAGGGGTAATGTTTAGCCCTTAAGCTTCCTAAGGATAACTTCTTCTTAAACTCGCTTAGAAATCTCTATTTTTTGCAATGACTAGGGAATGGAGGGTCCATTATTTTGCATGAATTAAATGATAATCATGAGGTAGAACAACCTTAGGGAAAGTGTTTAGGAAAAGAAAATTACTTTTATTAATTGAGAAATTTAAGAACAGACTCGATAGTTTAGAGGATACAAACTAGAGGAGGTGAGAAGTATTAGAAAGACAGAACGACTCTTCGAGTTCATACTTGGAAATTTAAAACCTAATCTACTTCTATCAAAGGAGAAAGGGAGAGGATAGTTGTAGCCCCAAAGTGGTAAGTGCAGCTTTCTTCTTGGAGCTTCATCTTCTTCATGGATTGCGAGGGAGAGGATTGGTGATGACGTTAGGACGTTCTAACTCTCCATTGTCAAAGAGGTCTTGGATGATGTCCTTCAAGTGGTGGCAGGAGTTGGTGTCGTGGCCGGTGAAGTTGTGGTACTTGCAGAATAAGTGATGAGCATGATTCGGACCCATATCCTTCGGAGGACCACCTTCCCTTGGTTTGATCTTTTCATTCTGGACAAGCACATCGAAGAGTTCTTCTTGAGTGATTCCTTCAATTTTGTCGTAGTGCCTCTTTTTCTTTTCGGGAGGAGGGACAGCAGAATACTTTTTGGTGTTGGAGCGGTTGACTGCAATGGCATTGACTGAAGCATCCTTACTTGTAGCGGGTTTGTTGTAGCGGAAGTTACTTTCCCTCTTTTTACTTTTGAGGAAGTCGTCAACCCTAATTCCGGACTCGAGGAGTTCATTGAAACTAGGAAAGTAATTACCGGCGAGCTTCTCTTGAAATTCATCACGGAGGCATTGGAGGAAGATGTGGATTTTCTCTTTGAGAGTAGGCCTTTCAACGATTTCAGTGAGTTTGAGTCTCCATCTTCTAGAAAATTCAGCAAAGGACTCATTTGCATGTTGTTTGGTTTGTTCAAGATCCCTCCTAGTAGGGAGGTAAGTGGAGTTATCTTCAAACTGCCTTTGGAAGACTAAACATGCGGATGACCAATCAAGCCTTGTAGTCGTAGGAAGAGACATGTACCAATCCCTTGCAGAACCTTCTAAGGTTTGAGGAAATCATTGGGCCAAGATTGTGTTGTCAACGCCCATTGGAAGCATAGCCCAAGTTTAGGTCTCAACATGAGCTCGAGGACAGGTAGTACCATTGAACTTGGCGATATCGGGTGTCTTGTACTTGCGAGGAAACTTAGTGATGGACTGTTGAAGAGCATCGGGATCAAATGGAACGAATGACCCTTTTGAAGTGTCAAGAGTTGCAAGTTTCTTCTCGAGGTAGTTCTTAGTAACATGGTCACCAAGTTTAGTAGTTTCACCACTGCCTTCTTTCTTGGTTTTAGCACCCTTGGAGGTATGTTCCTCATCATCGGAGGAGGATGAGGAAGAGGAGGAATCGGATTCTTCCTTTTTCTTGCTTGTCTTCTTGGGTTTCTTATTCTGCTTGGTATAGGATTCCTCTTCATCGGAGGAGGATTCCACTTTCTGCTTTTGTTTTCTGCCTTTCTTGACTTTCAACTCGTGGAGTTCTTTCATGAGGGCGGCCATTTGGACATTTTGCTCATCAATTTGCTTACTTTGTTCATCCAACCTAGTCATGGCTTCGATGAGTTGGACCTTAGCATCGTTGAAATCGGCCTCGGTGGTAGAAGGAGAAGCAGACATCGTGTCGAGCTTTGATGAAGGACCTAGACGTGTAGCAACCGGGTCAAACCATGATCGAGTCCCAACAAGTCGGCTGAATAGGGTGAATGAAGGCTTTGAAGGTTTGAAGGTTTTGGCCAAAACACGAAAAGACCGAACACTTATCTCGTACGAGACAAGTAGTCTCGCGCGAGACTTCACCACGGAAAGTCACAATTTTTCTGATTTTAATCCTAATTTTGGTCGGACGAAAAATCCGTTTTGGGGGTTTCTAACGTTCAGAATCCAAACCTAAGGACCTAGGGGTCAAAGTAATCTCAAGTAACATCAAGTTTTGTGCAATAATTTTGGTGAGAAATTTTTCTCTTTTTAGGGACAAATCCGAAGGGACAATTATAGGGACATTTCCGAAGGGACAATTCCGAAGCGACAATTCTTTGATTTCTTTTCCATGGATTATTGCACAAAACGATCTTGACAAGGGATTACAAGGACTCCAAGATCAAACCGACCGGTCACGGAGTGTCTTAAAAAGTCAATCTACATGATTATGTGGCGATGCAGGGCTGGAAGGCTAGGCTCCCCGCGATATGACAATCTAGATGGATTGAATACGCGGAGTGGGATGATCCAACTTCGGAGAGACCGGCGACTAGGTGGTTACTGTCATCCGTCCTTAGTGTGGGTCCCGGGTTTATAGAGGGTATGTAGTGCAATGACAGTTATAATATGAGTGCGCGTGTGTGAGAGTCAATACTAGGTGATAGAGTAAAATAGAGAGTTTTTTTTTTTGAAAACAAAAGAAAACAGATAGTGGCCGCACCAAGTGGTTGCCTACGTTTCTCCCAAATTAGGAAGACTCAGGCCGTCGTAGTTCCACATAAAGGAGAGAGAGAAATAAATAATTTAAATTACAACTCCCGAATCCCCAATGGACCGGACTTTAATTAAATAAAACCCAATCGCACACAGTTTATAAATAATAATCAATTATTTAAATGGAAAACGATTCGAGTTCTACATCTTAAGGGAGGCCTTAAGATGCAGGAACTCTGCAGATAATGAATTCGGGGATTCCCCTTGCATGTTCGGCTCTCATCTTGGACTATGAGATGAACGGGAGAAACCAGAAAACAACAAGATTGCCGAGGCGATATCTCGCGCGAGATATGATATCTCGTGCGAGATATGCCTCGTTTGAGAGCAGAAAATATAATTTACAATTTTTTTTGAAAACCTCTCTTTTAATTTTGATGCAAGTTTAAGCCTCTTAATTTTAAGTCTCCAGCGGAGTCGCCACTGTAGCGTTGTGAGAAAGAATTTCATCTTTTAGAGTCGCCACCTATATTATTTGTTTGGAAACATAGGAAAACCATTTTGAAAAGAGATTTGAGTTCGGGGCTTAGGTTATGGAATGGGTAGGTCGAGGAGCATCCATTCCACCCGATTCGAAGATCGGTCTTGCTAAAGAAAAGAGAGGTTTTTAATCTTTACAATATATACAATTAAAGAAAAAAAAACAAGTAAACCCTAATCAATTTCTTGATTAGGAATGTCGGATTGTATGCTTCAAGATCGCCTTCATCGATTGAAGGGACTCTAGGCCAATCCTTTTGATGGGATTACACCACTCTAAAAGCCAATAGAGAGAGATTGAGAAGAGGAGAGTAAAAAGTGAAGGAGTTTACCTAGCGTTTGGGGAGGATTTGATTTAGAACGTGGTTCTAAGATGTCTTCTCGATCGAGAAGTGATTTGGGCAGAGTTTCGACTCAATATGAGAGTCAAATCTTGATGCGGACAGAGCTTCGCCTCAATCCTTGATTCGGGTTTGGATGTTTGTTGATCAACAAGGTTGATAAACAAACTTTAGGTGATTTTAGGGAGGTTTTGTGAGTGATTTGAAGGAATCTTTCATGGAGAGAAACCAACAAATTGTGTGTGTTGTGTGGAATTCGGGACCTTTGAAACAGTGGAAGTCACCAAGTATTTATAGGGGTTTAAGAGGTGGATGGATTACTTTGTCATCAAGATTAGGACTCTCAAGGAAGCTTCCAGAACCCAAATGTGATTGGATGACCGGATTAGATGAGGTTTATCAAGAAAAGAGGTTGAAACGGAGAAGGAGAGTGACTTCAGCACATCCTGTCGAGGGGATATCTCGCGCGAGATATGATATCTCGTGCGAGATAACTAGTCTGATGACTATTTTGTCCTCTTCAGTTGTTCCGTTAGTCAGTTAGGTCCAAAACTAACGAGGTTAGTTAGAAACTTAACGAAACATGACAAAAGTGATATGCTTTCATCAAAACAATAAAGAGAGACGAAGAGTAGTGTAATCATGAATTTATTGGTTCAGAATGGGGTGTCTACAGCTGAATACGCTGAAACTGTTCCAACGCCAAAAATGTGCCTAAATGATGTGTAACTGCCACATGGAATTCAAAAGGCTATTGATTGTGTAAATAATGGCATTGATGAAGAAAATTAAAACTTTATTTTAATTTTTTGGGCAGTTTTTCCTTTGGGAAATATATAAATTGAAAGACACAAGAACAACAAGATACACAGATTTCCAGAAATCCTCTCCTCTCCATTTTGTTGCATATTGAACAACTATTTTCTTTGGCCTCCTGCATATTGCATTTGTGGTGATAACGTTCAAGCATTTGACTTCAGTTCGCCAGAGGTATTATTGTGCAACCACCGTCCGGTCAATCCGTTTCATCCTGGGAGGCAATCGTTCCGTAAAATCTCAAGCACAACGTGGTGAGGGGGCGAAATTTGTCTTAAGGAGAGTGTGATTTCACACGACTCGGACTTCAACGACAAATCCTTTTTCTTCTGTTATTTATCTATTTGTTTTAAATTAGTTTTCTGTATTTTCCATTTCATTTTGTAATAGTTATTCCAACAATCTTAAGACAAATTTTCTGTCTCTTCATTGGAAGGAAAACTATTTAAAACAGTGAACTAAAATTGTTTGTTTCGTTTCAGATGGCTACTCAATCAAACATGGAAACCAATGCTGAGAACAATTCCGAGAATCCTCGTGTGGAGGAAGCGCTTCGTGTGGAAACCAACTCTCAAAGGGTGGTTGTCCAAACGGTTTTAAACCATCATGGTGAGAAATCAGAAAAGTTTGTTGGCCAAGACTTTAAACGTTGGCAACAAAAGATGCTTTTCTATTTGACTACCTTGAACTTGGTGAGATTTCTTAAGGAAGATCCGCCACAGTTGGGTGAGAATGAGACGGATGGGCAAGCCATCTCGGCTCTTGATGCTTGGAAGCATTCAGAGTTTCTTTGCAGAAATTACATCCTAAATGGATTGTCGGATACGCTATACAATGTGTATAGTGTTAAGAAAACTGCAAAGGAACTATGGGAGTCCTTGGAATATAAGTATAAGATCGATGACGCGGGCACAAAGAAATTCATTGTGGGTCATTTTCTCGATTACAAAATGGTGGACTCTAAAACTGTTAAAAGTCAAGTGGAAGAGTTACAAATAATAATTCATGAAATTCATGCCGAGGGAATGGTAATTAGTGAAAGCTTTCAAGTGGCAGCAATAATTGAAAAGTTGCCTCCCGCTTGGAAAGATTTCAAGAATTACCTTAAACATAAACGAAAGGAAATGAATGTTGAAGCGCTTGCTATTCGTCTTCGACATAAACGAAAGGAAATGAATGTTGAAGTGCTTGCTATTCGTCTTCGGATTGAGGAAGAGAATAGGATTACGGAAAAGAAGTTGAATAATCTTCTTGTGGCGAAAGCCAATGTGGTGGAGCATGTTGATAGCTCCAAGGCCAATGGCAAGGCAAATGGAAAAGCCAAAGGCAAGTTTGGGCCCAGAAAAGGTGGTTCTAGTTTGAAACCAAAGGGAGGAATCTCCAAGAAGAAGTTTGGTGGAACTTGTTACAATTGTGGTATTGTGGGCCACAAGTCTTCCGAGTGCAGAAAGCCAAAGAAGCAAGCAAACATGGTTGATGTCATCTCGAATGAAGTTTTCGATATTCATTTGGCGGCGGTAATTTCCGAGGTGAATTTGGTGGGTTCAAACCCAAATCAGTGGTGGATTGACACCGGTGCTACTAGGCATGTTTGCTCAAACAAGGAAATTTTTAGTAGTTTGAAGCCCTTGAAAATGGTGAGAATTTGTTCATGGGAAATTCTGCCACGTCCGATGTGAAAGGTCAAGGAAAGGTGGTGCTGAAGTTGACTTCCGAGAAAGAGTTGACTCTCAACAATGTGCTCTATGTGCTCGAAATCCGAAAAAATTTGGTGTCAGATCGCTTTTGATTAAGCATGGTTTTCGTGTTGTGTTTGAATCCGATATGGTTACTTTGTCTAAAAGTGGAATGTTTGTAGGCAAAGGATATGTTTGTGATGGTATGTTTAAGCTTAGTGCTATGGTTGTAAAAGGCAATGTAATGGCTAATAAGCCTAAGATGAATGAAATGAATAATTCTTCCGTTTACTTGCTTGAGTCTTCCAATTTGTGTCATGGTAGACTAGGACATGTTAACTATGATACTATACGTAGATTAATTAACATGAATTGCATACCAAAATGTAAAATAGACTACAAACATAAATGTGAAACTTGTGTAGAGGCAAAGTTTATAAAACCTCCGTTCCATTCTGTTGTAAGAAATAATGAACCACTTGAGTTGGTTCACACAGATTTATGTGACTTCAAGTCAACACAAACACAAGGGGGCAATAAGTACTTTATGACTTTTGTTGATGATAGCACAAAATATTGTTATGTGTATCTTCTCAAAAGTAAAGATGAGGCTATAGAGAAATTTGTTCTCTATAAAAATGAAGTTGAAAATCAACTCAACCGAAAAAAAAAGTCATAAGAAGTGATCATGGTGGTGAGTATGAATTCCCTTTTGAAGGTATTTGTGCTCAACATGGGATAAAACATGTAACAACACCACCATACACCCCACAATCCAATGGAGTTGCCGAGCGGAAAAATCGGACTCTAAAGGACATGATGAATGCCATGTTAATAAGTCCGGGGTTACCGGATAACATGTGGGGAGAGGCCGTCTTGTTGGCAAACTATGTGTTAAATAAAATGCCCGGAAGAAAATAAATAAGAGCCCCTATGAATTGTGGCATGGAAGAGTGACATCATACTAATACATGTGAGTGTGGGGGTGTCTTGCAAAGGTTTCAATACCACCTCCCAAAAAGGTGAAAATTGGACCAAAAACTATTGATTTCATATTTATTGGGTATGCTCACAATAGTAGTGCTTATAGGTTTCTTGTGCATGAATCGAAAATTCAAGATATACACAAGAATACTATAATGGAGTCAAGAAATGCTTCTTTCTTTGAGAATGTGTTTCCATGCAAAAGAGATGAGGCAAGTTCATCTAAAAGGAGACATGATTCAATAGAAGAAGAAGAAGTAGAAGGAAGAAATCATCATGATGAAAATGATGAAGCGGAGGTCGAACCTCGAAGGAGCAAATGAGGTAGGGTAGAAAAAACTTTTGGCCCAGATTTTCTAACCTATATGCTTGAAAGTGAACCACAAAGTTATAAAGAGGCCGTGAGCTCTTCCGAAGGACCTTTGTGGAAAGAGGCCATTAAAAGTGAGATTGATTCCATTTTACAAAATCACACTTGGGAATTAGTGGATCTTCCTCTGGGAAGCAAACCACTAGGATATAGGTGGATTTTTAAAAGGAAAATGAAGACGGATGGAACAATTGACAAGTATAAGGCAAGACTTGTAATTAAAGGTTACAAGCAAAAGGAAGGCCTTGATTACTTTGATACATATTCTCCGGTTACAAGAATAACATCCATAAGAATTGTACTTGCAATAGCCACATTGCGGAATCTTGATGTACATCAAATGGATGTTAAAACAGCCTTTCTAAATGGGGATTTAGAAGAGGAAATTTACATGGAGCAACCGGAAGGATTTTCTACGCCGGGGCAAGAAAATAAAGTGTGCAAGTTAGTAAAGTCATTGTATGGCTTGAAACAAGCACCAAAACAATGGCATCAAAAGTTTGATCAAGCCATGATGGAAAGTGGATTTAAAATAAATGAATGTGACAAATGTATCTATGTTCGAGACACGGGAAATGGCTACATCATTTTGTGTCTTTATGTAGATGACATGCTTATCATAGGAAGCTGTGATAAAATGATAAAGTCCACTAAAGATATGTTGAACTCAAAGTTTGACATGAAAGATATGGGGTTAGCCGATGTAATCCTTGGAGTGAAAATTTCAAGAATATCAAATGGGCTTGCTTTAAGCCAGTCAAATTATGTGGATAAGATTCTTGAGAAATTCAGCAAGGGTGACTTAGTTATTGCTAGAACCCCAATAGACATGAGTCAACATCTATCAAAGAATAGAGATGACGCAGTTTCTCAAGTTGAATACTCGAGAATCATTGAAAGTCTAATGTACTTGATGAGTTGTACTAGACCAGATATTGCTTACACGGTTAGCAAACTGAGTCGGTATACAAGTAATCCTGGAGCGGAACATTGGAATGGTATAGTGAGAGTACTAAGGTACTTAAGATATACTCGAGATTATGCTTTACACTATACTAGACATCCAGCGGTAATTTAAGGGTATAGCGATGCTAATTGGATATCCGATATAAAAGACTCAAGGTCTACGAGTAGATTTGTATTCACATTAGCAGGAGCAGCTATATCATGGAAATCTTCTAAACAAACAGTTATAGCTAGATCCACGATGGAATCTGAGTTTATAGCGTTAGATAAATGTGGTGAAGAAGTCGAATGGCTATGCCAATTTATAGAAGATATTCCAAGATGGACGAAGCCCGTGCCATCAATATGTATACATTGTGATAGCCAATCAGCGATTGGAAGGGCACACAATCATATGTATAATGGTAAGTCTAGACACATTCGTCGAAGATATAATACCATTAGACAACTACTCTCAACTGGTACAATATCCATTGACTATGTTAAGTCAAAGGAAAATTTAGCGGATCCGTTAACCAAAGGGTTAAATAGA
The DNA here is from genome assembly GCA_022495995.1 of Adenophora triphylla var. japonica. Lineage (NCBI taxonomy): Eukaryota > Viridiplantae > Streptophyta > Magnoliopsida > Asterales > Campanulaceae > Adenophora > Adenophora triphylla. Next base: position 365,492 of record JAFEMH010001057.1, read on the forward strand.
GAGTTAGTTGAAAGCTCGACGAGGGGAATGGGACTTAAGCCTCTGAAAAGTTAAACACAGCGGAAAACCCAATCTAGATGACTGGAGATCCCAAGAACTAGATTCAATGGGACCACCTAACTGTTAAAAGACTTGTAGCATCACTGTGGGGGAATCAACCCCAAGTCCATTCCTATTAGTGACATCCCGAAAGGACAAGGATAAGCCTATGACTTTTAATGATTCTTACGCGTCAAAAATTCGAGCGGGGTAATACGGGTTACCTTTAAGAAATCACCTATGTGAGAGAGAAGTGGGGCCGCTTTGAGGAGAATTGTGTGAGGCTCAATTCTTAGACCCTCTCGCAGAACCAGGCGTATGTTCAGGGCCATGATTGAACATAGCTATGAGAATTGAAGTATGTTAGGACGATACTTGTGTCAAGCATATGATCGACTACACAAAAAGCATAACGATTCAAGGACATTGCATCTATCGATTTGCGAGTAGAGTAAATATGCTTGTATGAGAAAATATTTAATGGACATTCCCACATCTTTGTATGCAAGTTTTTGTCTGCCGGGCTTTATCACCATTCCACATTATTCCTTCACGTGGGGGATTGTTGGAAAAAAGTGTGTTTTGAAGGAAATAATGAGTTATTTTCTTAATTAGTTATTTGTCAAAATGACAAATTGATTGTTGGATTGTGTTCTACTCCATGAGTACATTGAAATCATATATTCATTTGTCTAAAATGGTTGAGAAATGAATGAGATATTAAGGCTCAAAGTAAATGGGTTGGAAAGCGGAAATGTGGTTATTACACATTGGAAAAAAATGGAAAAGTGGCTTAGTTTATATACTCCTACACTTTAGTAGGGAGTAAGATTGTGGTACATAGAGGCTCTCTCTCGCGTACAGGTGCGCAGAGGGGGGTGTAAATCATGGACCGAAATAGGCTTCGGGCTGCCGAACTCATGTGCATGCGCGTCCTGCGGACAGGAATGTAGCTCCGAAATAGCCTGTCCGCGTGAGCCCACTTTTTACATTTTTTTTCCAAACCCACGAGGCTGCCAATGAGGCGGGCGCCTGGACCTGACCCATGTGGACGCCTGGAATGCAGACCAAGGCTGCTCAGATGAACCAAGGCGAGGCGGGCGCCTGGACTATCTCATTCGGCCGCCTGGACGCCAGTAGGTGATGCCCCGTTTGAGCACCTGCGAGGCGGGCGCCTGGGTGGGTTCGAGGCGGGCACCTCGTTCCCAGCAGCTGAATACGCTGAAACTCTTCCAACGCCAAAAACATGCCTAAATGCTCTGTAACTGCCACAGGGAATTCAAAAGGCTATTGATTGTAATGGCATTGATGAAGAAAATTAAAACTTTGTTTTAATTTTTTGGGCAGTTTTTCCTTTAGGAAATATATAAATTGAAAGACACAACAACAACAAGATACAAAAATTTCCAGAAATCCTCTCCTCTCCATTTTGTTGCATATTGAACAACTATTTTCTTTGGCCTCCTGCATATTGCATTTGTGGTGATAACATTCAAGCATTTGACTTCAGCTCGCCGGAGGTATTATTGTGCAACCACCTTCCGATCAATCCGTTTCATCCTGGGAGGCAATTGTTCCGTAAAATCTCAAGCACAACGTGGTGAGGGGGCGAAATTTGTCTTAAGGAGAGTGTGATTTCACACGATTCGGACTTCAACGACAAATCCTTTTTCTTCTGTTGTTTATCTATTTGTTTTAAATTAGTTTTCTCTATTTTCCATTTCATTTTGTAATAGTTATTCCAACAGAATTGACATTCTTCCTTGGGCTTCAAATCAAACAATTTGATGAAGAAATCTTCCTCAACCAAGCCAAATACATAAAGGAGTTGATCAAGAAGTTTGGACTTTAAAATGCTAAAGCATATGACACTCCTATGGATACCGAAAATAAACTTGATAAAGACTTAAAAGGTAAAAAGGTTGATCAAACTTTATATTGAGGTATGATTGGCTTATTACTTTACTTAACTGCTAGTGGAACTTATATTATGTTTAGTGTTTGTGTTTGTCCTCGCTATCAAGCTGATCCTAGAGAAGCACATTTAAGTGCGGTCAAGCATATAATCTGCTATCTATCTGGGACTACTAATCTTGGACTTTGGTATTCCAAATTCGAATTTCTAACTTGTAGGTTATTCAGATGCAGATTATGCTGCTTGTACCATAGATAGAAAAAGCACTAGTGGAACATATCGCTTCCTTAGAAATAGACTAGTTGCTTGGGCCAGCAAAAAGAAAGCCTCAGTTTAAGTTTCAACCACAGAGGCTGAATACATTGCTGCTGGAAGTTGCTGCTGTCAAATACTTTGGATGAAGCAATAGTTGGTTGACTATAAAATCAATGAAGGAAATTTCCCAATCATGTGTGACAATACCTCAACAATTTCATTCTCCAACAATCCTGTCATGCACTCAAAAACCAAACACATAGACATCAAATATCATTTTCTCAAATACCATGTGGAAAAAGGGAACATCCATTTAAAGCATGTGGGTACAGAAAATCAAATTGCTGACTTACTCACAAAGACTCTTGACTTCAAAAGGTTTACTTTTCTTAGATGAGAAACGTGTATTCTTGAACTTAAATAAGTCCATATGCTTTTTGTTACTAATTTATGTTAAGTATGTTGTTTAGGTTAAAGTCCTGATGAGGTTTCAAATACCTCACCCCTGTTGAACCGCGTTTATCAAACTGCATGCATCAAGATCGCATGTTATTACAAACCGCGTTTCAACACTTGATATTTTCTTACTATCATTTCTTAGCTTTGAAGAATCTTCAGCAAGTGGTTTGATATTTCTTATATTAGAAGAAAATTAGTTTTTATGAAGGTATATCACACTGCATGCCACGTGGACCCATGTAAGTTTTCTAAATTTATTATTTGGTACTTATCTCTTTTGAGATAAATTAATTGCACAAGGGTACTTTTGCAATTATTTTTACCACGTTCTATTGAAATTCAAATGCATTTAATGCTTGGAAATATTTTCCCCAATCCTTCACATCAGCCGTCATTTGCTACGTGAAAAAGGTGAAAGGATGGTACTGTTGAGGTGGTTAAACTTAGTGGGATATTAGACCATGCACATCGGTGACTCTCCAAGTGAGAGTCACCCCCAAAAAAAAAAAAAAAAAAGAAAAAGCAAAGGAAAGGAAAGTCACGAAATGCCATGACTCCGGGCAATTTGTTGCCCTTCGGTTGACCCCGGTTGTGCAATTTCTTTTTTTTTTTTGATCTAATTATTTTGATTTTGTATTTATATAAATATATTTTTAAAATTAATATATTTTATATATTAATTTTATTTTTAAAAGGTTGGGTTGGGTTGGGTTGGGTCGAGGTCACTGATGGAAGTATAAATTATATAAGGTTGGGTTGGGTTGGGTTGGGTGAGAGAAATTAATATTTTACTTGAGGTTGGGTTGGGTCAGGGTCACTGATGGGGATGGTCTTAGAACCATCATGTCATATTTTCACGCCATCCAAGAGACACCACATATTACCCATTTTGTATTTCTGTTTACCTTCACCGTCATTCACCTCCAACTGTACTTTTTTTTGTCTTTTATACTTTCTCTCTCTATACTCTCTCTCTCTTTACTCACTGTACTCCATGGCACCAAAGAGACCACGAGCACCTGCAATTCCTAAGATTCCTAGGGTTCCTAAAGCCCCCAAGAAATCCTTCAATGACATGGTATGATCTAAACCTTCTTCTTTGATTTCTACAAATCTGCCATGGATGAACTTGTAAAACCCTTCGTATGCCTGAAAATTTCTTTTGGTGATTAAACCTTCATTTCTTCATCTTTTTGAATATTTTATGTTGGGTTTTGTTCGTTTTGCCTAAATGATTTCAATTTCAAAGTTTATTTGATGATCAATATATGTTTTGGATGCTAATTTTAGGATTTACAATTGTTGGGTTTTCGAAACCCGCTTTCTATTTCTTCACATTTATGTGATGATTCTGGGCAAAAGTCATGCTTTTGACCTTATATTGTTGTTCTATATCTCTTATGGATAATTTTGACATATTATATGCTTAGTTTGGTGCACATTTATCATGTCTCTGTTCTTGGTGTTCTTCGTGTGTTCATAAAGATATTCATGTCATCTTCAGAAAATGCTCTATATGTTGGATTGTATGATTCTTGATTCATGTTTTTCCATACTTAGAAAAATTTTGATTTTTTTTACTTTGGATACTTTAGAACCTCACTTCATAAAACCTCATATTGGCTTGTTAGAAACTGCATGCTACTCTTTGATAAATCGCATGTTGAAAACCGCATGTTTTCTTGGTTAGTAAAACCTCATGTTGTTTCTCAAACCGCATAATGTCTAAACCGCATGCTACTTTCTATGATTATTCTCTTTTAATGCCTATGTAAACTACATAGTTCACTTAGGAGTTGAAAAAATTTTATTTCTCAACCGCACTATTGCCAAACCGCATGTGAACTGTGTCTTCTTAAATATGGATCTAACTTAAGAATTTTTTGTAGGATCCTCACTTCTTTTTACCAGGCTGGGAGATAAGAGAAAATGAGTTGTATCAAGATGCTTTGGGAAGGGAGATGATTAAAAAGATTAGAGCTTCTGGAATTCTTCCCCACTTCAACAAAAGGCAGAACTACACAATTCCCTCTTATGTTGATCATTTTTAAGCTAATGCAACTGCTGGAGTCAGAGACTTGGGAAATGGAAGGCTGATTCCCTGCTTGACCGCAAACGTTAAAGGGATGGATGTCAGCATTGATTACATGGATATAAGGGACACTTATGAATTTCGTGTGCTTAAGGCTAAAGAAAGAGTTTCTCAAGAGGTTCAAGATGCAATTGCATGTCTTCCAACCCCAACTGGGAGATATAAGGTTGTTCCAAGAAAGGAATTTGGGGAGCTAATGTCTTACTTATGCTTTCTCTCTGGCAAATCCTTCTGTGGCAAGAATGGCAACCACAACAACTTTACCAGGCAACAGTGGATGTACTGCTCAACCATTTTCTCAGAAATTCCACTACATTGGCCCAAAATTTTGATGAAGGAGTTGTCTGCCCACATACATCCTTACAAATCCAAGACAAGGGGAGTTAATCAAAGGTGGAGGCCTTTCTGTAGGCTGCTTACAACTATTTTTGGGAACTATGCTCATTTGGAGGAGCATAGAAAGTAAAATCTTGAGTTGATGCTGGACTGGTACTCAAGTGAAGAATCTCTGGGTTTGAGTATCTGCTATGCTTTCAGGTATAAAAATGGGAAAGAAACCTACAAAGAGCTATGGGATAAAGATATGATAATTGTCTATTTTATAGACACTTATATGATAAATATTTACTTTATTTAGTTTAGTTTAAATCATTTTAGTTTAATTTAGCTCATATTTATACTTGTTTCACGAATTTTATACTTGGTGGTATGTTTTTATGATTTGACAGGAGTTAGGTACATTTTTGGAGTAAAAACGGCATGGAGTAAAGCTTATGGGAGTAGAAGGATCAAAATTGGAAAAAGAAAATTGAATCAGACCAAACCAGCAGGTGCTCGGCCGAGTACCCCCATAGACTCAGCCGAGCAGATCAAAGCCGAATGGACATGTCTTCTGGAAAGTTGTGCTCGGACGAGCAGGTCTATGACTCGGCCGAGCAGCACCTGTTCTCAGCCAAAATGTGTCTTTTCAAAATGAGGAGGATTTTGGAGAAATGGGTGCAACTTTTGACCCAAACACCTATAAATAGGACATGTAATCAGTAATTTAAACATCCAAACATCTAGAAACTATTGTAAACATACCCTAATACAATTAGCAATTCATAAACATTATTACTTCGAGATTTGTAAGATCTACTGAGTGTTATTGAGATATTTTGAGATTGAATAAAGTAAGCAATTGAAGATTTATTTCCAAACATTATTATTTGAATAAGAATATATTTCTCTTCCGCATTATTTATGTCTTATTCATCTTTATTTGTCATGATATTCATCATGGTTAGTGAGTAATACCCCAATTTCTTGGGGTTGGAAACTAGACTTTATGTGTTCATCTTATTAAATCATGATTCTCTTCCTCTTCTCATCTTTTAATCAATTTTCTTCATATCATTTTTAAACGTCTACGAATATGAATACTTCCATACTTGTATGAATCCTAGTTAATCAAGAGATGGACTTAACCATGAATCTTGATTAACGGAACCATATGAATCAAACTAGGCAATATTAATCACGAAAGTAGATTAATTTCCTAGGGATGATCCTTTAGTGGAAAATATGTGAATTTAATATAAACTTAATGGGGTTTGACTAAAGTACGGAACCATCGAGAGAAAGGTCGTGTTAGTCTTAAAATACATGTGCTATTTTGCTTGATCGTGAGAAGGTAGCACGAATAGCGTATCATTCTTGATTATGACTTGATCATTTTTATAAAAGCATGGCTGTTTGAGTTCCAATCCCGGGAATACATTCATCATATAAAATTTAATCTAATTTAGAATAATATTGCACCTTTTCTAGATAATCATAAACAAAACAAATCCCCCAATCCATTCTTCATTCATAACTATTAATTAAAACCAATTATTAGTCTATAGTAAGCATTGTCCATGTGGGATCGACCCGCATTTGCCATTTCTATACTAAATCTACACCGTGAACTTGCGAATAATAAACTAAGCCGATAGGTTTTGGCTTAACAAGTTTTTGGCGTCATTGCCGGTGTCAACGGATTACTATTTTAATAATTGTTTTTACATATTGTTTTTTTTCATTTTGTATTTTATTATTTTTTATTTTGTGTCTAACATCTACTTCAAGAATATTTAGTATTTTAATACTTTTTAGAATGAATGATGGAAGTAAATAATAAAGGAGAACCAGCTACACCACCACCTAGAACCCTACGGGACTTTGTTAATCCAAGTACCCCGGGTACTAGATCACCGATATATGTGCCAAATGCCGATGTGGCTAACTTTGAGATCAAGCCGCAACTACTACATATGGTTATGAACAACCAATTCAGCGGAATGGCATTTGAAGATCCTTACCTCCATGTCCAAACCTTTTTGGAGTATTGTGACATTACCTGAATTGTCGATGTCACATCGGAGGTAATAAGGATGCACCTTTTTCCTTTCTTACTAAAGGATAAGGTGAAACAGTGGCTAAATTCAGTCCCACCCAACTCTTTAACAACATGGTAACAAGTTCAAAAGGCATTCCTTGGGCGTTTGTTCCCTCCAAGCAAGACCGCTCAAATTCGGAACAAGATCACAAAGTTTAGCCAAAGAGGAGATGAGTCACTCTATGATGCATGGGAGAGGTATAAATAACTTCTAATAATGTGCCCCCACTATGGTCCAGAGAAGTGGTTAATTTTACACACCTTCTACAACAGTCTCTCATTTAAAATAAGAGAGACAATTGATGCCACTTTGGGAGGTGCGTTGATGAACAAGGTCGTGGATGAAGCGTACGAATTGATAGAGAACATTGCTTTAAACCATTATCAATGGTCAAACGAGAGGGATCAACCTCAAGGGACTCCAGGTAAGTATAATGTTCATAAAGTTAGTCTTTTGTTCTCTAAAGTTGATATGCTTCTAAAATGTTTGAAACCTTGAATTTAAATCTGGTGGCAAATGTTAATGTTATTTGTGAATTATGCGGGTCAAACTCACATAGTGTAGAAAGTTGTGAATTGCTTGACACTACCTCTAGTGATCACGTAAATTACTTTAACTCATATGGGCAAAAGGGTGGTACATATTCAAACACATACAACCCGGAATGGAAAAATCACCCTAATTTTTCTTATAGGAGTAATAACGTTTTAAATCCACAACCTTCTACACATCCACTGAAATTGCCACAAAAGAATTTCAATGCTAATCCTAGTGCTTTCCCTCCCCCTAAATCTAAGTTGGATATTATTATAGATTTTATTTTTGAAAATAAGAACGTTCAAGAAAAGACCAACAATGAGTTTGGGGAATGCTTTAAATTGTTGAATGCTAGGTTTGATAATTTAGCCGCTCACAATAAAATGTTTGAAAATCAACAAGCTCAATAGGCCAACACCTCGCATTGACCACAAGGGAGTTTTCCCGATCAACAAGAAAGGCCCAATGAGCATGCCAATGAGTTATTAACTAGGAGCGAAAAATAGTTGGTAGATCCCCCTCCCAAGGAAAATATCAAACCGAATGAGGAGAATGCTAGTCCAACCCCACCAATGGTTGAGACTAACAAAGAGATTGAGAAGGGGACGGAATCCCCTAAAATTTCTAGAACTTATGACCCGCCGATACCATACCCTCAAAAGTTGGTAAAGGCAAGGTTAGATAAACAATTTACAAAATTTCTAGAAGTTTTAAAATCAATTTATATAAATATTCCTTTTACCGATGCATTGCAACAAATGCCCTCTTATGCAAAATTTTTAAAAGATATTCTTTCAAACAAGGGGAATTTAGAGGAAAATGAGACCGTCATTTTGGCGGAAGATGTTAGTTCCATTTTACAAAGAAAACTTCCTCCCAAACTTGAGGATCCCGACACTTTTTCTATTCCATGTAACATCGGTAAGTTTAGTATTGATAATGCAATTCTTGATCTTGGGGCTAGTGTTATCCTATTACCACTTTCTATTAGCAAGAGACTCGGTATGGGGGAACTCAAACCCACCAACATTTCTCTTTAATTGACGGATCGTTCCATCAAATACCCAATAGGTATTATGGAGGATGTGCCTTGTCGTATAAGGAAATTAATCATCCCTATCGACTTTCTAGTTATTGAGATGGGAGAAGACCATCACATTCCCGTCATTTTAGGCAGACCATTACTTTCCATAGTTGGGGCAATTATCGATGTTAAGAATGGTAATATCGCTTTAAATGTCAGGGATGAAAAGGTCGAATTTAACTTTACAAAATTATGAATGATTCTCATCTCAAAAATCCTTGCTACGAAGTTAATGTTCTTGAAAAAATAGCAAGGAGATTGAAAAATCACAATATAAAGGCCTATTAGAAAAGTGTCTTATAAACAAGGATTCTTTAGATTGTAACAATGATAATGACGTGCTCGACTATCCTATATACCTTAATGCTAACCGAATAGCAAAGGATGAGAACACCAAGTTTAAAAAGTTTAAGGCTAAAGCGGAGCCATCCAACAAAAAGGTGAAAAGTAAGGCACCAAAAAAGCGAAGCGCGCCGGGACGGCGCATGTACAAGGATTATAGACATTCAATTTCGCCAATAAACAGTGCGGGATGGCGCATATGCAAGGATCATAGATATTCGATTCCGCCAACAACCAGTGCGGAATGGTGCATTTGTAGATACTTTAGACAATCAAAATACCGTCTCACGCTCATTCCGGTTAAGAAAAAGGGGTCAATCTAATGAACTTAAACAAGCATCATCGGAATGGTAAATCGATGGATTATATTTTTTATAAAATTTTACCATTTTTAGTGTATATTATTATTATTATTATTTTATTAATCTTTGTTTTTGTCACTCTCCCCAAAGCCCTCTCGTCTTCTTCACTCTCTATCTCCAAACCCGAGCTCCGAAAAAACCACCACCGCCTCAGTAAGTTTATTTCCCCAACCCCCATTTTAATTTTGTTATTACTTTGTTTTTGTAACATTGGGGACAATATTTGTCTAAAGTATGGGGGGGGAGAAAAATATTTGTATTATTTTTTCTTAGTTGCATTACATATTAGTTGCATGATAATCTAGTTTCTCATATCTTCTTTATGTATCCATTAGTTAGTTGCATGTTAAATTTGAGCATTTTCTTAAAAAAAAAAACCTATGATCATTTTATGATTCTTACTTACTAGTTGCCTTAGTATACTCATCATTTATCCTTTTATTCATCTTTTTATCATTTCAAAAATTTAGAAAAAGATTCTTAACGATGCATTGGAAAGTAGATAGAAAATCGTAAATGAATATAGGTTAATAGAGTTTACTAAAGCAAAGCATTGTTTTGATTAATGAAGCTTTGGATCATTTGGCGCTTGGATATGATATATAAACTTGTGAAAAAAGTTAGAAAATTCTTTTTATAAAAATGCTCCATGAAGTGTACACTGCGAGACTTTGATTTTAATTTCTTTTAGGATACCCGGGTCGTTTTGCACATCTTGAAATCACTACCTTCACTATTTTCATCCTATCATTTCCACTATCAAGGCTAATTGATTATTAATTTTACTAAGTACATATTATTTAGATTATCCACTCAAAAATCTAAATGAATAAATCATTAAAAGAGCGTGATGACCAAAAAACAAGGATATATTGTTCCACTATTATATTTAAGGACTCATGTCATACATAATCATTATCCTTGAATTTTTCCACTATCATCCTCCGCTCCATTTTGTGATTCAAATTGCGCATCATATTATGGGTATTTTTGAAGTATAAATAAAGATTATTGTTTTTAATGGTACATTTAGAGTATAAAACACTTTTTTCACAAGTCACTTAAGGGGTGAAAGTTTTGATAATCCATTCTTATGATCCAAAAGTTCATTGTTGATACATTTTGCTTTTGCTTGGTAAAGTCTAATTTATTCTATATTAACTTATAATTTTTATCTATTATCCAATTTCTTCCTAGGATTTAAATCTCTTAGGTTATAAAAGGCATGGAATAATAGAGAGGAGGTAATTTTCTAAGACAATAACTTATAACACTTCTCTAAAGGGACCAACTCATTTCTTTCTTTTCATATTCATCATATTGCATTATTCCCCATTTCTATACTTTGATTTTAAACTTTCTTGGGGACAAGCAAGAATTTAAGTGTGCGGGAGTTGATAAATATCTATTTTATAAGCACTTATATGATAAATATGTACTTTATTTAGTTTAGTTTTAATCATTTTAGTTTAATTTAGATCATATTTGTACTTATTTCGCGGATTTTATACTTGGTGGTATGTTGTTATGATTTAACAGGAGTTGGGTACATTTTTGGAGTAAAAACGACATGGAGTAAAGCTTATGCGAGTAGAAGGATCAAAATTGGAAAAAGAAAATTGAATCACACCAAACCAGCAGGTGCTCGGCCGAGCACCCCTATAGACTCGGTCGAGCAGATCAAAGCTAAATGGACATATCTTTTGGAAAGTTGTGCTCGGCCGAGCAGGTCATATGACTCGGCCGAGTAGCACCTGTTCTAAGCCAAAAGGTGTCTTTTCAAAATGAGGAGGCTTTTGGAGAAATATGTGCAACTTTTGACCCAAACACCTATAAATAGGACATGTAATCAGTAGTTTAAACATCCAGACATCTAGAAACTATTGTATACATACCCTAATACAATTAGCAATCCATAAACATTATTACTTCGAGATTTGTAAAATCTATTGAATGTTCTTGAGATATTTTGAGATTGAATAAAGAATGAAACTGAAGGTTTATTTTCAGCCTTTATTATTTGAATAAGTATCTCTTTCTATTCCTCATTATTTATGTCTTATTAATATTTATTTGTATATTTATCAGGGTTAGTGAGTAATACCACAATTTCTTTGGGTTGAAAACTCGACTTCATGTGTTCATCTTATTAAATCATGCTTCTCTTCATCTTCTCATCTCTGAATCAATTTTTTTCATATCATTTTTAAACGCTTACGAATATGAAAACATCCATATTTGTATGAATCCTAGTTAATCAAGAGATGGACATAGCCGTGAATCTTGATTAACGGAACCATATGAATTAAACTAGGCAATATAAATCACGAGAGTAGATTAATTGCCTAGGGATGATCCTTTAGTGGAAAATACGTGGATTTAAAATAAACTTAATAGGTTTTTACTATAGTACGGAATCATCGAGAGAAAGGCCGTGTTAGTATTAAAATACATGTGCTATCCTGCTTGATCGTGAGAAGGTAGCACGAATATCGTATCATCCTTGATTATGACTTGATCATTTTTATAAAATCATGGTTGTTTAATTAATAAATGGTTGTTTGAGTCCCAATCTCGGGAATACGTTCATCATATAGAATTCAATATAAGTTAGAATAACATTGCACCTTTTCTAGATAATCATAAACAAAACAAATCCCCCCTAATCCATTCTTCATTCATAACTATTAATTAAAAGCAATTATTAGTCTATAGTAAACATTGTCCTCATGGGATTGACCCGCATTTGCCATTTCTATACTACATCTACACTATGCACTTGTGGATAATAAACTAAGCTGATAGGTTTTTGGCTTAACAAGATATCATCCCCACCAAAGAACCCTATGTCACAATGAATCCAGAAACTGCTGAAGATGCAATTGGGAAGGTGGTAAAAAAGGCAAGAAAAGGAAAGAGTAATGCTGGACCTCCTCTAAAGAAAGTCAAAATTGCACCTGCACTAAAACCGCAAGGAGGTCCATCTGTTGGTGAGCCATGTAGGGCTAAGCGGTTGAAGAAAAAGTGGGTACTTGAATATGAGCCAATTATTGAATAAGAGGTTGAAAAGGTGATTGAAGAGGTTGAAGATGCTTCTGAGGTTGAAAGGTCAGATCTTGCAACTGCTGCAAGGTTGGCTAAGGAGAAAATTACCTCTGATGAAGACCTGCTAATGTTTCAGAGAGAGGAGTTAGAGAGGTTGGAGAAAAGAAAAGAAGAGAGGCTAGCTGCTAAAGCTGTAAAAGGCAAGATGCCTGAACCACAACCATCTCCTGAACCGCAACCCTCTATAGAATCGCAAGGTGATGATGAGGTTCAGGTGGAGACTCCAAATAAAAAATTTAAAATGGCTTGCAGGAAGACCTCAACCAAAGGGAAACCTCAAAAGAGGACTATTGAGGATGTTAAAAGAGGTGTCCAGAAATTCAACTATATTACAAAGAGGTTGGCCCAGAACTTTGGGCAGTTTTATGAACTTGGCAACCTAATCAATCCAATGGATAGGGAAACAGACTCCTACTTCAACAAAGATTTATCCTCATCCCCTTCCTCTGCCACTGGCCTAAATAACCTAAACCTCCCCTTCCACGATTATGAAACCCCTCTCCCTCCTGCCTTTAGAGATTGGTCACCTCAACCATCAACTGGACTTGCTATCTCCACTTCTAACATGAGAGGTCCAAGTGATGATGATAAATCCCCACCCATATCTCAACCCCAAATTCCCCTTAGGGCCAGACTAGAGGAGTGGACTGAGGATTCAATTTTTTTTTCTGAGCCTCCTCCAAGGTCTAAAATGTTGGGTTTTGGGATTACAAACGCAGCGAAAAAATATTTATACAACAACAAAACCCTAGCCCTTAAATCCGTCTAGCATGAAGATTAGAAACATGAAATAGAATTTACATACCTTAATGCAATTTGTTTGTTCGAAAAACGGATCATCAAAGCGAATCTCAAAACGAATCTCAAAAATCGTTGATGAAGGTTTTTGATCTTCTCCTTGTTGTTTACTTGGTGATGAATCAACGATTGAAGTCTTTAAGCTTTTGGTGATAAAGTAATCACCCTCTATCGGTAATCCACACGCGAACAGACCAAAAACACTTCTTGTTGGATTGCTAGATGATCCCCGATTATTGAAACGTTTTTCAATAATCAATGGCTTTTGGTAGAATGAATCTATGGAATTTGTTCTTTGATTCGTAATCAAAATCAACCAATTAGTGTTTCAAAAACTCTAATTTTTGTCACCTATGGCTGGGACAAAAGGTTTCTATTTATACTTGTTATAAATCCTTAACCTTTAGGAAAAAGAGTCCTTTTTCCAAGCCAAAATGGGCTTTCAGCGCCGCCAGGATAACTCGTCCCCAGGGGCACGAGTCGTGAGCATGACTCATCCCATAGGGCACGAGTTGTCCCCTTTTTCCTGCAGCCTGATACACTCGTCCACCAAGGCACTAGTCGTCCCAACCATTGGGCACGAGTCGTGTCGTAGGGGACGAGTCGTCCCTTGCTTTTCAGCCTCTGATTCATTCGTCCCTTCACAAGGGAATAGTTGGGCCAACTGGGTACGAGTCGTCCCCTGACCCTAGAAAACACCTTTTAAGCCATTTTCAATCCGTTCTTTTGTGTGTGACCCTTTAGAATTATATTTTATGTTGGTAGTGAGTTGAAACATCATCCTCACAAGACATAAGTGACTTCTAGCAAGTCATTATGTCCACCCAATTAAATATAACATCAAAGCTTGATTCCTTGATAATCAAATGTCACAATCCCTTTGTCCACAATGTCCTATTGAACATGAGTCATGGTCCATGTCAACTCACATGTTCAATGCTTTCCCGATTCCGAATATGTTGATAATCCAAATGCATTTGATCTCTATCAAATCACTTGAGTGTGGCCACACATTTCATCAACATCATTCATCGAGGGGCCCAAGCAAACATCTCTCTCAAACAGAGAGGGACAAATCCCATCTTGACTTATCATTCTTCCCTACAAGAATCCAATCGTGCTAACATAGCCCTTATTGCTATCCGATTAAAGATAGTGTTAGACTATATCAAACACAACGTTCATCATGTGGAAGACGATGATAATCTCAGGTTCAAAGGATTCAATAACATGACTATCATGAGATTTATTCACGAAATATATGACTATAGACCATGTCATAAATCTCATCGGTAGGTCATGTCCAATACTTGTTCTCTAGCAAGTATCCATAAGTGTACACATGCATATAATCATCTCCATGATTATCCACTACCAACTTATACTAGTTATTCATAATAACTAGGGACACAGTTCAATATAATATACGAGTTCAATCAATGTGTATAACGGTCACTCAGAGTTTAAAAGAATTTGAAAAGGTGACAGGTGTCCTTTATTCCAGAATGTGGTATGAGGTCCAAGCAACCTTATCAACAAATTCTGCACAAAGGGACAAAATTGGACACGTGGTGCAATCAGACCAAGCCAGCATTGTACTTGCTAAAACTGTCTCAAATGACTACTTTTTGGTGCAAGGGTATAAATACTATTAATCTTCATCATTTGAATATTGCTTGAGAAAATCATTTAAGAGAGTACTTTGAAGATTTGAAGAAAATTTCCAGATTTCCAAAATCCTTTGAATCTCCATCTTCAAACCTTCATACCTTCAATAACAAACTTCCAAGACCAGAAATCAAGAATTTGTAACACATCAAATTTATTGAGCTCTAAATCGTATAGATCTAAAGAGCCTTAAATTTTGATATCACACACACACCTTACTTGATTAATCATATATATATTATATCATATGAGATACACCGGTTATAGTTTAGGATTTGCTTAATTGTTTAAATTTTAGATTTGAGTTTTGATTCTTGTAATCTTGTAATCCCCCTCAATATCTAATACAAATCTAATAGTTAGAAAATCCAAGACTAACCATCTTGGTAGTGGATGTAGATCATTTACGATTGAACTACTCCTAATCTTGTATTCTTTATTTTTTGCATTTTCTTCATTGTTCATAGTTTAATCTAATTTGTAACAGTTATTCACCCCCCCTAGTTGTTTTTCACCCTTGTTGTCCCTTTGGGATCAACAGAGAAGAAGAACGAAAAGTGTAGGGAGTTTACCTAGTAAATCATGAGTTTTTAACGGGTAGCCTTTACAAAGGCTTGAGATTCAAAGGCTTGAGATTCAAAGATGGAGATCACCAAGAACGAACTTGAGAGAGTATTTGAGGGTGTTTTGTGTGCTCTTTCAGGGAGAGAACCCAACAAAATGTTGTTAGGAAAGAAACCTCTAAACAAGGAGGAGGAACCTTGTATTTATAGTTGTCCAAGACTTGATGGCCAATAAAAGGAGTTGTAAGTAAGGTAGGAATCAATGGAAAGGTTCTAGGAAGTCACAAATAAAAAAATTCCCAGATTGAAGGAGTTATCGACAATAAAGAGATCGAATTCGAAAAGGAAAGTGAATCATAGTCGAAAGAAAGATTTTATCACGCGAGACACATTTCTCAAGCGAGACAAGCATCATAGATTTCTCATTTTGCCCTCTCTAGTTATTCTGTTAGTCAGTTAAGTCCAAAACTAACGAGGTTAGTCAGAAACCTAATGAAACTTGACAAAATTTATGAATCTTCATCTGAACACAAAAGCCAGAACAAGAGTAGTGTAATCATGTAATATAAGTTCAGAATGGGGTGTCTAAAGTGGCCCTCGACAACATGGCTTATGAAAGAAGTAGTATTGTAGATAGAAAAGACACCATTCTGAACATTGAGATGGTCGTGCTAGATAGCTGCCTATGTATACCGGAGGGGAATCAGACTAAACATAGTTCGACTTCAAATATACTCTAAAAGGCTATTTTAGGTATTTTAAAAATAATTTTAAAAAACAAAATTTGTAAGTAAAGGTAAATTTATATTAAGGAAACAACATTATGACCCAATTCTGAAGATACTCGATTGTTGATGAAGTTGTTGAGGCGTTTTCTGAGTTTACTGACTTCGTCAAAGGCATTTAAGCACACAAACTCCGCTTACCCAGTTACCTATAGTAAATCCTTACCATGTGTTTTCTAAACCTTATACATCATTTTCCAGAAAAGTCAAAAAAATATTAGGTTCTTCCGCTCCCCATCAAGTTAAAGAATATGTACAATCTTCTAGATTTGATAGTTATCAGCTTCCCGCCATTTTCTGGTGAACATCTAGTCTCTTTAGATCTTCCTAGTGATCTTCCCAGATCATGTCTTGCACAGGGATATACTCATATCCATTTTGGAGCTGTTAAATTAGCTCTCACTTTTCATGGCCGAAAAGGACTCCCTACGTTCTCTCGTATTGCTTTAGTAGATACTCGTTTTGTTGAATACCAACATGCGTGTATTGGTACTATCCAAACCACTTTGAACGCTGGCACAGTCTTTGTTACCTTCTACCCAAACTTCAATATGCCTCTAAATGACCCCCTCGTTTACATGCCTCTCAAGGTCCAGATCCAGATTGGAGGTACAACCCAGGTAAACACGTTCCAAGGAACCTTCCATTACCAAATGGTTTACCGAGTATAGAACCACTGCCTAGATCTCATGGTTCCTGGTCAAGAGAATTCAGGAGACGCGCTGCTTCTTGATATTGACTCAAATGCAACGCCGACTTGCACTTATGTTTCGAGACAACCGACTAACCGAGCCGCTCAAACTCCTCCCGGAGAAATGGGTAACCGAGCTATGAGCAAATCCACCAAGTACCTCAAGCTCCCTGTTCATACCACACTGCACTGTAATTTGTTTGTCACTACGATGGACGAGTTGAAGTGAAATTCTCATATCCTCAAGAAGAGAATTCCGATGTATCCCCTACAGGTGTACACCTGATTGAATCCGAGCCACCAGATCCACCGGTTGTCAGACACATATGGTGGGATGTTTGTGATTGCCCTGCTTGTCTAGATGAAGATTTCAAAGTTGAAGCAGATGAAGACATTCCCCCAAGAAGAAGAAGAAGATCCTCCTCCCAGCAAAAGCTAAAGGAGAGATATGAAGCAGGTGATACCACTGTTGGAACCCTTGGAGAACCATCCGGAAAATTTGACTATTATGTCACTTATCCAAACAAATCTCCCCACTGACTCTCGCCTCCTCCACCATGCAAACCCAATCTACCTCCATCACTTCCTCCATCCTACCAAAAGGCCCTTTCCAGAATCCATAAAAGCCCTTTACTCCATCCACCACCAGATACTTGCCATATGATTTCCTTAACCCATGCCTTGATCCAAAATCACAAGAATACCAAGATGAGTTTCCTCCACTAACCTCCTTTGAATTTCCCCATCAAAGAACCAAGCATGAATGGAAAATCCAAAATCCTACTTCAATTGGTGCTTCAGGAAATACAAAGTCGATTAGCCCAGCCGAAGCAACTCTAAATTGGCAAAGTGAGAATGCAGTCGCTCAGAACAAGGCTTTGAATCATCTTATCTCTCAGCAAACTAGGTTTGTGAGAACCCAAGAAAGCCTTTCTTCAAGGATCAAGAACCTAGAAGGAATGATTGGAGAAATTCGCCACAGAATTCAGATGCTACACCAAGAACTGCTGCAGATCATTCAGACTTCCCCGGCATCCCGGGCCACGCTCTTTCCCAAAAGGAAGCAGAAATGAAGTTTCTCAAAACCCAACTTCAAGATCTTGAGCGGCAACACAAGCAACAAAGGGTGTCAACCCTACTTGATGATCCTTGGAGGCTACCCACAACCCCTTTTGTCAAGCCCACATATGATCCACAGCCAATTCCAACTTCTTCCCTGAAAGAATCATCCCCTTCTCTTTCCCTTTGGGCTTCAGTACCCTTGACTGTTGCAAAGCCAAAATCAACTCCCATTGATCCATCATCCTCTACAACCTTTGCAGCCCAGCAGATACCCGTACCTCCCCAGAAGACCCAATTATCCTCCCGATAGAAAAAATGAACCCAGTTTCATCTTTTCTACGCTCTCTAACCCAAGATAAACCCGTTCCAACATCCAGTTCGGCCTCAACCTTTATAGGACCAATCATTGATGATAGTCCTGAATCCCTTGATGCCTTCGAACACTTGTTCATGGCAGAACCAGAGCAAACCTTCCATGGAGAAACTGAACTCGTTGATTCAGATCTAGATGAGTCCACAAACCAAAATCTACCACCGAATAACCCGAAATCCAAGTCCATTCCTCGAGCTGACACGAAACAGCAATTTACCTTTGATGATATCTCACCCTCCAAATGGCGAGAAATAAGTGTTGAAATGGTGACATGGTGTTCTGCTGAACTCCAGTACTATTCCATAGAGATAGTTATCAAAAGATTTTTGGCCCGACTTCAAGGTCGCCTTCGGGATTGGTACCTTAGCCTCGGCGAATACCGACAATTGCAAATCCAACAATGCCCCTCACCTGAAGAATTCATGAACATCATCTATTCTGAATTCATTGGAAATCCAGTTGAACATACGATCCGTGCAAGAGAAGAATTTTTGAAAATGAAGTGTTGTTCATTCCAAAAGAAGGATCTTGAGAAACATTACAATCGCATGTCTCAGCGATTCTATTGCCTCAATGGCATTGATGATATTAATCTCAAACAGGTCTTTCTCAACTCTTTCCCGGAGTCCCTTGGGAATGAAGCCTACAGAGCATTAGAGGCAAAAAATGCAACGGTGGCACAAACCTCTCTTGGTGGCCTTTACCAATTGATACTCAATGCTGTAGATAAGCTGTGCAACCAAAAGAAATTCCTTGTCGAGTTTGAAAAAACTGGCAAGCATCTTGGTTCAGCATGTGATGATAAGTATCTCCGTATCAAATGCAAAGATAAGTCAAGTCCGTAGCTGCAGCCCATACGAAGAAGAAGGCACACTCAAAGAAGATCTCCAGATCAAGCTTCTCTGAGAAGTTTTCTTGGAAAAATCCAAAGGCCAAAAAGAAGTGGAAGTTCATAAGGAAGAAACCCCAGCGTGGTAAAAACGTCTGATAGATGTTATATTTGTCAAAAGAAAGGACATTTTGCGAGGGATTGTCCAGACAAGAAGAAATCCCAAGCATTAATCCAGACGCTCAACCGTATCGAGCCGCTGATCTTTCCAACCTTGAGTCCCTATACTCACTTGATGACGAGCCTAGTGATTCTGCCATTTGCACAATTGCTTATCCTGACTCCTCATCAGATGAGAGTTCTGATACAGACTCATCCTTTGACCACCCAGATCTACAAGTTCTCATGGTAAATCCTCTTCCTCACATTCCCCACATCCTCCCGATCCGAGAAAACCAAATGTCCCATTAGCCAAGGTACATATTCTCACCTCCACATATGCTAAGCCCATCCAAGTAGTCGCTTTCTTTGATACAGATCTTCGCTTCCATACCGAATCCTAAAATCCTTCCCCCAAGTTTCTGGAAACCGCATCATCAAACATTTCTCGCAGCCAATGGAGAAACATTCTTGATAGACAAAATCAGCGTCTCAGTCCATATTCGTCTCTTTCCCAAGTGTGTCATAAAACATAAGTTACTTGGTTCAAGTTCTCATGGAAAAGACCTCCTTATTGGTTTTGATATCCTTCATAAGTTACCCAACTTAAGATGGACACAAAACGGTCTCGTTACAAAAGCTTTCTAAACCCTTGGAGCCCGGGCCACACATGTTCATGGCAGCTGCTAATTCCATTCAATCACTAAAACTCCAGCTTATCCAAACCTCGTGTGCCTCTTCCCATACTGAGTTCCTTTCCAAACACTCATCACCTTTGTGGCTAAACCCTTCTTTCTTTGTCTCCCTGCCCTTCAAGCAAAATGAAGATGTAAACCCTACCAAGGCCAGCCATCCCGGTATTGAACCCGCACCATTACCAACTTGCCCTTCAAGAGTGCACCGACCTTATTGGCCAAGGTGTTATCGAGCCCACTCAATCTTCATGGGCATGTGAAGCATTTTATGTCAACAAGCGAAGTGAACAAGTTCGAGGAAAACTAAGATTGGTTATTAATTATCGCCCATTAAATCATTTTTTGCGTATGATAAATTCCCTCTTCCACGTAAGAAATCCTTGTTCCAGTCACTCTCGGATGCAAAGATTCTTTCTAAGTTTGATCTCAAGTCGTGGTTTTGGCAGCTAGGAATCACTCCCGAAGACAGACCAAAGACAAACCTTCTCGCATACCCGATCATCACTACCAATGGAAAGTTATGCCGTTTGGTTTAAAAATGCACCTTCGCTTCCAAAAAGCAATGGTAACCATTTTTGAACCTATACTTTCTAATGCCTTGGTTTATATTGATGATATTTTGTTGTTTTCTGCTGACGAGAAGTCTCATATAGACTTACTCTCAAAGTTTCATGCCCTGGTCACGAAGTATGGTATAATGCTATTAGAGAAGAAAATGGAGATTGGAGTATCATCTATCAATTTTCTTGGCATGGACATATCCGATGGCAAATATCGCCTTCAAATTTCCCCACATAGCTCAAGAGCCGCACAAATTCCCAGATGAGTTGCCCTCTCCAAAAGCAGTTCAACAATTACTTGGACTAATCAATTATATGGCTGATTTCTTACCCAAGTTATCAAGTCATACAGTATGGTTGTTCCCCATGCTCAAAAAGGAGCCCCCCCTTGGACAATAAGACAAATAGAAGTAGTCAAGGCAATCAAAAAGCTGACTGAGGTGATGCCCCCTTTAAAGATTCCCACTTCTTCAAAAAAGAGAATATTGCATCGACGCAAGTGATGAGCACCGGGCAGCAGATTATTCGTCCAAGAAAAAGACAAAAGATCAATATGTGGATACAAGAGCGGCACGTTCAAGCAATCGAAAAGCACTACCACTCCACTTTCAAAGAGATTCTTGCAAAAAAGAGGAATAGAAAAGTTCCAGTTCCATCTAATCGGGCACGAATTCCAAATCGAGATGGACATGTCATCCTTTCCGCGCATGCTAGAATTCAAGAAAAAGGTGCTTCCCCCGGCCCACGGCTTTTATGGTGGGCAAATTGGTTTTCCCAAAGTGGAAATTTACCGTGAAGCATATCAAAGGTACGACAAACATCCTTGCCGATTTCCTTTCAAGGCCCGGTGACTATAAAAGGAAATGCACTCCCTCTCCAGCTTCCCGTATAAACCATTCAATCCTTCCAATGGTGTTCACCGTAAATGAAACATCTTCCTCCTCCACCTTAGACAAAGCCTCTTCCTCCTCTACCCCAAATACCTCATCCACAAAAGGCCCCGAAATTTTCCCTGTCCTTCAACTTCCCGAAGAAGTCACGTAAGTCATCGCGAGATATGACACTCACCCAAAGAGCCATCCCAAACCACCAAGCCCTTTTCACTGTCATCCTCCGTAAGTTTGGAATCATCATGGACAACTACAAGTTTCACCCCGATTACCCTTTCCTTAACATTTTCAGGATATACGACTTGTTTAACCTTCCAAAAGAAGCACTCTATTTTTTTTGGTATTTATTCGAATCGTATACTATAGCCATCACTTTTAGTACAGTCAGACTCCAGTCATACATCCTCCAATGCCACTTTGACCGAACGCCCAACAGTTCCCGCAATTTGTTCAAACTCCTCGAATGGTTTCTCCCTTCTCATCAATGGATGCAAATGCTTACCACCCCGAAGCGCAAGGATCATGTGGTGATTTTATTCCAAAGACCATGCTCATTCCTTACACCGGCAATCATCAACAATCAAGGAGAATCGTTTGTTTATCATGCCCCGATCGCTTTCATCCACGAATGGTATAATCTAGACAGGGATGATATCCAGATTTCCATGAAGTATTGTGATGTCCATATTGGTATGAGAGCAGAAATGGCAAGAGCAAATATGATTGATCCAGCCTCAATTCCTGAATCAATATTATTTGGGACGGAAGTTTGGCCGAAAGATCACCCGGTAGCTGGAAAATGGATCAAAGCGCTAGAAGATTGGAATGAATCACATCTCACCAAGCAGTTGACACCAGATGGTACTGCATATCAGTATGATAGTGATGAAAGTGATAATGAAGGATGCTACTTTGACTCGTATGAAGATGATCCGTCTCATCCGGATTCAAGATGGAAGTAAAATCAGATTTAATGACATACACCATACATCATGATGATGTCATTACCCGAATGATGCAAGCGCTTACGTCATGAAGCACTTAGGCCATTAAGAGGGCTGATTTTCTTTTCCTAGTGGAGCTTGCTTTTAATTTCTTTTTAAAGCATTATGTGTGGTTGTAATATAAAGAATAGATAGTGCTAAATAAAGATAAGTTAGTGCTTATCTCCATGTAAAAAAGTGTGTTGTTTGTATTCTCCCCTAAGTACTATAAATAGGGGTGAAGGTTTTCATTGTAAGATATCCTTTGAAGAAATATAATCTTAGTTTCTTATATATCTCTTCCTTCTCTATTCTCTCTAGTTCTACATCGGTTCTTAGTTTCCTTTAAATGTTCTTGAGTCTTCATAGTTCTTAGTTTCTGTTCTTATAGGTCTTCTATAGATCTACCATACACCTCCCCCGTATACATCGATGAATACGCATCTTTGGAGTCTTTCTTTTATCAAGTTAAAGAATATGTACAATCTTCTAGATTTGATAGTTATCACCTCCCGCCATTTCGGTGAACACCTAGTCTCTTTAGATCTTCCTAGTGATCTTCCCGCATCATGTCTTGCACAGGATATACTCATATCCATTTTGGAGCTGTTAAATTAGCTCTCACTTTTCATGGTCGAAAAGGACTTCCTACGTTCTCTCGTATTGCTTTAGTAGATACTCGTTTTGTTGAATACCAACATGCGTGTATTGGTACTATCCAAACCACTTTGAACGCTGGCACAGTCTTTGTTACCTTCTACCCAAACTTCAATATGCCTCTAAATGACCCTCGTTGTTCACGGCTCTCAAGGTCCAGATCCAGATTGGAGGTACAACCTGTAAACACGTTCCAAGGAACCTTCCATTACCAAATGGTTTACCGAGTACGTAACCACCGCCTAGATCTCATGGTTCCCGGCCAAGAGAATTCAGAGACACGCCGCTTCTTGATATTGACTCAAATGCAACGCCGACTTGCACTTATGTTCCGAGACAACCGACTTAACCGAGCCGCTCAAACTCCTCCCTGAGAAATGGGTAACCAAGCTATGAGCAAATCCACCAAGTACCTCAAGCTCCTGTTCATACCACAAACCGCACTGCAATTTGTTCGTCACTCGATGGACGAGTTGAAGTGAAATTCTCATCTCCTCAAGAAGAGAATTCCGTTGTATTCCCTACAGTGTACACCCGATTGAATCCGAGCCACCGCATCCACCGGTTGTCGACACATATGGTGGGATGTTTGTGATTGCCCCGCTTGTCTAGATGAAGATTTCAAAGTTGAAGCGTATGAAGACATTCCCCCAAGAAGAAGAAGAAGAAGATCCTCCTCCCAAAGAAAAGCTAAAGGAGAGATATGAAGGTGTGATACCACCGTTGGAACCCTTGGAGAACCATCCGGAAAATTTGACTATTATGTCACTTATCCAAACAAATCTCCCCACTGACTCCGCCTCCTTCACCATGCAAACCCAATCTACCTCCATCACTTCCTCCATACTACCAAAAGGCCCTTTCCATAATCCATAAAAGCCCTTTGCTCCATCCACCACCGCATACTTGCCATATGATTTCCCGTAACCCATGCCTTGATCCAAAATCACAAGAATACCAAGATGAGTTTCCTCCACTAACCTCCTTTGAATTTCCCCATCAAAGAACCAAGCATGAATGGAAAATCCAAAATCCTACTTCAATTGGTGCTTCAGAAATACAAAGTCGATTAGCCCACCAAGCAACTCTAAATTGGCAAAGTGAGAATGCAACGCTCGTAACAAGGCTTTGAATCATCTTATCTCTCAAAGAAACCAGGTTTGTGAGAACCCAAGAAAGCCTTTCTTCAAGGATCAAGAACCTAGAAGGAATGATTGGAGAAATTCGCCACGTAATTCATGCTACACCAAGAACCGCCGCAGATCATTCAGACTTCCCCAAAGATCCTGTGCCGCTTCTTTCCCAAAAGGAAGCAGAAATGAAGTTTCTCAAAACCCTACTTCAAGATCTTGAGCGGCAACACAAGCAACAAAGGGTGTCAACCCTACTTGATGATCCTTGGAGGCTACCCACAACCCCTTTTGTCAAGCCCGCATATGATCCACAGCCAATTCCAACTTCTTCCCTGAAAGAATCATCCCCTTCTCTTTCCCTTTGGGCTTCGCACTTGCTCGTTGCAAAGCCAAAATCAACTCCCATTGATCCATCATCCTCTACAACCTTTGCAGCCCAGCAGATACCCGTACCTCCCCAGAAGACCCAATTATCCTCCCGATAGAAAAAATGAACCCAGTTTCATCTTTTCTACGCTCTCTAACCCAAGATAAACCCGTTCCAACATCTAGTTCAGCCTCAACCTTTATTGGACCAATCATTGATGATAGTCCTGAATCCCTTGATGCCTTCGAACATTTGTTCATGGCAGAACCAAAGCAAACCTTCCAAGGAGAAACTGAACTCGTTGATTCAGATCTAGATGAGTCCACAAACCAAAATCTACCACCGAATAACCCGAAATCCAAATCCATTCCTCGAGCCGACACGAAACATCAATTTACCTTTGATGATATCTCACCCTCCAAATGGCGAGAGAGAAGTGTTGAAATGGTGACATGGTGTTCTGCTGAACTCCAGTACTATTCCATAGAGATAGTTATCAAAAGATTTTTGGCCCGACTTCAAGGTCGCCTTCGGGATTGGTACCTTAGCCTCGGTGAATACCGACAACTGCAAATCCAACAATGCCCCTCACCTGAAGAATTCATGAACATCATCTATTCTGAATTCATTGGAAATCCAGTTGAACATACGATCCGTGCAAGAGAAGAATTTTTGAAAATGAAGTGTTGTTCATTCCAAAAGAAGGATCTTGAGAAACATTACAATCGCATGTCTCAGCGATTCTATTGCCTCAATGGCATTGATGATATTAATCTCAAACAGTCTTTCTCAACTCTTTCCTGAGTCCCTCGGGAATGAAGCCTACAGAGCGTTAGAGGCAAAAATGCAACGGTGGCACAAACCTCTCTTGGTGGCCTTTACCAATTGATACTCAATGTCAGAGATAAGCCGTGCAACCAAAAGAAATTCCTTGTCGAGTTTGAAAACCGGCAAGCATCTTGGTTCAAGCATGTGATGATAAGTATCTTCGTATCAAATGCAAAGATAAGTCAAGCTCTAG
Source organism: Adenophora triphylla var. japonica (assembly GCA_022495995.1). Lineage (NCBI taxonomy): Eukaryota > Viridiplantae > Streptophyta > Magnoliopsida > Asterales > Campanulaceae > Adenophora > Adenophora triphylla. Next base: position 391,336 of record JAFEMH010001057.1, read on the forward strand.
CCGCAGCCTATACAAAGAAGAAGGCACACTCAAAGAAGATCTCCGATCAAGCTTCTCGAGAAGTTTTCTTGGAAAAATCCAAAGGCCAAAAAGAAGTGGAAGTTCATAAGGAAGAAACCCCAAACGTGGCAAAACGCTCCGATAGATGTTATATTTGTCAAAAGAAAGGACATTTTGCGAGGGATTGTCCAGACAAGAAGAAATCCCAAGCATTAATCCAGACGCTCAACCAGATCGAGCCAGTTGATCTTTCCGACCTTGAGTCTCTATACTCACTTGATTACGAGCCCAAATGATTCTCGCCATTTGCACAATTGCTTATCCCGACTCCTCATCGATGAGAGTTCTCGATACTGTACTCATCCTATGGCCACCCGCATCTACAAGTTCTCATGGTAAATCCTCTTCCTCACATTCCCCACATCCTCCCAATCCGAGAAAACCAAACTCGTCCCATTAGCCAAGATACATATTCTCACCTCCACATATGCTAAGCCCATCCAAGTTGTTGCTTTCTTTGATACAGGATCTTCAGTTTCCATACTGAATCCTAAAATCCTTCCCCCAAGTTTTTGGAAACCGCATCACCAAACATTTCTCGCAGCTAATGGAGAAACATTCTTGATAGACAAAATCAGCGTCTCGGTCCATAATCGTCTCTTTCCCAAGTATGTCATAAAACATAAGTTACTTGGTTCAAGTTCTCATGGAAAAGACCTCCTTATTGGTTTTGATATCCTTTATAAGTTACCCAACTTAAGATGGACACAAAACGGTCTCTGTTACAAAAGCTTTCTAAACCCTTGGAGCCCGGCCACACTGTTCATGGCAAAATGCTAATTCCATTCAATCACTAAAACTCCAAATTATCCAAACCTCGTGTGCCTCTTCCCATACTGAGTTCCTTTCCAAACACTCATCACCTTTGTGGCTAAACCCTTCTTTCTTTGTCTCCCTGCCCTTCAAGCAAAATGAAGATGTAAACCCTACCAAGGCCGACCATCCCGGTATGAACCCAGACCATTACCAACTTGCCCTTCAAGAGTGCACTGACCTTATTGGCCAAGGTGTTATCGAGCCCACTCAATCTCCATAGGCATGTGAAGCATTTTATGTCAACAAGCGAAGTGAACAAGTTCGAGGAAAACTAAGATTGGTTATTAATTATCACCATTAAATCATTTTTTGCGTATGATAAATTTCCCTCTTCCACGTAAGAAATCCTTGTTCCAGCCACTCTCGATGCAAAGATTCTTTCTAAGTTTGATCCCAAGTCGTGGTTTTGGCAGCTAGGAATCACTCCCGAAGACAGACCAAAGACAGCCTTCGCATACCTCGATCATCACTACCAATGGAAAGTTATGCCGTTTGGTTTAAAAAATGCACCTTATGCTTTCCAAAAGCAATGGTAACCATTTTTGAACCTATACTTTCTATTGCCTTGGTTTATATTGATGATATTTTGTTGTTTTCACGACGAGAAGTCTCATATAGACTTACTCTCAAAGTTTCATGCCCCGGTCACGAAGTATGGTATAATGCTATCGTAGAAGAAAATGGAGATTGGAGTATCATCTATCAATTTTCTTGGCATGGACATATCCGATGGCAAATATCGCCTTCACCCACATAGCTCAAGAGCCGCACAAATTCCCCAGCATGAGTTGCCCTCTCCAAAAGCAAGCTCAACAATTCCTTGGACTAATCAATTATATGGCTGATTTCTTACCCAAGTTATCAAGTCATACAAAGTGTGGTTGTTCCCCATGCTCAAAAAGGAGCCCCCTCGACAATAAGACAAACAGAAGCGGCCAAGGCAATCAAAAAGGTGACCGAGGTGATGCCCCCTTTAAAGATTCCCACTTCTTCCGAAAAGAGAATATTGCGACCGATGCAAGTGATGAGCACCGGGCGGCAGATTATTCGTCCAAGAAAAAGACAAAAGATCAATATGTGGATACAAGAGCGGCACGTTCAAGCAATCGTAAAAGCACTACCACTCCACTTTCAAAGAGATTCTTGCAGCCAAAAGAGGAATAGAAAAGTTCCAGTTCCATCTAATCGGGCACGAATTCCAAATCGAGATGGACATGTCATCCTTTCCGCGCATGCTAGAATTCAAGAAAAGGTGCTTCCCAAACCACGCCTTTTACGGTGGGCAAATTGGTTTTCCCAAAGTGGAAATTTACCGTGAAGCATATCAAAGGTACGACAAACATCCTTGCCGATTTCCTATCAAGGCCCGGTGACTATAAAAGGAAATGCACTCCTCTCCAGCTTCCCGTATAAACCATTCAATCCTTCCAATGGTGTTCACCGTAAATGAAACATCTTCCTCCTCCACCTTAGACAAAGCCTCTTCCTCCTCTACCCCAAATACCTCATCCACAAAAGGCCCCAAAATTTTCCCCTCGTCCTTCAACTTCCCGAAGAAGTCACGTAAGTCATCGCAGATATGACACTCAGCCAAAGAGCCATCCCAAACCACCAAGCCCTTTTCACTGTCATCCTCCGTAAGTTTGGAATCATCATGGACAACTACAAGTTTCACCCCGATTACCCTTTCCTTAACATTTTCAGGATATACGACTTGTTTAACCTTCCAAAAGAAGCACTCTGCTTTTTCTCGGTATTTATTCGAATCGTATACTATAGCCATCACTTTCGCACAAATGTACTCCAATATACATCCTCCAATGCCACTTTGACCGAACGCCCAACAGCTTCCCGCAATTTGTTCAAACTCCTCGAATGGTTTCTCCCTTCTCATCAATGGATGCAAATGCTTACCACCCCGAAGCGAAAAGATCATGTGGTGATTTTATTCCGAAGACCATGCTCATTCCTTACACCGGCAATCATCAACAATCAAGGAGAATCGTTTGTTTATCATGCCCCGATCGCTTTCATCCACAAATGGTATAATCTAGACAGGGATGATATCCAGATTTCCATGAAGTATCGTGATGTCCATATTGGTATGAGAGCGTAAATGGCAAGAGCAAATATGATTGATCCAAATTTCAATTCCTGAATCAATATTATTTGGGACGGAAGTTTGGCCGAAAGATCACCCGGTAGCTGGAAAATGGATCAAAGCGCTAGAAGATTGGAATGAATCACATCTCACCAAGCAGTTGACACCAGATGGTACTGCATATCAGTATGATAGTGATGAAAGTGATAATGAAGGATGCTACTTTGACCCGTATGAAGATGATCCGTCTCATCCGGATTAAAGATGGAAGTAAAATCAGATTTAATGACATACACCATACATCATGATGATGTCATTACCCGAATGATGCAAGCGCTTACGTCATGAAGCACTTAGGCCATTAAGAGGGCTGATTTTCTTTTCCTAGTGGAGCTTGCTTTTAATTTCTTTTTAAAGCATTATGTGTGGTTGTAATATAAAGAATAGATAGTGCTTATCTCCATGTAAAAAAGTGTGTTGTTTGTATTCTCCCCTAAGTACTATAAATAGGGGTGAAGGTTTTCATTGTAAGATATCCTTTGAAGAAATATAATCTTAGTTTCTTATATATCTCTTCCTTCTCTAGCTCTCTCTCTAGTTCTACATCAGTTCTTAGTTTCCTTTAAATGTTCTTGAGTCTTCATAGTTCTTAGTTTCTGTTCTTATACATCTTCTATAGATCTACCATACACCTCCCCCCATCCAATACACGATGAATACGCATCTTTGGAGTCTTCTTTTATGTTTGTTCTTATAGGTCTTCTATAGATATACCATACACCTCCCCCCATCTTTGGTATCAGAGCCACCTAGGACTCTGAGAAAACACGTTTTAAGTAAATTAAAACAACAAAAAAAGACAAAAAGCGGAAACTGCATGTCACGTGAGCTTTCCCCCTTTTATCCCGAACGGCCTTCCCGTGTCTAAACCTTACCCGTCACCGTCCTCCAGTGAACCAAGAGTGATCGAGAATACCTGGGAACTACTTTCCCCGTGTCAAAGCCGCAAGGTCCAACATCCTTCCCAGCGCAGTCACTAGGGCAGTCCGTCAACTCCCCATGGCCAAGTCAGTGGATAACAGCGAGGAAAACGGGACCTTACCCCCGAGAAATTTCCCGACATTGGAGGAAGTTTGGCAATTCATCATGGCTCTTGAGAAACGCCAAGGCGAATAGCAAGCCTGGATCGAAGGTGCCATGCACCACTTCGGAACATTAGCCACCCCCTAACCACCTGGGGCTTCCAAAGACATGCCTGCTCCTGCAGCTTCTAACGTCTCTCATGGTCTCCCGGAAGTCAATCTGTTGCCCTCGTACGAGCCATGCAGTTACGACATAAAGCCACAAGACCCCCCAGGGGAGGACGTATCCGTCAACATCTTGAGGTCCCGATACCACCGCCGAACAACGAACACATCTGGTGGGACATCTGCGATTGCACCGCTTGTCTGGAGATGGAATTCCAATATGAAATTAACGAGGATCGCCCTCGAAGAAAGAAGAAACCCTCTTCTCAACAAAAACTGAAGAAGAGATACGAATCCGGCGACCCCACAGTCGGAACCCTCGGAGAACCATCAGGAAAGTTTGACTACTACGTCATCTACTCCTGCAAACCACCTCAGCCTAGCTCTGCACAAGACTGGGACAACATCTGCTCCATGATCAGCTGGGATGAGCTCCGCACCGCCACCAACGGCCCGAGGGTCCAGATACCTCAACCCCTATCTTGGGAAGATCTCAAAGCCACCATTGACGCTACAACAAAAGCAATGACGGTAAACGAACTGAAATGCGCAGTATGGCCCTACGCCAATCAAGGCCCTCTCATTACAGAAATAGGAGAGACAAGTAAAGCAGCCAAGCCAGAGGTGAACGTACTGACACGTTCCGGTCAAACCCGATGAATCCTCCACGGGCAGACAAAAGGCCAGCCATGCCTGAGCATCGAACTGAAAAGGGGCCCTACGCCAAAGAAGCCGAAACCCTTGACCCGAAGGCTGAAGATCCTGTCTTAACTCAGCTCAAGCGTACTCAGGCTAACATCTCACTCTGGTCCTTACTCACTTCCTCTTATCCGCACAAACTCAAGTTGGAGGAAAGCCTAGCTCAGACCATGGTACCCATCACCGTGACACCAGATGAAGCGGTTCAGATGATCGGCAACATTCATTACAGCAACATCATCACGTTCACGGAGCTCGACCTCCCAAAATTTGGGGCTGATCACAATGAGCCTCTCTACATAACAGTTCAACTTGACGAGCGCCGTCTCCTTCGAGTCTTGGTAGATAGGGGATCATCCATGAACGTTCTTCCATCCAAAATGATGGATCTGCTCGGGATCAAGACCACTGATCTGAAACCCTCAACTCAGACAATCAAGGCATACGATTCAACATCTCGCTCAGTCTTGGGAATAACCACCCTGAATCTGTGGTTCGGAAAGCAGATGGTCCCGACCGACTTCCAAGTCATCGACATCTTGATCACATTCACTGCCATACTAGGACGCCCTTGGCTACACCAAATCAATGGGGTGGCATCCACCCTCCACCAATGTGTCAAGTTCGTCCAAGGAACAGACCTTACCATCATCTACGGTGATAGCATAATCACCGAAGGGACCGGCACAAACGACGTCCCGGCCTTGGAAATCAAACACGGCAATGACGGCACGATGCTGACAGGGTTCACAATCGAAAGCCCGAAGGCCCTGGTGTGCCACATAGACCTGCCTTTGATCTGGGACCAGATCCCTCCCCCGATGAAAATGATGAAGCGTATGAACTACATCCCGGGGCTTGGTTTGGGAAAACGCCATCAGGGTACCCAACAAATCATCAATATCAAAGAGCAAAATACCCTCCATGGCCTAGGATACATTCCTACTCCCGAAGACACTGCGAAAGATAGAAAAGCCGCACGGAAACACTCTGCCAATAGCAAAAGTGGCTTGCCCGCAGTCTCTGATCTCTGCCCTTACAGCTTCGACATGACCAGGTACTTCACAAGGGAAACCGGCAGTTTGAACAAAGACACACAAAAGGGAACCGAGCTGATCAACGCCAAACAAAACTGGCCGACAACCATGGACAAGCTCCAGCGGAACCTGGAAAGATTCAGAGGCCTCAAGCCAAATCCCGTCAGAAGAACATTTATCGATGCACCAACTCTGCCAGGACCCACGACCACCACTATTCACAATGAATTCTGGTTAGGGAAAACCCCCTCTTTGGCAAAGGAACTCGAAAAACTCTCTGTCAACACCCCTGCCCCCAACAAGCGGGACGAGTCTGCATTCAAGCTAGCAATGCCCAAGACAAAAGCGGAAGACTCCGCAGACAATGCTTGGAACGAGCCCCTGCTCCACCAGCTCTTCACTGAAGAAATCGAGGTGCCAGACCTAATCGATTTTGTTTCTGATAACTCTATGATAGCCATGATTGGGAGCAGCAACACAAAGCCTTTCAACCCCCGCCTCCTATCAAACCCATTACCACTCAATAATTGGGCCACCTTCTCCGGACCTACCGCCAGCAAGAAGGACATGATCGAACAACTTGGTCTGACCCCTCACGTCCTAGAGTCTAGTGTCAAAGCCCATCCTGAGTCCATTATCTTTATATTCGAGTCTCTCGAGTCATCTGATGGCCTCACGCCAGAAGATTACGTACTCATTGCTAATAATGTATTCCCGTATGCTCTTAATGAATGCTTCGATATTTTTGAGTATCCTCTCATTGCATTTTTAACAACTGATAAATTAACTAACTGTGAGTACCCCGATCCGAACCCATGATTTGGATCCACTTTAATTAAAATTTGGGCTTATATAATTGCTAAAAGGCAATATTTAGTCCAAATATCCCAGCAGCCTATCAGTCCATTGGGCCTGCCAAGCTTTTGGCCCGATATGGCCAAAAGGTGTACGCTGTCGTCCGACATAGAAGTCACTAAGGCGGTTTAACTGCCCTTGTCGTGCGACATAAGACTCCCCATCAGCCTGCCTATAAATACAAGGCATGGCTGATCATTTTAGGGGACTTGGAGGGAATATTGGGGAGGATACCAGTAATATAGGGGAAACTCTGTCCAAATAGAGTCTCCCTCTCTCTCTCATACACACACTCACCTCCCTCCTCATACACACACACACTTCAAGGCCAAGACCTAAAGAAGCTTCCTTTGTTGGTGTATAGAAGAGGTAGACACCATACTATTGGTGATCTCACCTTGTGGACTACAATAGGTAGCCACTAAACCCTTCTCCCTCTTTAAATAAAGTCTTTAATACATTTATAATACATTGCATGCTAACTTGCTTTAATATTATGTAAAATTGGGATTTTTGCATGATAAAGGTGGTGGAGAAGTGAATCTTCAATATTCACTTCTCCCCACCTCAGATCTGGACATTTGGTCATCTTAGGATCAATAAAGATCCAATCTTTACGCATTTGCATCGAGTTAGGAGGTGATGGCTACTTCAAAGTGGCCAAAAACATGTGATCTATCACATTTGGCCACTAAAGCCATGTGATCCTCCCATAATACTCATATATTATTGTTATATTATGCTTTTAAAGCTTGCTTAAATATGCTTGGTTTGCCTTGAGGAACAAAGGGGAAACAAACAGACTGAAGGGCACAGAAATGGCCTATCTATGTCGGACGACATAGGACTCCATGGAGATCTTGTGTCATACGACATGGAGATCCCAGAAGGTTGTAAAGCCATTCTTGGACTTCAGATCTGTCCAGTTTATTCCCTTTGCAACTCAGAGCTTTCTTAAGCATTCTCGTGGCTCATAAGCCACTATTTGAGTGCCTATGATCTGTTTGGGTGCGATTTATTGGAGGCGGATCGTCATATGACATGGATAACTTCGGATGTTCCATGTCACATGACATCCGTATCATTCAAAGTCTATCGTGACTTTGCTCACTCCCGTCAATCCCAAACTGATTTTAGACCTTCAAATAGTGTCTTTAATGAGTCCAATAAATGTCATTTCCAGTTCCAGAAAGCACCTTGGTCATTGTAATAAACAATCTGACCAAGAGACATCATGTCGTGCGACACCCTCTTTCTGGGAGGTCTTGTGTCGAACGACATAGGAGTTCTCTGGGCAGATTGTCTTACCTTCTGCCTTGTTTTGATAATCATAATATGTAAAAGGGGTGTGGCCCCCTGTCATGGCTCACAAGTTGTACTCAGCTTTCATATTATCAATAAAAATGTCAAATTTGCATGTTTTACACATCGACACATATTGCACACACACTTTGAATGTCCAAAATTGTCCAATGTTGATTGAAAGTCTCGAAAGAGGCGTGTTGGGTGAACTCTCTAGTTCTTCCCAAACACGTAACTGCACTCCTGACCCAAAATCTCTCAAAATAGGTTTTTCAATGTTTTCCTCTAAAAACGGCGTGGCGACTCCCAAAACCGAAGTTTTCAAAACTCATCGTATCATTTTCAACACATTAAAAACTCTTTCAAAAAAGGGAGAAAATGATATCCGATTTTTTTTTCTTTTTCGGCGAGCGTTCATTCAGTGGCGACTCCGCTGGGGACATTGAAAAACTTTTTGTTCTAAAAAATGAAGACGATACTCGGTATATAGGTGGAAACCACTAACCTTCCTGTATCGCTCCCTAACCCAGGGCTTGGGATAAATGGTGGTCTAACAATCCCACGTACCAGTATCATTCTTCTATTTTCTGAAAAAAGAGAAAAAAATTTCTTAAGAGAGTCTAACTTTCTTCAAATCAACTTGGACAATTTCGACATTCACCTTGTGTGTACATTTGTGTCATTTGTGTGCTCAAATGCACCTTGCCATGCTTTGGTATGTGACACTATCACTACCAGAAACTGATGTTTTAGCGACGGAATCAACAGCGACGGAAGCATTCCGTCGCTATTTAGCGACGGAAATTATGCTTTAGCGACGGAATAAATTTGGCGCCAAATATAGCGACGGAATTAAATTCCGCTGAATTGACTGTCGCTAAAAACGAATATTCGACGAATATTCGTTTTAGCGACGGACTTTCGGCGGAATTTAATTCCGTCGCTAATAAAATATCGACGAAATTATTCCGTCGCTGATAATTTATTTATTTTTTAATTTTTTTATGTTAACAATGACGGAATTATTCCGTCGCCGATAATTTATTTATTTTTTAATTTTTTACGTTATCGCCGACGGAATTATTCCGTCGCCGATAATTTATTTTTTTAAAAAATTAGATTATCGCCGACGGAATTATTCCGTCGCTGATATTATCGTGACGGAAGAATTCCGTCGCTGATAATTTATATTTTAAAAAAAATTGATTATCGCCGACTTAATAATTCCGTCGCTGATAATTTTAATTTTTCTTCTATATACTTTCATTTGTTTAGTTTTTTTTCTATCTTTTTTTCTATAACTTTTTCTAAAAAAAAACACTAATTAACAAAGGCTAAAATATTATTTTCTAGTCAATAAAAAATTTAAAAAAAATTAAAAAATAAATATAGGATAGTTCGTCCCTCTTTTGACTTTTCTTCTATATACTTTCATTTGTTTAGTTTTTTTTCTATCTTTTTTTATATAACTTTTTCTAAAATAAATCACTAATGAACAAAGGCTAAAATATTATTTTCTAGTCAATAAAAAATTTAAAAAAAATTAAAAAATAAATATAGGGTAGTCCGTCCCTCTTTTGACTTTTCTTCTATATACTTTCATTTATTTAGTTTTTTTTCTATCTTTTTTTCTATAACTTTTTCTAAAAAAAACCACCAATTAACAAAGGCTAAAATATTATTTTCTAGTCAATAAAAAATTTAAAAAAAATTAAAAAATAAATATAGGGTAGTCCGTCCCTCTTTTGACTTTTCTTCTATATACCTTCATTTGTTTAGTTTTTTTTCTATCTTTTTTTATATAACTTTTTCTAAAAAAAAACACTAATTAACAAAGGCTAAAATATTATTTTCTAGTCAGTAAAAAATTTAAAAAAATCAAAAAATAAATATAGGGTAGTCCGTCCCTCTATTGACTTTTCTTCTATATACTTTCATTTGTTTAGTTTTTTTTCTATCTTTTTTTCTATAACTTTTTCTAAAAAAAACAACTAATTAACAAAGGCTAAAATATTATTTTCTAGTCAATAAAAAATTTAAAAAAAATTAAAAATAAATATACGGCTACCTCGTTTATTTTTTTAGGGTTCTCAGGGTTTTATGTGTCCCGATCTTGTGAAAATGGTATACGGCTACCTCGTTTATTTTTTTTTAATTTTTTTATACATTCTAAATGACATTTAAAGTGTTTTTCATCTTTTGACCTTCCTCAAAATCCAAATGGAAACTGAGTTACAAATATGTGTCATTATTTAGGGTTCTTAGGGTTTTATGTCCCGATCTTGTGAAAATGGTATACGGCTATCTCGTTTATTTTTTTTTAATTTTTTTCTACATTATAAATGACATTTAAAGTGTTTTTAATCTTTATGACTTTCCTCAAAATCCAAATGGAAATTGAGTTACAAATATGTGCCATTATTTAGGGTTTTAAGGAATGTGTCCCGATCTTGTGAAAATGGTATACGGCTACCTCGTTTATTTTTTTTTAATTTTTTTCTACATTATAAATGACATTTAAAGTGTTTTTCATCTTTATGACCTTCCTCAAAATCCAAATGAAAATTGAGTTACAAATATGTGCCATTATTTAGGGTTCTTAGGGTTTTATGTGTCCCGATCTTGTGAAAATGGTATACGGCTATCTCGTTTATTTTTTAATTTTTTTCTAAATTATAAATGACATTTAAAGTGTTTTTAATCTTTATGACTTTCCTCAAAATCCAAATGGAAATTGAGTTACAAATATGTGCCATTATTTAGGGTTTTAAGGAATGTGTCCCGATCTTGTGAAAATGGTATACGGCTACCTCGTTTATTTTTTTTTAATTTTTTTCTACATTATAAATGACATTTAAAGTGTTTTTCATCTTTATGACTTTTCTCAAAATCCAAATGGAAATTGAGTTACAAATATGTGCCATTATTTAGGGTTTTAAGGAATGTGTCCCGATCTTGTGAAAATGGTATACGGCTACCTCGTTTATTTTTTTTTATTTTTTTCTACATTATAAATGACATTTAAAGTGTTTTTCATCTTTATGACTTTTCTCAAAATCCAAATGGAAATTGAGTTACAAATATGTGCCATTATTTAGGGTTCTTAGGGTTTTTTGTGTCCCGATCTTGTGAAAATGGTATACGGCTACCTCGTTTATTTTTTTTTAATTTTTTTCTACATTATAAATGACATTTAAAGTGTTTTTCATCTTTATGACCTTCCTCAAAATCCAAATGAAAATTGAGTTACAAATATGTGCCATTATTTAGGGTTCTTAGGGCTTTATGTGTCCCGATCTTGTGAAAATGGTATACGGCTATCTCGTTTATTTTTTTTTAATTTTTTTCTACATTATAAATGACATTTAAAGTGTTTTTAATCTTTATGACTTTCCTCAAAATCCAAATGGAAATTGAGTTACAAATATGTGCCATTATTTAGGGTTTTAAGGAATGTGTCCCGATCTTGTGAAAATGGTATACGGCTACCTCGTTTATTTTTTTTTAATTTTTTTCTACATTATAAATGACATTTAAAGTGTTTTTCATCTTTATGACTTTCCTCAAAATCCAAATGGAAATTGAGTTACAAATATGTGCCATTATTTAGGGTTTTAAGGAATGTGTCCCGATCTTGTGAAAATGGTATACGGCTACCTCGTTTATTTTTTTTTAATTTTTTTCTACATTATAAATTACATTTAAAGTGTTTTTCATCTCTATGACCTTCCTCAAAATCCAAATTAAAATTGAGTTACAAATATGTGCCATTATTTAGGGTTTTATGTGTCCTGATCTTGTGAAAATGGTATACGGCTATCTCGTTTATTTTTTTTTAATTTTTTTCTACATTATAAATGACATTTAAAGTGTTTTTAATCTCTATGACTTTCCTCAAAATCCAAATGGAAATTGAGTTACTAATATGTGCCATTATTTAGGGTTTTAAGGAATGTGTCCCGATCTTGTGAAAATGGTATACGGCTACCTCGTTTATTTTTTTTTAATTTTTTTCTACATTATAAATGACATTTAAAGTGTTTTTCATCTCTATGACTTTTCTCAAAATCCAAATGGAAATTGAGTTACAAATATGTGCCATTATTTAGGGTTTTAAGGAATGTGTCCCGATCTTGTGAAAATGGTATACGGCTACCTCGTTTATTTTTTTTTAATTTTTTTCTACATTATAAATGACATTTAAAGTGTTTTTCATCTTTATGACTTTCCTCAAAATCCAAATGGAAATTGAGTTACAAATATGTGCCATTATTTAGGGTTTTAAGGAATGTGTCCCGATCTTGTGAAAATGGTATACGGCTACCTCATTTATTTTTTTAATTTTTTTCTACATTATAAATGACATTTAAAGTGTTTTTCATCTTTATGACTTTTCTCAAAATCCAAATGAAAATTGAGTTACAAATATGTGCCATTATTTAGGGTTCTTAGGGTTTTATGTGTCCCGATCTTGTGAAAATGGTATACGGCTACCTCGTTTATTTTTTTAATTTTTTTCTACATTATAAATGACATTTAAAGTGTTTTTCATCTTTATGACCTTCCTCAAAATCCAAATGAAAATTGAGTTACAAATATGTGCCATTATTTAGGGTTCTTAGGGTTTTATGTGTCCCGATCTTGTGAAAATGGTATACGGCTATCTCGTTTATTTTTTTTTAATTTTTTTCTACATTATAAATGACATTTAAAGTGTTTTTAATCTTTATGACTTTCCTCAAAATCCAAATGAAAATTGAGTTACAAATATGTGCCATTATTTAGAGTTTTAAGGAATGTGTCCCGATCTTGTGAAAATGGTACACGGCTACCTCGTTTATTTTTTTAAAAATTTTTTTCTACATTATAAATGACATTTAAAGTGTTTTTCATCTCTATGACTTTTCTCAAAATCCAAATGGAAATTGAGTTACAAATATGTGCCATTATTTAGGGTTTTAAGGAATGTGTCCCGATCTTGTGAAAATGATATACGGCTACCTCGTTTATTTTTTTTTAATTTTTTTCTACATTATAAATGACATTTAAAGTGTTTTTCATCTTTATGACTTTCCTCAAAATCCAAATGGAAATTGAGTTACAAATATGTGCCATTATTTAGGGTTTTAAGGAATGTGTCCCGATCTTGTGAAAATGGTATACGGCTACCTCGTTTATTTTTTTTTAATTTTTTTCTACATTATAAATGACATTTAAAGTGTTTTTCATCTTTATGACCTTCCTCAAAATCCAAATGAAAATTGAGTTACAAATATGTGCCATTATTTAGGGTTCTTAGGGTTTTATGTGTCCCGATCTTGTGAAAATGGTATACGGCTATCTCGTTTATTTTTTTAATTTTTTTCTACATTATAAATGACATTTAAAGTGTTTTTAATCTTTATGACTTTCCTCAAAATCCAAATGGAAATTGAGTTACAAATATGTGCCATTATTTAGGGTTTTAAGGAATGTGTCCCGATCTTGTGAAAATGGTATACGGCTACCTCGTTTATTTTTTTAATTTTTTTCTACATTATAAATGACATTTAAAGTGTTTTTCATCTTTATGACTTTTCTCAAAATCCAAATGGAAATTGAGTTACAAATATGTGCCATTATTTAGGGTTTTAAGGAATGTGTCCCGATCTTGTGAAAATGGTATACGGCTACCTCGTTTATTTTTTTAATTTTTTTATACATTCTAAATGACATTTAAAGTGTTTTTCATCTTTTGACCTTCCTCAAAATCCAAATGGAAACTGAGTTACAAATATGTGTCATTATTTAGGGTTCTTAGGGTTTTATGTCCCGATCTTGTGAAAATGGTATACGGCTATCTCGTTTATTTTTTTTTAATTTTTTTCTACATTATAAATGACATTTAAAGTGTTTTTAATCTTTATGACTTTCCTCAAAATCCAAATGGAAATTGAGTTACAAATATGTGCCATTATTTAGGGTTTTAAGGAATGTGTCCCGATCTTGTGAAAATGGTATACGGCTACCTCGTTTATTTTTTTAATTTTTTTCTACATTATAAATGACATTTAAAGTGTTTTTCATCTTTATGACTTTTCTCAAAATCCAAATGGAAATTGAGTTACAAATATGTGCCATTATTTAGAATTTTAAGGAATGTGTCCCGATCTTGTGAAAATGGTATACGGCTACCTCGTTTATTTTTTTAATTTTTTTCTACATTCTAAAATGACATTTAAAGTGTTTTTCATCTTTATGACCTTCCTCAAAATCCAAATAGAAATTGAGTTACAAATATGTGCCATTATTTAGGGTTCTTAGGGTTTTATGTGTCCCGATCTTGTGAAAATGGTATACGGCTACCTCGTTTATTTTTTTTTAATTTTTTCCTACATTATAAATGACATTTAAAGTGTTTTTCATCTTTATGACCTTCCTCAAAATCCAAATGAAAATTGAGTTACAAATATGTGCCATTATTTAGTGGTTCTTAGGGTTTTATGTGTCCCGATCTTGTGAAAATGGTATACGGCTATCTCGTTTATTTTTTTTTAATTTTTTTCTACATTCTAAATGTCATTTAAAGTGTTTTTAATCTTTAGGACTTTCCTCAAAATCCAAATGGAAATTGAGTTACAATTATGTGCCATTATTTAGGAGTTTTAGGGTTTTATGTGTCCCGATCTTGTGAAAATGGTATACGGCTACCTCGTTTATTTTTTTTTCTACATTCTAAATGACATTTTAAGTGTTTTTCATCTCTATGACTTTCCTCAAAATTCAAATGAAAATTGAGTTACAAATGAAAGTATATAGAAAGAAAGTCAAAAGAGGGACTGACTACCCTATATTTATTTTTCATTTTTTTAAATTTTTTATTGACTAGAAAATAATGTTTTAGCCTTTGTTAATTAGTGGTTTTTTTAAAAAAAGTTATATAAAAAAAGATAGAAAAACTAAACAAATGAAAGTATATAGAAGAAAAGTTAAAAGAGGGACGGACTACCCTATATTTATTTTTTATTTTTTTAAAAAATTTTTATTGACTAGAAAATAATATTTTAGCCTTTGATAATTAGTGGTTTTTTTTTGAAAAAGTTATATAAAAAAAGATAGAAAAAAATTAAACAAATGAAAGTATATAAAAGAAAAATCAAAAAAGGGACGGACTACCCTATATTTATTTAATAAAAAAAATATATTATAAATCAGAATATTATATGTTGTTTTCATACCAAGAGGAAATGGAAAAGCCACTAAAATTCTTAGCAAAAATTGAAATCAAAAGCTCTTCTAATTGGTTGTTTTTATATCACGCGGATTATAGAAACTTTACTCACAGCCGTAGATAGATCATTATCCAACGGTTCCAAACATCCCAAAAACATTAACCTCCCTATCTCTCTCTCTCTCTCTCTCAATAAAACAAACCCCCCCCCTCTCTCTCTCTTTCAATAAAACACACACACACACCGTCACACCCTCGCCTCTCTCTTCCATTTCTCTCACCTCACCCCAAGCTTCCCCACTGTCTCCCTCCTATTCACCTCGCCACCCTCTCCTTCTACCACCCCTCTTCCATTTCGTTGCTTTACCTTCACCAACTCCTCCACCGCCACCGCCCCCTCATCGCCGGCTTTCGAGACGGAGAAGAAGCGAAGTCGCCGGAGTTGCAAGAATCGCCGCAAAGAGTGACGAAGTGTGAATCGAGCTCAGAGTCCTGGATCTCCTCCCCGATTCATGCGTTTGAATGCAAAGTAGCTGATTAAGTGTTGAGATTGAACTCCGGCGGCAGGTATTTCCGATCAATCTTCAATCCCCTCGATTTTCCGCCACTTGCCGTGGCAACTCCTGATGGAGGGATGATTCATTCTTCGTCTAGTTCGTGCAATCGGGACGAGGGAGCCACGGATTAAAAAGAAGGGGAAGGAGACGGGTGGAACCGTGGAAGGGGAAGGAGACGGGTGGAACCGTGGAAGGGAAGAGATTTGGGGAAGAAAGAGTTTTTTTTTTTATTATTATTATTTGTTTATTTATTTTTTTTGTTTTTTGTGGAAAGGGGAAAATAAATTGTAAATGGGTTTTATCCTTTTCATTTTTTTGGTAAAAAATATTTGTATTTTGTATTTTATAATTTTCTTATTCATTGTATATAATTATTTATTTCTATGTATGTAATGATTTTTTAAAATGAATGAAAAAAAATTTATTGCTTAAAAAAAACATTTAGCTTTAGTATAAATATAATAATGGTACTTAAATAATATATATATATATATATATATATATATATATATATATATAATTTTTTTTAATAAAAAATATCAAATTAGCGACGGAATATTCCGCCGCTATGTCAATTAATTTTAATTTTAATTTAATTTATTTTTATTTTCAGCGGCGGAAATTTCCGTCGCTGAAAAAATTAATTAAAATTAATTAATTTCTACGGCGGATATTTCCGTCGCTGAAATTAATTTAATTTAATTTATTTTTATTTTCAGCGACGGAAATTTCCGTCGCTGAAAATAAAAATTAAATTAAAATTAATTGATATAGCGGCGGAAATTTCCGTCGCTGGAATAAAAATTAATTAAAATAAATTAATTTCAATTCATTTGATTTCAAATATGAAATATCCGCCGAAATTAATTTATTTTAATTAATTTTTATTCCAAATGACGGAAATTTCCGCCGCCGAAATTAATTTAATTTAATTAATTTTTATTTCAATGAAATTTCCGTCATTGAATAAAAATTAATTAAATTAAATTAATTTCAAGGCGAAATTTCCGTCACGATGTCAGAATCAGCGACGGAATTAATTCCGTCGGTAAAATCAAAATATACCGGCGGAATTTGAGCCGTCGGAGCACCGCGACGGCCGGTAGCTACGCGGACCGACGGAATTTTTCCGTCGCTGTTTAATTTTAGCGACGGAAATTTGGATTTAGCGACGGAAATTTCCGTCGCTAAAACCTGTTTTTCTGGTAGTGTATTGGAAGCCGGGGCTTCCCCTTTTGCAATTTGCTCTTCCCGTTGATCAGAACAGGGCAGGATGACGATGGACTACAGCTACTGGTAAATTCTGACATTTGGGGTAGTCCCCTTTTGTCATGCTTTGACTCATTCTCTTGTTCTTTCTTTGCATACTGCATAAAAACAAAAAAAAAATCTTTTACAAAAAAGCAAAAAAATATTTTCCTAGAAAATACCTTCACACTATTCGCACTCTACCCGCACATAGAGTTAGAACCCGGGAGTGTACGGACGGCATCGCGGAAAGCAACGTGTTTCGCTGACGTTTGAGCGCCTAAAGTCCTCCTAGCCAGTGAGTCAGCCAACACTTGTCCGTGACACACTTTCTACCGTGACCGGTTGGTTTTTGGCCAATACTTTTCAAAACATTTTAAACTCGGTTTTCAAAATTTTCTCACAAAGTCCGAGTCATACACCGTCTCCAAAAATCTTGGCATACTTTCCCTCTTCGTGTCGGAATCACGACATAATTCAAACGTAAGTACACGTTAAGATCTCTACATGTCTCGACGTAGGTACATATCGATTTCTCGGCTTGGCTTCGTGAGAAGTCATGACGCGTTCTCGACATGTGTCAACACGGGACCATGTCGAATTCTTAACGCATACTAACGAGAGTTATGCCGAAATTTCGCCACCAAGTGACGAGAGGCCATGCCAAATTTCCAACTCGAAAAGAGGGGAGGTCATGCCAAATTCCTCGAGGGTTTTACCTCCAAACTGCGGTCTCGTACGTTCAAACGTACGTTCGACCCTCTCTCCTCCCGAGTTTAGACGTTGACTTGGACTTGGTTTTGAAAACCCCGAGTTTGACTTGTTTTGGCTCGTATGCCCATAGGTTCGTTCTCCCTTTCGGTTGGTGGATTCCACGTGCCCTATAGGACCTCTGCCGGGATTGTCCGTCCCGGAGGTGCAATACAGGTGGAATACAGGGGGTCTATAGACATATTGATGGAACCCACTGATCCAGGAATAGCGTAGAATGTGAAAAAGAAGGTGTCCCCCTTTTCCAACCATTCCTAGGATTAATAAAAATCATTTAAAAAAAAAAGAAAAAGATATAAAAAAAGAGCATATGCATGAGTCCGTCCTCAGCCTATCCTCTCCCCTGCCTAAAACCGTTCTCTCCCCTTTCAGCGAGCAAGTATTGGGTCAGAGTTCCGGGTGGTCGGTTAATCAGTTTCTCTCCAGTCAGGGGTTCATTTCAGCAGCCTCGTAAATGGCAGATTCGCAAGTCTCGGCCGGGTTTGGGTCCGAATGCAAGTGTTGATCCACTGTAATCGAATGTCACCAGGTGTAGGGCCAGATCAAGGTCAGAACACGGGGCCGAACACAGCTCTAAATGCCTCTCCTAGCAGTGGTTATGGCATGGGTCCTCACATGACACCCCCGGGAAGTCCGTTTGTAAACCCTCACCCAGGTTTCAACTTCTCTCAAGAAGCTTCTCTCCGCGCTGCTCTCGAAGCCGCTCGTGCCCGTGAGGAAGCCGGTTGGGCTCGCTATGTCAAAGTAATGCGCATGCAAGGCGTTGCCGTAATCCGTCACCCTGATGGGTCGTACGAAGTTATCAGGGAAGAGCCCGATGTTACTGAAATTACTCGATCTTTTTCGCGCGCGGGCGGGGGGCGCGGAAAAGGCGGTTGTCTTTCGCGGAGGGGTTGGTGTCTGAGACCTCGCTTCATGGGAAGGAACAAAATGAGGAGTCCCCACGCGGTTTTTGTATTTTGAGCCCAAACGTTGAGAAACGGCTTTTGTGAAAAGGTGTCGTTTTTATTGGTAGCAAAAACTTAGGAAAAGGCTTTTGAAAACGGGGATCATTTTTATTGGCAGCAAAAACGAGTAAAAAGCTTTTAGTACCAGAGATTGTTAGGTTCGGAGGTCAGGTTACATTTCGGGTAGAGTATTACGAGATCGCCCGAAACGCCTCGCATGATGAGTCTTTCTACCTTTCTCGAAATCGTGTGTGTGTGTGTGTGTGTCTTTTGAAATGGGGGGCTAGGATGACAAGCTTAATCTTGGTTTGAATGACAAACGTTGATTAGGTGATTTTTGAAAAGACGAGCGTTTGAATGGCAAACGTCGGTTTGAGTTTGAAATGAGCGTTTACGTGGCAAACGTCGATTTTGAGTTTGAAATGAGCGTTTGCGTGGCAAACGTCGATTTTGAGCCGTGCGAGTCATTGTTAACGATTTTTACGGGAAAAATGCGTATTAAATGATTTTGAATGTCAAATGGCGGCTTGGAGTTTGAAGATGAGCGTTCGGAGGCCGAACGTCATTTCGCGCGTTTTGAAAGAGAGTTCGACGGACGAACTCCGGTTTTGAACCGGGCATTACATTGTTAACGATTTTTACAGGAAAAATGCGTATTAAATGACATGCGATCAACGAATCGGGTTGCGACTCGGACTTTGAAAAGTAAATACTATCACAATCCAAACGGATCGGACTTGTAAATGACAGTATTTAAAGCGGTGTCAACGGAATCAAACGATCCGGATTCGTAAATGATGTTCGACGAGGCCAAACGGCTCGGAATTGTAAATGACGATCAACGAGGCCAAACGGCTCGGAATTGTAAATGACGATCAACGAGGCCAAACGGCTCGGAATTGTAAATGACGATCAACGAGGCCAAACGGCTCGGAATTGTAAATGATTTATCAACCGGATCGATCAATCCGGAATGGTAAATGACATAAAAGTAAACGGAACGGGGTCGGAACGCCGTTTTAACCGTGATTACTTCTCTTACGGAAAGAGAAGAGGATCGAGGGGCTAAAACGTATCGGACCCCGTTAGACGGAGGCGTCTACATTTTGATAACGACGTTCGAAACGGTTATAGCGACTGGCACGTAAAACCGAGACTAACGGGAGATTTAGAGAGAGGAGTTATACCTATGGCTAGGGTCGACTCCTTTGGCTCGGGAGGTGTGTACGGGACACGGAAAGTGATTCGAAAGGTTGTTTCGAGTTGTAGTGGTGCGTATTTGATCGAAATACGAAGGTTTCACGCGAATCGAGATAGAACGGGAGCTCGGGAGGGTGAAAACCGGTTTGGACCGTGGGGTGGTGAAATTTTGGTGTAAAATTCTCTCCTTTTGGCTTTGACACCATTTCTATTTATAGGTGAAATTTGCGTGAGGGGTCCTGACGGACTTGGCCCGAATCCAGGGGGTTTTGTGGTATTTTGGGAATTTGAAGGACTTGTCGGGCAATTTAAAATGTGCACAAAGTGAGTCCCACGGACTTGGCTTGCAAACCAGGGGCATTATGGTCTTTTCCCTTTGAAATTGATTGAAGGGTGACTAGAGGGAGGTGGCATGGCTGCCACGTGCCCTCCGAGTCACCACCGAGGTGGAAGATTGTTCCCCGGTCCCGGTTTGTCCATTTTAAAATAACAACCGAAATGTCCGAAACGCCCGTGAAAGTGCCGGAAAATGCGTTTTCAGGAAAGCCATACTTTTACGTGAGATGTCACGTGCTAATGCACGGCTTCGACGTCGGGATGCACGGGCAGCCCCGGACGCCTCGCTGGCACGGCAACGGGGAGTTTAACGAGTTCCGGTTAATCCGGGAGCGCGCTTAACGGATTTCGGTTAACTTTCTCGACGGATTTGGACGATCCGGATTTGGGTACTTACGGTTAGCCCTCGCGACGTCTCCTCCGAAGGAGGTGGGGTCGTTGAAAAGATAAGGATCCAAATCGGGATGCCTTACTTTGAAAGAGACACAGGCGGTCACTTGGATGGACCCTTAGTGAAAAGGATTCCTACGTATCCCGAGCGGGAATCAAGCCGATCGTAGTTCGAAAAGGGGGCAAGGGCCGCGCATGGGGACCTTGACACAGCGAGACTATTAGGAGGCGTCTAAACCTGGATGAGACCATTCGCGAGGTATCTAACCCGAATGGAGACTATCGGGAGGCGTCGAACCCGAGAGGAGACCATTCGCGAGGTATCGAAACCTGAATGGAGACTATTAAGAGGCGTCTGAACCTGAGAGGAGACCATTCGCGAGGTATCGGAACCCGAATGGAGACTATTGGGAGGCGTCTGAACCTGAGAGGAGACCATTCGCGAGGTATCGAAACCTGAATGGAGACTATTGGGAGGCGTCTGAACCTGAGAGGAGACCATTCGCGAGGTATCGGAACCTGAATGGAGACTATTGGGAGGCGTCTACGAACTCGAGAGGGAGACCATTCGTGAGGTATCGGGAACCCGAATGGAGACTATTAGGAGGCGTACGAACCCCGAGACTTCCGAAACCTTCGAGGGCGTGTGGCGCCTCAAACCGGAGTTGCGATGCCGACGAGGGTGTTCGTGCCTTGGGTCTTGGGCTTATTGCCGTTGCCGCTTTATCCTCCTGGGATGAGCGTTCGGGCTTACGGATGGCCGAAGAGGGATTGTTGCAAGGCGTTCGTGCCTTGGGGTTCGGGCTACTTTGTTGAGATGACTGTTGCGGCGTTCGTGCCTTGGGGTTCGGGCTTATTGTCATTGCGGGAGAGATGAACTGCGAAGGTCTCGATAAGAGAGTGGAGGTCGGACCGCGAAGGCCTGGATTGATCTGCTTTTGAGATGGGACCGTGAAAGGCTGAGATGGGAATTGAGATCGGACCGTGAAAGGTCGCGATTGAGACTTGAATCGGACCGTGAAAGGTCGCGATTAAGGATTGGAATCGGACCGTGAAAGGTCGCGATTAAGGATTTTAATGGTGAGGACCATTATTAAATTTTAACGTCGGGAGACGGAATAGTAACTGAAATGTCCGGAGACATGGTTGAACGTTTGAATGTCAAACGTCAACTGGACTGAATTTAACGTCAGGAGACGAGCGTTAGTGAGAACTAACTTTGATTTATCCTCGGGGGATAGGGTGTTAGAAATGTCTAATTGGGGGAAATTTTACACTTTTGGGGGCCAAAAGTGGTAAAATTGGAATTGCCAAAAGCTGAGGGGCAAAAGGGGCAAAAATTATTCTGGTGCAGTAAGAGTCCGGTCGGACTTTTACTGATTTTCCAGAATCCTTTTAATGCCGAGGCTGGGGAAGGAAGAAGGCCATTTTCTTCCATTATTGCCGGCGAGAGAGGAGAGAAAGGAGAGAAAAATCCAACCCAAATTGCAAGGTTTGCTCGAATTTGTGAGGGAAAATCGCTATGGAGGGTGAAGGAGGACCAATGGCTCGCCACGGAAGGACCGATGACGAAAGAACTCGATTGGTTCGGACCATTCGAACCACCACTCTCCCATTGAATCCGGCGGAGTTTTATCCGGCGAGGGACCGCCACAACTCCAAGGGAGGGATCGAAAGACACGTAAGTTTCCTACAAATTCCATTAATTTCAAGAATGTGCATTCTTTAAATGTTAGAAATTTGTTAGGAATTTACTTAGGGATTTTGGTGCCCGATTTGGGGCTTTTGACTTTGCTATGAACATTTGTCGAAATTGACTAGGATGTAGTTCAATTGACCTCATGGGTAGATGACATAAAAATTTTGGTTGCAAAATTCCATGTCTAAATGCATTTTCCAAAATTAAAGTAGCTTTAATTCGGGGCGGAGCGAAATTTTCGAAAAGTTCGAAAGAATTTGAAAGTTTCGGATTCGACGGAGTTTTCGAAATGTTTTGAAAGTTCCGGATTCGACGGAGTTTTCGAAAGATTTTGAATATACGTAGGAAATGAATGAGGACCGTATCTGCATTGCATCCTTTTGACATGCGTTGTTGCATTTTGTTGACGTTGCTTCTGTCTTGTTTGTCTGCAGGGGACAGGGACGGTTAGTACCCAAAATCAGAAGAGTCGGGGTGCCTTTGAGGCGGTGCAGGCATTGTGGGGCATTATCCCGGACGTGGCTCGAGAGGGAGAGAGAGGAGTCCAATGCATTTGAGTGATTGACTCCGGGTTGGGTCAGGTTTATCAGTCTGTAGGCTGCGATAGCATACGCCGAGGGCGAGATCCATGTATGTCGCGCCGCGCGAGTGCGGTGGGATACGACCCACACTTTCCATTTCGAGATGGGGGAGGCGACGGTGACTCCCACGGATTTTAGCCGCTATCACCGGGTTGCCGACTTATGGCAACACGCCGGCGTGTGGGTTGATGGGTACACCCGAGCAGCGGTTATGCAGGCTGCTTTGGGTTTTGATATTACCGATGCCGGGGGCTTAGGCATTCGGTACGAGCCGATGGAGAATCATTTGAGGGAAGGGGTCGCCGATTATATGGGTGGGTCCTTGAGGATGACCGCGGAGCATCTGGCTCGAGGGTTCCTTTGGTTTTGCCAGTCGGCGGACTTTGTTCCCGATTTCCGACACGTCTTGTCACTTCCCTCTGCTCGGGTCGCTAGTAGACTTGGATGCCGTGGAGGGGTTCGCGTGGGGGAGGCTGGGTAGCCGAGCTCTACCATTCCTGGACAGGTTCTCGCGGGGAGAGGAGCAATCATTTAGCTGCTTCACGCCTGTCTTGGATGTAAATTTACGTGCTTTTTCTCTTTCTTGCCTCTTTTATGTACTCGTATGTATCTGCTTTGTAGCTGACATAACTTTCCATTCTCTTGGCAGAGTCGGTGCTACGAGGTATTCGAGTCCGCAGCTTAGGACATCAAGGAGCCGTACCGTCCCTGTTCCCCGCCATGCCGGTTTGGCGGAAGAAGGCGAAGAGGGCGGTCTCTTCGAGAGTTGGCACTCGAGTGTCATACGAGGAGATATCTCGGCGCGAACACAGAGTTCTCGAGAGGATCCGGCTGACACAGTGGAGCAGGTTTGATCATGTAGCGGTGCGGATTGCCGGCGAGACTACACGGCGGCGGAAGCTCTGGTGGGACTTCACCGTGATGCCATGTATTTGGGGGAGAGGGTGACCCGTCGGCATAGGCGGGGGTCTCTTCCATTGGTGCCGGTGGATCCTCCTTTGTACATGCGGCATCCTGGGAGATGCCGATTGATGATCCTGGGAGGGGTACCTTCGGGCGTGTACTTCAGAAGTACATCATAGCGAGGGCCGCCTATGATGTTTTCTTGAGATGACGAGGCCGAGGAGCCCGCAGTGCAAAGATAGAGGGCGAGGTCACCTGGAGGTCCTCGAGATTTTCCGATCCCGCGAGCTAGGCTAGCGTACGAGGATGGATGGTTCGCGCGGGCGACTTGTGATCCCGCTCCGGCGGAGCCGAGACCACGATACGAGGCGGACCCCAATGCTTCGGTGAGCACCTTTTGACTTTCTGCATTTGATAGTAGCATTACGCACATGATGCATCTGTACTTTACGTTCGCTTTCGATGATTTTCCTGGTTCGCAGGGTTTACGCCGTACGTATAATGAGGCCATGAGGCCGTGAGAGTAGACGGGTGGTCCGCCTACGCCCGGGAGGCTCGTGGATTTCATGCGGTGCGGTTCCGGAGGAGCGTGGACGTCCGTGATCGGGGGCCGCCTAGGCGGGGTTCGCCTGCTCCCAGCGGTGGTGGGGAGGACTTCACACAGGGTTTGGCCGGTTCGCGGGCGGAACGGCTGGACTTGGAGCTCCTTCTTCCGCGCACTCGGGGGTGCGAGAGAGGGGAGTCCTCGAGTTCGCGTACTCAGAGAGGCCCTTTGCCTATTCCCGACTGGAGGAGTTCGGCGAGTTCTGTTTGCGACGGATCCGGCGGCGGCGAGCGATACGTCGAGTGTACGGATGACGAGCGGGACTCGTAGTAGTCCCCTTTTCTTGCTTTCTTTCTTTACTTGCTTTGTTTAGACAAAATGCATGTATTTGTCGGGAACAAATTTTGATTCGAACTGTTTTTGCAAAAAGGCGCCCGTGGGGCGGAACCTGTACTTCGCATATTTATTCTGTGATCACCTTCAATTATTTTCGGCAAATAAGCAAATAGGTTAATCAAAAATAAATAAAAAGGAGAAATGCATTAAAAATTGAACGGGTCAAAAATTAAGCATGTATGCACTAATTTTTAATTATTTGCTTGTTGCACGAGCCGGGGCGGAAGGGATATTGACATTGGTTGAATGAAATCGGCGAGCACGCGAGATTTCATAAGAGTGAAACAAGGCATGGTTTGGAAATGTTTCCAACTTTAAAGCTGTATTTGCGAGAGTTGACAAGTCAGCTGAGAGGAGAATCAAGCCGGACTAGAGCGAATTTCAGATTCTTTAAATTGCGGTTTCGGCTTTGCAATTTGTAAGAAGCTGCGCATTATTTTTGCTCATTACGGCTGAATTCTTTTCCCTTTCTTAAGGTTTTCTTCACCTTCGACATGGCTCCCTTTCCCAAGTTATCGTCTCGGATGCAAGAGCGATATTTGGACAACTTTCGATCGTGGGTACGGAACCACACGAGGCGTAACAAAAGGTTTTCGAAGGCCATTACGGGATTAAATCTGTTTGGGCTTTGAAGGAGCTCATGCCGGATTGGGATCTTTTGAGAGCCGCGTCTCGGTTGCAGGACGTAAGGAGGAGCGTGTACGGCTTTTCGTACAACGAAGTCACTCCTACGTTTGAAGATTTCCGGGCCGTGCAGGAGGACCTGAGGCGGACGACTAGTTCTTACGTATGCTTTGGTGGCATGGCCGCGTTGAGAAGCTAGTGTCTTTGTTGGGTATCTCATTTGGAGAAGCATACGGGATGCGTCTGAGATACCGATTACGTTGACATTTCGGGATTGCTCGAAAGATTTGCAGAGCCGAGGGAGCGTCTTTTCGTGGGGCAGCGTTTGCTCATGCGCGATTGCTACTCTGTTCACATTCACGTCTCTGGGTGTGTGCCATCACGGTGTCTTGGACTGGTGAGGCGATGCGGAGTGGAGGAGACATCGTGCCATTGGTCTTGGGCGAGACGTTCTGGGCATAGGCCGGATGGCGGCCGGTAGCCGATACATGTGGGGAGGGAGTCCCGCTATGCGACCATGTGGTTGAGGAGAGGCCGCAGATGATGCCCAGGTGCCAATGTCTGTGACGCTTGGTCTTTCTCGCGACGTCCTCTGGTGATAGGGGGCAATCGGGTGTTTGGAGCTACGGATGGCCGGACTTTGCACGCATCACTTGCGATGGTGGGTTCCCCATTGGAAGTTCTGAGACTTGTAGGACCGCTCGGGAGAGGGTCTGTTGATCGTCGAGTGCCGGGGCTGTCTCGAGACGTCTTTCTATATTCCATCATTGGTTCTGCGGCGACGGGCCAGTTTGGGCAGTGCCCTTGGCCGATCGAGTTATCTTGCTACCTTTGAGGTGGGATCTCTGCGGATGGAGGATCCTTCGACGCTATTGCTGCTCACCGGTGGTGGCAATACACGTCCTTTCCTGCCAGGGTTTTCTTTCACCGGAGAGAGGGCCTTCATTACGTCGACGCTTGATATACGGGCGAGTACGAAGAGTGTATGGGGGAGACACAGATGGTTATCTTGTGGAGACGGAGTGAGCTGTTGGGTGCGTCACACTGGAGCGGCTCGACCTTGAGGAGGACGAAGCGAGGAGCTAACCACAGGAATCGTGCGGCGATGCCATGGATGATTATGTGGCAAGTGCTGTCGGGAGGCCAATCAAAGCACTATGATGATGGCTCAGCGAGGCGGCTCGAGACAGAGCCGGAAGAAAGGGCTGTGTTGGCGGCCGCGAGGCTTGACGGAGCGTCGGGAAGGGTCCACGAGCCGGGTAGAAGGCCTACGGAATATTTCTGCGAAGGTGAGGAACACTCGCCGGGGAAAAGGGAAGGGGAAGAAGGATGAAGGACCTAGTACGGGAAACTAGGTTGACCTTCTTTGTCCGAGTATCCACCCATTGTCATTGCGAGACACATTAATTGATTAATGTTTTATTGTAGTTTTGCTAGCGTGTAGCGAGTCAAGAGTTGACCGTGCTTGAACTCATCAAAGAATGTTTTAACCGTTATGAATTTGTAGGTTAAATGAAAAGAGTTTTCGAAACACAAGCAATTGATGCTTATTGTATTATTTTTTTTTGTTTTTTAGACCGAACCAAAGATGGCTGCCCCTACGTTCCCTTTTACAATTGGACTAAGGGGCTCGAGGTCACCGTAGTTCGACACTTTAGGTGAATTTGAGAAAAACAAAGATAAAAGAAGTGCGACCCTGTTTTTACGGATCATTAGCGGGAATGTATCCGGTTGGGTATTACTCTTTTAGCACTTTAATTTCTTGCGAGGGACGGTGTATGGGGAAGGAGAGTTGACTCGTGCTCTTCCTCAAGCGAGTATCTGCGGAGCTTGCTTCCGTTCACGGGGTTACCGACAGGGTTTCCGTCCAAGTCTGCTAGCTTCATGGCTCCTCAGGAGAAGATTCTTTGTACCACGAACGGACCTATCGAGGTAGGCTCCCACTTTCCGAGGGGATTGGTGCGTAGGAGGTTTTCCTTTAGCACCAAGTCGCTTTCTCGATGTCTCGGATCTTGACTTTCTTTGTCGAATGCTCGTGCCATTACTGCTCTGGTAGGCTCGAGTGTGTTCCATGGCTTTCAATCTGCGCTCGTCGAGTAGAGCAAGTTCGTCGTGACGGCTCTGTAGCCATTCGACTTCATTGATCCCGTTTTCCAAGAGGACTCGGAGGGATGGAATTTCCAATTCCACGGGTAACATTGCTTCCATTCCGTAGGTAAGTGCGAACGGAGTCTCCCCTGTGGCGGTTCGGCGATGTTCGGTATCCCCGAGAGGAGCTAGATGTAGCTTTTCGGGCCGGTCAGGCCTCGATGGTCATCTTCTCGATTATCATGGCGAGAGTCTTGTTGGGTGCCTCTCTTGCACCATTGGTTTGTGGTACAGTAAGGAGAAGACTTGTGACGTGTGACTACGAATTCGGTCATAGTTGGTCACAATCTCCTTCGAAGTGAGTCCTATTGTCGGATATGATCTCGTTGGGCACTCCGTATCGGCACATGATGTTCTCTCGGATGAACTCGGCCACCTTCTTAGAATTCAGTACCTTGTACGATCTGGCTTCTACCCATTTGGTGAAGTAGTCGACTGCGACTAAAATGAACTCGTGACCATTGCTCCCTGGAGGAGTGATCTTGCCGATGACGTCGATTCCCCATGTGGCGAAAGGCCATGGCGTAGTCATGCAATAGAGTTCGTGAGGAGGGATATGATTGAGGTTGGAGAATCGTTGACATTTGTCACAGCTTCGGATGAACTGGATGCAGTCTGTTTCCATTGATATCCAATAGTATCCCATACGGAGAATGATCTGTGTCAATGCTCGGGCGTTCATGTGCGGACCGCAAAGTTCCGTTGTGAACTTCGTTCATTAGCTCGGCGCTTCTTCTTTATTTACACACCGAAGGAGTGGCCCTTGGTGGCGCTTCTTGTACAACATACCCCCCAGAATGACGAAATGGGATGCCAGGCATTTTAATGCCATCATGTTTTTGGCTTTGATCCCTTCTTTGTATTTTCCATCTTCACTTGTGAAGGAAGCTTCTCCATTTTGGAGGTACTGGTAAATTTGATTGTACCAGGGTTCGTCAATCGTTTCTTTTTCTTTTTCGATCTCACAACAATAGGCGGGTGTTTCCCGTCTGCCTATTACGAGGGTTTCTTGCTTTCCCTTCGGGAATTTCGACAAGAGAGGCGAGGGTTGCCGGGCGTCTGCGGCGGTTTCTGTCTCTTGGCAAATAGTGAAAAGAGATGTCCTTGAAGCGAGCAATGAGCTCCTCCATGTACGCGTGGTACTTCGAAGGCCGGAATCTACCGTCTTCCATTTGTTGGATACTTGATTGATGATCAATGCGAGTCTCCATATACATCCGGCTCTAAGATGTTGCGCTCGAGGGGCGGCTTCCAAACTGCTGCACGAGGCTTCGTATTCTGCTGCATTGTTGGTTGCTTCAAAATTGACTTGATGGCTATGGGAGTATGCTCGTCCTTGGGATCGACAAGGAGCATTCAATACCATTCCCCTTCTTGTTGGCTGCCCCATCGAAGAAGAGTTGCCAGCGGTTTGCGGTTGTCAAGTGAAAAGATTCCGTCATCCGGAAATTGCGGATCGGGACCCTTAGGTTCATTGCTTGGGAAGTCGGCAGGTGATGCTGCCATTACTCTGCCCTTTGTTGATTTTCGACCATGTACTTGATGTCGAACTCGGCCGGGGAAGAATGACCACTTGGCTAGCCGCATTGACAGGGATGGCTTGTCAAAGAGATATCGGACGGGGTCCACTTTGGAGACCAGGAGCACTTGAATGTGACTTGCATGTAGTGTTTCGGTTTCCCGACTACCCATACCAAGGCGGTACAAGTTTTCTCGATCTTTGAGTAGTGAGTTCACTTCCTTGAAGCTTTCGGCTTATGAAGTAGATTGCATGCTCAACCTTGGAATCTTTCTGTTCTTGTGCCGGCATTGCTCCGATTGACGTGTCTGTTATGTCGAATACGAGGAGTAGTGGCTTGTCTTCATGTGGCGAGCACAAAATTGGGGGATTAACCAAGTAGGTCTTGATCTTCTCGAAAGCTGTTTGGCACTCGGAGTCCCATTTGATGTCGGCATTCTTTTTCATCGGTTTGAACATGGGCTCGCGAGAAGATGTCAAGCTGGTTGATGAAGCGGCTTGATGTCTTGAAGTCTTCCCATGAAGCTCTTTACTTATGTCGGGGTTTGAGGCGGCTTCATGTCGATGATGGCCTTGATTTTCCTGGGATCGGCTTCGATACCTCTTTACTGTAACCATGTATCCCAGTACCTTGCCGCGCTTGACGCCGAAGGTGCACTTTGCCGGGTTCAACCTCATGGAGTGTTTTACGAGTCTGTTGAAGAACTTCCTCGAGATCTGTCATGTCTTGCATGTCGATCCCTTGGAGTGGATGATCATGTCGTCGACATATACTTCGATTTCTTTATGTATCATGTCATGGAAGAGGGCTATTTGCAACCCGGTAAGTAAGCCCTTGCGTTCTTCGAACCGAACGGCATGGCGTGTAACAGTATGTCCCCCATGGAGTGGTGAAGGCAATCTTGGCCTGATCCTCCTCGGACATCTTGATTTGGTTGTATCCAGCGAACCCGTCCACGAAGGACTTTACTTCGAAATTTGCCGTGGTGTCGACCGGCATGTCGATGTTAGGCGTGGGAAATCATCTTTAGGGCTGGCCTTGTTGAGATCCCGAAATCCACGCAACATCGACCTTTCCGTTGGCCTTGGCGATCGTCACGATGTTGGAGAGCCAAGTCGGGTACTCAATCACTCTGATGAAACCAACTCGGAGCATTTTCTCAAATTCTTCTTTTACTTGCAAGGACCACTCTGGCTTGATCTTGCGCGACTTACTGTTGAAAGGCTTGGATTCGGGATCCAGGGGAATTCTGTGTTCCACGATTGAGGGATCGAGTCTGGCATGTCTGGTATGACCGGGCGAACACGTCAACATACTCCCGGAGGAGGCTTATCGGGGCTTCTTTTACGCATCGGCGAAGAAAGCGCCCACTTGTGTCTCTTTAGGCTCTTGCGGCGACCCCAGGTTCACTTTGGTCATAACCTCTTCGGCAGCTTGGGCCCGGTTGTCCTCTTGGTCAACTACACGCTCGAGAACTTCTTTAATGTATTATTCGTTTAATGTGTCTGCTTCTTTATCAATTGAATTATTAACGTCTTTTAAGTTGTTTGTTAACTTATCAGTTGTTAAAGTGGCAATGAGAGGATACTCCGAAAGGTCGAGACTTTTCATTAAACAAGAACGGGAATACATGATTGGCTACAACATTATAGTCCTCAGGCGTAAGGCCGTTGGATGACTCGGAGGGCTGGACTCGACAAGGGTGGCTCGAGAGGGTTTGAGACCGGGTTTAGGGAGATGTGGGTGCGGGCCCGGCTTGTCTTCCAATTCTTCCTGGCTTGCCTTTGGTCGGTGAAAGTTACCCAATTCTTCGGTGGCATTCTTTGGATGCTTGATAAGGGTGCGGGGATCGAGAGGCTTGGCTCTCTGGCTGTCCTTATCATGGCGATCATCTTGTTGTCGGAGCCCAGATCGATCAAGTTGGGCAACTCCATGACTTCTTCAAGCAGACTCGGTAGAAATTTGGTCCAGCGAGAAGCGTCTTCTATGAATTTTGGTTCCTTACGCTTTGGACTTCTTGTCTCGAATGTGGCCTCGGCGGTGATCCGAACAACTTGCTTCCCATGGAGAGTACCTTGAGTTGCTCCTCCAAGTATGGGATTCCCTTGAGTGTGTACTCATCTTTGGTGTGGTGGCGGTTAGTCCAGGTAGAGGCTGTGATGTCGAGGAACGCTCCCCTTATCGGATTAGCTTTGAGTCCTCTGAAACGCTTGAGGTCCCGTGCTAGCTGTTCCATTCTTCCTGTAGTCTTGGTTTTGACTATCCACTGCTTCTTTCTCATCTTCATCGGTTCCACTTTGTCGGTCCCCTCGGTTACGTTTCGGTTCGGTCCCTCGGTTCTGCTTTCGGTTCCTGTCGGTCCCCTCCCGTTCTGCTGTCGGTTCCCTTGTTGGTCCCCTCGGTTCTGCTGTCGGTTCCCTTGGTGAAGTAATGAGCGAGGTCAAAGCATGTAAGGCCGGAGGTGGGTGTGCCGTCGGAGGTTCCCCTTTTGCGGGGCTTTGTCTTGGTGCGCGAGGCGAGCCTTTTGTCTTCCTTGATGTCGGCCGGTGTTGGCACGTAGCCAAGCCCCTGGACCGTGGTGTGGTCCTTGACTTCAATAACTTGGTGTTGGCCTTGCGGCCTTTTGCCGAGCCCCGATCTGGGATGAAGTTCATGAGTTTCATCATCCTCATGGCGGGAGGAATCGATCGTGAGACAGTGGAAGGTCCACGTTGCATATTTGGATCTTGGAGGTCTCGAGTGA
Organism: Adenophora triphylla var. japonica; assembly: GCA_022495995.1. Classification (NCBI taxonomy): domain Eukaryota; kingdom Viridiplantae; phylum Streptophyta; class Magnoliopsida; order Asterales; family Campanulaceae; genus Adenophora; species Adenophora triphylla. The sequence continues at coordinate 423,270 of JAFEMH010001057.1, forward strand.
ATCCGATTAATGGCATGTCGTCATTATGCTTGATTTCCAATCTTTTGGAATGTCGTTGAGTCTTGGTCCCCTCGGTGGTGACAACGTCGCCGTAGGCGTAGTTAGCTCGTTGCCTTGCATGAACTTGAGAGCGCAGTGAAGGGTGGATGCCACACCATTGATTTGATGCAGCCGAGGACGCCCAGGATGGCTGTGAAAGTGATTGGAATGTCCAACACTTGGAATTCGGTGGGGATCACCCGCTTGCGAACCCAGGTATGTTGAGAGTAGCAACCCCAGAAGGCTGTACGGGAAGTAGAGTCGTAGGCCTTGACGGTGTGGGTGAAGGCTTAAGATCTGTGGGCTTGATGTCAAGCGGGTCCATCATCTTGGCGGGCAAGACATTCATTCCGGAACCTCCGTCTGCCAACACGCGGGGAAGGCGACGCTCGTCCAGGTGGGATCATGATGTAGAGTGGCTCATTGTGATCGGCCCCAAATTTTGGAAGGTCCCAAATCTGTGAAGGTGATAATGTTGCCATAGTGGATGTTGCCAATCATCCCGAATGACTTCATCCGGGGTTGCGTCCACGGGGACCATGGTGCAGGCCGGGCTTTCCTCTAGCTTGAGCTTGTGAGGATAAGAGGAGGTGAGCAGAGACGAAAGGGAAATGTTCGCTGAGTCTCAGGTGAGTGAGGATGAGGATCGGGTCCTCTTTCAAGGAATTTGCGTCTTCGGGCTGGCCGGATTGCAATTACGGCTCCGTCGGCTTTTGGTGGCCTTAGGTGGTAATGCATGGATTTGACCCGATCGGGTTAGAACGCCGACATCGGGTTTGGTCCCTTCGAGCAGTGCTCTGAGTTGAGCCATAGTTAGAGGAGGATTCCTCGTAGCATAGGGCCATATGTCTTCCCTCAACTCATTGATCGTGGATGAATTCCCGGGAGCTTCGGCGGCTTGACGGATTACAGTCCCGGGATGCGCTTAGGTGCCTCTGCGAGAGGTAACCTACGGTTTGACCTTGATTGTTCGAATGTCGGTGCACAGTGGTTACTGGCGAGCGTGCGTTGTTAACCCTCAGGGAGGTTGGAGAGTTCTCGGCTTAGCGAACGGTCTCCTTGATCTCTTCACGGTATATCGCGTTCCTTTCCTTCTTCTTGAGCATACTCGGGGCATGCAGGTTGGGTGCAGCGATACTCGTGGTTTGCTAGTTTTCCTCCGCTCTGGGCCCGGATCAACCTTCTTGCGGCGGAGCTGCGTCGAGAGTTAGCGCTGCGTTTCTTCCCATGTGAGAATAGCCGGTGCTTCTTTGAGCTGCGTGCGGCGGTCTAGGTAAACCTCCTTCGGGAGAGTTTTCTCCTCTGCTTTATACGAGTGGCGGGTATGTCGGAAGGTGAGTACACGGCTTCCCGAACATCGGCCCGTGTAGTAGTTGATGTCCCGGTTGATCGTTTACGTAAACGAAGGCGTACATCGTGGAATTTCCACGAGTAGTTGCTCGAGGCAATTTCCATCCTCCTCCTGTTTTTAAATAGACCTTCCTCCACTGAGTTGGCCTTTCAATTTGAGTGCGGCAATGATCTGTTCCCATCCTCCCAGGACCCTTGGGAGTCCGGTTTTGTTGACTTCATGCCGGCTTGGAAAAGAATGGTTTTAAATCGTCTTCATCGTCGCTTTCACAGAGAACTTGCTTTCCTCGGGAAGGTAAGCGGCCCAGGATTCGTTCTTGTGTCGTTCCATCTCCTAGGTCATTGGGACCGTTGACCACCCTTGCACAGCGAGAGGGGTTGGATGAGAACGGACGGTAGTCGGGGATGTTGCCATGAGCAAAACTCTTGAGGTCGAAGCGGTCTAGAGTGGCCTCTAGCTTTACATCTGAAGGCTGTGACACTTTAAGGGCTTGGTCCCTGTAAGTCTTTCGAGCTTGGTCTTCGTCCCAAAGACGACTTTCTTGAGCGGCTAGCTCCATGAGAGCTTTCCTTGCGAGACCTGGCGGTCTCCGTAGGTGCGCATCGTCAGCTAGTGTCCGGAACCGTGATTACATTCAAATCGCCGAATGGCGAGAACACTTGGATTACATTGACGAAGGAAGTCGGGCTGGGACATTCCATGCGGCCTTCCTTGATCTCGATCACCAAGAAGTTTGCCCATATACGCGATTGACCCACAGGGTATTGAATTACTGCAATGTTGACGGTCTCGTGATCTCGCTCGATCGCCAAGTCTATCAAAGCTAGCGATCGGCTAGCGGGATGTACGAATCCGGGGCCGTGATGGCGGGAGTAGAATCGGGCGAAGCATGTTGATCTTTGAGGTGGTCATTTCCTGTGTCGGAAGGCGGCTACGCCTTGCGGGAAGACTTTCGCGAGATGTTTTCGGGGTAGGCTGCGGAAGCGTTCCCGAGGTTGATCGACTTGTAGCGGGGTGAGGAGCTTGGTCTCCTTGGCTGTTGCCCTTGGCCTTGGCGGCGTTTGAGGGTATAAGCTTGGCGACGGCACGGGCCGTTTGCCAGCTGGGCGGTACTCGGAAGTAAAGATGAGCTCGAGCTCGCTTGGCCAATGCCTCGTTTACCATGAGCGGCGGTCATCGAGGGTGACCTTGGTGTTGCGAGAATCGATGACAAGGACCGGATCCTTGGCTTCATCGGGATATACGGAATAGATGATATTGGCGAAGTAAATGCGTCCTTTACTTGATCGAGGGATTCCTCGTTGCGTGAATCACGTGCTTCCAATTATCGGATAGGCTGTATGTCTTGGACATTGAGCTTGACAATTTCCATGGTATTGGAACCTTGGTCGTAGGTGACACGATCGGAAGGAGTTCCGTCCTCAAATTGAGCATGTGAATGCGAGAGGTGCGCTTGCGGGTCACGCGCGTCCTCGACTGGAGAGTCCGGATTCATCGTCATCCGATCGCTCAATCCAGTGTAGGGACGTATTGCGTTCGGTTGCGTTGTTGGAAGCAGCTAGGAAAATCTCGTACCCTTCGTTGAGAGGAAAGGGGTGCGGCGGGAAGTTCCTCGTGGAGGACCTTCCATACGACTTCCATACATTCATCACGAGTATGACGATGCTTGTTGACCTTTATCACAAAGATCTCTTCGCACTGGCGGGGGCCGAGAGAGTTGGTTTGAAGAATGCGTGAATCTCGTAGCGGAGGCCCGGGGTTTATGTGCCCGCATCATGGCGATGTTCGGCATTTCCTTCCAATCTGCCTCCAAATGTTGGAAACGACGGTTGAACTTGATGTATCGGGCTTCGGGGTGCACTTTGCTCGAGTACGTTTACATAGTTGGCATCTCCAGGACTACGAGGATTACGTGAGATTTGCCCGGTAGTCCCTTGGTTGATTCGAAGGAGGTAACCCCGGTGCTTGAGTGCGGACACGCTTGGCCACTGTCTCAGCCTCGTTTCCTATGAGGAAACTATCCCCTCGGATGACTTCAAGATCTCTCTGCCGGTTAATGAATTTAACACAGTGATGGAGAGTGGAAGCTATGGCTTTCATGTGGTGTAGCCAAGGGCGTCCCAAAGAGCTGTGAACTCGGATGGAATGTCCATCATGTGGAATTTTCTTTGGCACCATTTGGGTTTCAAACCGAGTTCGAGTCACTTGTCCCCAGGATGGGACGAGACGAGTTGTCGTGAGGCCTTGATAGTCCAGAGTAGACGGTATCGAGATGGCTTTCGTGGATGCGGAGAGCTCGCATCATGCTTTGAGAGGAGGACATTAACGGTGACCCGTTATCTACCAATACTCGGGAGTGATATGGTGTTGAAGTTTGAGAGTGATGTACGAGCTTCGTTGTGCCCCGAGGCGTCTCTCGGTAAGTCTTCGTCACAGAACGTGATCATGCTGCCATACAGGCGGGAGTCGTAGATCTCGTCTCTATCCGTAGAAGGAGAGTCATCCAGCCATCCGTTTCCTGTCTTCCTCTTGCGAGGTAAAGCCTTTGGTGGAACCTCGGGGAGTGTGTTGAGGCTGCCTGTGGCGGTTGCCGCCCTTAGTTAAGACATTGATCGAGTGCGATTGCCAAGGCGACCTTGATCTTCCTTTGCAGTCCGAGCTCGGAAGCGGACAAATTGAATCTTGGGCGATCCCGCGGAGGGTTAGGCTTCCGGCGCGATAAGATTACCAAGATGCGAGGTATCCCAGGTGTTCCAGGGCACAGATTCGGTTTCGATGGGACTTTTCGGCTTTCCCACCCCGTCTCTGCTCTAAAGTTTGCATGGCACAGAGAGGCAAGAGGGCCCAGGCTGAGTACTGATGCGTAGTAGTCGAACCTCCGGAGGGTTCTCCCAGTGTACCTACAGCTGGTATCTCCGGCTTCGTATCTTTCTCTCGATTCTTTGTTGAGAGGATTTCTTCTTGTTTTCTCGGAGGATTACTCGGACGGTTTCTCGAGACTCGTACTCCCGGGCGGGCGGAAGCGATTTGCAAACATCGTAGGCGATGTGGACATTAGAGGAGGATCCGGTGAAAGAGGCGGGCTGGTTCGTGGCACTCTTCTTGGGCACCCACTCAATGGAATTCACGCCTTATTATTCGGAAAGGGATTCCCGGCGTATTGGGCCACGGGGCGCTCTAACTTGCCTTCTTCTATCAAGTTACGGATTTCGTATCGTAACCCCAAACAATTGTCGGTGGTATGGCCGTGATACGATGGAAGGCGCGATGTATTTGCTCTTGTCCGCATTGGCTACGGGAACTTTGGGTTTGTAATTGGCAACGGGCTTAAGGAGACCCTCCTTGATTAACCCTTCCGGCATCTTGCTCGGTGGCATGTCCAACTTGTCGAAGTGTACGACAGTGCCCAGTAGAAGCTTGTTGCTTTGCGGGGCCCAGGTTTTACATTGCATGTTGTCACGATGGACGTAGTTGACGGACGTATCTTTCCCTTTGCCGGGGGCCGGTGCGGGATTGAATGCAAGCTGTTGGCGGTATACGTATGGGCGTGCGGTAGCCAACTTTTCCTTGAGATCCTTCTCGAGCTGTGGCCGGCATTGACCATGGCCGGAGATGCAGGAAGAAATTGTGGCCCGATGAGATTTCGATGGACGGTCTTAAGCGGGACTTGAAGATCCGCATACGTTCGTCTTTGGAGAGTGGCTCCATGATCTCGAAGAGTTTCGGCTCCATCTCTTGTAGAATTCCCCAACACTTTCATCCGCTTTACGCTCGGTGGTGATTAAGTCCTCGCGACTTGTTTCCCACTCTAAGTTGGATGCATGCCGTTCCGGGAAGATGTTGCGATCTGTTCCCAGTGTGGCGATCCGCGAGCTTGACCCTCGAAACCATGTAGCAGCTGAACTTTTGAGCGTATCTTTGGAAGTGGTCGGCCATTTCTTTGGAGGGTTGCTCCTTTGCTCTCATGCAGAACGTAGGTGTCGACGTGCGTTTGAGGACACTCGGTTCCATCGAATCGGTCCATCTCGGCATTACGAACTTGGCGGGGAGAGGCGTGACCATTCTCGGATACGTGGATTTGGCGTTTCTGCTTTGAGCTGCTCATGGTGGCTTTCGGGTCTTTCATCGCTCGACCATCCGAGGCTAAGGTTGGGTCCAGTGGTGGGTTTGTGAGACTCGGCGCGGGTGCTACCACGTGAGCGGTAGTGATTGGAGGTGGAAGGCTTGGTATATGAGAATATCACGGGAGCCTTTTACGGCTGTATCGGGGTTTGTCCCCGGTGTTTAGGGATTCGTGTATAGGCAACGGGACGAACCGGGAGGGTATTGAGGATATTGGCATCTGAGATGGTCCAGTGGTGCGGCTGGTGATATTGAGTGATAGGTGTAGCTGGGGCGACCAAAATTGACGGGGTTGCCACTGAGAGGTGGCAACATGGAGCCTAGGTCATTGTTTCCTTGGTTGGAAGGCATCCGTAAGTTAGCGGGGAGGAACGATTGAAGGTTTGGTGAAGCTGGTTTTGGGGAATCGTCATCCTCGACCGGGACAAAAGTACCGTCTTGGCCAGGGGATAGGCTTTGCTATACCACGCTCATTCGGAAAGGCTGTACCACGAAATTGGCGATCTTCTTTACGCCTCTTGTGAACCTCACAAGCCCTGGATGATAGCTTCTTCCAATGTCATATACATTACCGGTGGCGGGGTCCTTCCCCGTCACGATTTCTCGGTGAGCTAGACATGTCGGAAATTTTGGCGAGGCGAGGCAGAAGAAGCTGTACGATGCCGTTGCGTGATCTGGCAAGGCGCGGCCGGAAATCTGAACCACTTTACGCTCGCTACGAGGAACGAAAGGAAGGGTTTAGGCTTCGGAAAAGGGTATTTGGCTCAAGGTTTTCGGGCTTGTGCAATGTGCGATTACCGATTAATGTTTACTTAAAGCGCGTTTTCTCAGAGTCCTAATTGGTTGGAAAAGAGCGTGTCTTCTTTCTCGCAACTAATCCTAGAGCTCTAATCAGTGGATCTCGTCACTACGCTTATAAGCCCCTCGTTTCCATTGTAGATCATCTTTCTCAGGACGGACTATCCCAAGCGAGGTCTGATAAGGCAAGCGAGTTCCACCGACAAAGGAAAAAGTGAACTTAAGGCTAGCTGGTCACGCAAACTTTCAACGTATGTGACGTACGGGCCACGGTCGAAGTCAACGTCCTTAAGTTAAGGCGGGGATCGTGCCAAAATTTGGGCATGACCTCTCCTGACTCGCTTGTGCGAGAGACTTTAGCTTTTTAGCATTGGCCAAGTTGTGGCTGGCACGATACACACGGCGAGGTTTGGTGACACGGCGTCACATTGAACCTTCGGGTATATTTTCGGCAGAGCTCCGCGTCAAAGTCAAGGCTGAAAAGCTCAAGACTTCGGGTCGGGAACGACCTTCGGTCTAAAACTCTCGAGCTTGACTCGGAGGCGGGGCCCGGCGTGAAAAACATACACTTAGGCTTTATGACACGAGCTAAGCCAAAAACCAGCCGGGGTCTTGGACAAGTGTGACCTGAAAAGAGTGCGTGGCTTACACGGGCTAGGATGGGATGTTTGGGACGACCCCGTGCGCCCCGAAAGGCATACGCGGACCAATCGGAGTGCAGCGATAAGGCCATCCCGGGTTAGGGGTTGTAGTGTGCGGTGTACCGAGGCGGCAAGTGCACGTGAAGTGCGGTGTTCAGAGCGGCAAGTGCGCGTAGTGTGCGGTCACTAAAATTCTTTTACGAGGAAAAACGAGAGATTTTCAGAATGTGTCTTAAAGAATTATGATGCACAGTTCAAAAGATAGCATGAAAATCAAACATGAATGGGGATGCGCAAACATGGTAAGATTTTGAAAAGTTGACAATGTAATGCCTTTGAAAAAACCGTTCGAGGTTTAAAGGAACTCACACACACGAACGAGGAAGGGTAAACGAAAGTTTGACCCACGGAAGGCTTTTTAGAAAACATCGGCGGTTTTGAAAAAAGTATCTTTTCCCCATTAGTCGCCCAGCGAAATTACCGATCTTTTCGCGCGCGGGCGGGGCGCGGAAAAGGCGGTTGTCTTCGCGGCGGAGGGTTGGTGTACGAGACCTCGCTTCATGGGAAGGAACAAAATGAGGAGTCGCCACGCGGTTTTGTATTTTGAGCCCAAACGTTGAGAAACGGCTTTTGTGAAAAGGTGTCGTTTTTATTGGTAGCAAAAACTTAGGAAAAGGCTTTTGAAAACGGGGATCATTTTTATTGGCAGCAAAAACGAGTAAAAGCTTTTAGTACCGAGAGATTGTTAGGTTCGGAGGTCGAGTTACGTTTCGGGTAGAGTATTACGAGATCGCCCGAAACGCCTCGCAAGACGAGTCTTTCTACCTTTCTCGAAATCGTGTGTGTGTGTGTGTGTGTCTTTTGAAATGGGGGGCTTGGATGACAAGCTTAATCTTGGTTTGAATGACAAACGTTGATTAGGTGATTTTTGAAAAGACGAGCGTTTGAATGACAAACGTCGGTTTGAGTTTGAAATGAGCGTTTACGTGGCAAACGTCGATTTTGAGTTTGAAATGAGCGTTTGCGTGGCAAACGTCGATTTTGAGCCGTACGAGTCATTGTTAACGATTTTTATGGGAAAAATGCGTATTAAATGATTTTAAATGTCAAATGGCGGCTTGGAGTTTGAAGATGAGCGTTCGGAGGCCGAACGTCATTTCGCGCATTTTGAAAGAGAGTTCGACGGACGAACTCCGGTTTTGAACCGGGCATTACATTGTTAACGATTTTTACAGGAAAAATGCGTATTAAATGACATGCGATCAACGAATCGGGTTGCGACTCGGACTTTGAAAAGTAAATACTATCACAATCCAAACGGATCGGACTTGTAAATGACAGTATTTAAAGCGGTGTCAACGGAATCAAACGATCCGGATTCGTAAATGACGTTCGACGAGGCCAAATGGCTCGGAATTGTAAATGACGATCAACGAGGCCAAACGGCTCGGAATTGTAAATGACAATCAACGAGGCCAAACGGCTCGGAATTGTAAATGACGATCAACGAGGCCAAACGGCTCGGAATTGTAAATGACGATCAACGGATCGATCGATCCGGAATGGTAAATGACATAAAAGTAAACGGAACGGGGTCGGAACGCCGTTTTAACCCGTGATTACTTCTCTTACGAAAAGAGAAGAGGATCGAGGGGATAAAACGTATCGGACCCCGTTAGACGGAGGCGTCTACATTTTGATAACGACGTTCGAAACGGTTATAGCGACTGGCACGTAAACCGAGATGGAACGGGAGATTTAGAGAGAGGGAGTTATACCTATGGCTAGGGTCGACTCCTTTGGCTCGGGAGGTGTGTACGGGACACGGAAAGTGATTCGAAAGGTTGTTTCGAAGTGGTAGGGTGCGTATTTGATCGAAATACGAAGGTTTCACGCGAATCGAGACAGAACGGGAGCTCGGGAGGGGTGAAAACCAGTTTGGACCGTGGGGGTGGTGAAATTTTGGTGTAAAATTCTCTCCTTTTGGCTTTGACAGCCATTTCTATTTATAGGTGAAATTTGCGGTAGGAGTCGGACGGACTTGGCACGAATCCGGGGTTTTGTGGTATTTTGGGAATTTGAATGACTTGCTGGCAATTTCAGAAAATGTGCACAGTGAGTCCGGCCGGACTTGGCTTGCAAAACAGGGGCATTTTGGTCTTTTCCCTTTGAAATTGATTGAAGGGTGACTAGAGGGAGGTGGCATGGCTGCCACGTGCCCTCTGAGTCACCAGCTGAGGTGGAAGATTGTTTCCCGGTCCCGGTTTTGTCCGTTTTTTAAAATAACGGTCAGGAAATGTCAAACGCCCGGAAAGTGCTTAGGAAAATGCGTTTTTCGAGGGAAAGCCATACTTTTACGTGAGATGTCACGTGCTTAAAATGCTGATTCGGCGTCGGGATGCACAGGCGATCCGGGACGTCTCGTTGGCACGCGGCGGGAGTTTAACGAGTTCGGTTAACACAGGCGGGCGGTTAACGGATTTCGGTTAACTTTCTGACGGATTTGGACGATCCGGATTTGGGTACTTACAGTTACTATCACCGGCACTGGCTTTGTTCCACCATCCTCACCTAGACAAAGCCTTCACAATATGCCCCCACCAGTCTCCTATGGTGTGCCTGGCTCCCTCTCGATGCCAACTCATGGGGGTATGTCAAGACCTCCCCCTATCCCAGTATCTACTTATGGTATACAATACGGGCCGAGGGGCGAATCAAGCTCCTTACCGAAGGTCAGTGCTCAGGACCAGTTTATGTTTTACCCTCAGAACCAACTTGGGCAAGGTCAGCAACCCAGTGGTGTCAATCAAGAGCCGTTTGGGTATACTCAAAATCAGTTTGGGACTCGGGGTCAAAGTCCGTATAACAGCACGGGTCAGCCGTTCAACCCAACCTTCGGTGGTCAGTTTATGGCTGCTCATGATCAGTCCAATCAGCAGCAGAGCGGGTATCGCATGTCAGGAAGCTAGATTTGCCAGGATCAGATCCCGCAATATCCACAACCCCAATTCCAAAACAACATCCCTCAGCCGGCGGTTTGTTCCCCTCTCACCCAACATGCATGCGGTTCCACCCGTATTCGGCTCCGTGCACCGTGCTATCGGGTCCCCACTCATGGTCGATTCGACTGGTCAATCAGTCTGATTCGGGCCCAGAATCCCGATGTCCAATTCAATGGTTACGACATGTACGGGAACAAGATCCCGGCCCGGTTGGCTTAGTGGGACGGAATGTTAGCATACCCCAGCACTCTTGGTCTTCCTCAGAAATTTGCCCTTGCCTTGCCAATCGGGCCCACGCCCGAATTCCCGGTACCATCCTCAGCGGTAGCTCAGACTATGGGGACGACCCCCGTCCTCAGAAGTTTCAAGTTTGAAAGAAGAAGCTGAAATATGTGAAAGAATAGTTGCACCAGAATGACTTTCGGATCCAACATGGTCGGCTCAGTAGAGCTCAAGACTCCAGAGCTCTCCAGAAGAACTTCAAGATGCCCCCATAACCAAGTTTGAAGGCTCCACATGCCCTAAAACTCACATGAAAAGCTACATCATGTCGATGGGTGCCCAAAGGGGCCACCGAAGAGATCTTTGGCCCTTTACTTTCACTTATCCCTCGATGACTCTCCTTTGAGATGGTTCCTAGGCCTTAAACCAGAAGCAAGGGCTACGTGGTCCCAGATCAGTGATGCTTTTTTGGACAAATACAAGGGAAGTGTCGAGTGGTACACCACTCGTAGTGACTTGATCGGCACCATTCAGAGGCATGATGAGTCCGTGACAGAATTTTATAAGAGGTGGAACAAGAAGCTTAACGAGCTGGTTCACCCGATCCCCCTCTCTGACGAAAAGTCCATCTTCCTCTCATGTGTCAAACCATCTGTCAGGGAAGCCATTGGTCGAGGATACTACCCGAATCTGCGAGAAATGGTGAGCGCAGGGGCCGAAAGTGAGAATGCTACCTACTCCATCGTCCCAACTCCTACTCCCGATAACACTCCAGCTCCCCGCTATCGAGTTCCAAGCTCTACCCCTGTTGCTTCAAAAGGCAAAGGAACTGCGGTCTCTAACACCGTCAACTACATTCAAGGGGAAAACAATCAGCCACCTGGCCGTAGTGGGGGACGGCCCTAAAAACCAAAGTATGATGATTTGGGGATGCCACTCGAAGAAGTATTTGATGGTTTGATGAGGACAGGAATGATCAAACCTTTGGAGAACTACCCCACTCCTAATACCCCGGGACTGGATCATAGCTTAAAGTGCCGTTACCATCAGAATTTGGGCCACACTACCAACAGCTGCTTCACACTGAGAAGGATTGTTCAGAGCCTGATCGACCAGCGCAAGATTAAGAAGCCAAACATCGTCACCAATCCTCTCCCCAACAACAACAACAGAGTCAACATGATCGAGTTTGTCAATGTCATAGAGTTTGGTGAGGCTAGTCCCAACAAGGGTGTGAGTAAATTTGAGGCTATCATGCCCACAAACAATGATGTAATCAATGTTGATGATGAATTAAATGATCGTTTCTGATATATGTTGTCTTGGGATGATATTCGAACTGCAGCAAAATTAACAAATGATGTCCAGCATAATGACATATCCCCCGATTCTCAATCTACTCCCCTTACTTGGGAAGAAATTAAGCGCGTCGCAAGTTCAAGCTCGGCCATCACCGTTAATCAATTGTGACAAGCATCCTGGCCATATGCTACACAAGGGCCTCCAATGAATTGGTCAGAATTAGAAGCAACCGACACAGATCACGACAAGGACCAGGAAGCTGAAGTAAATTTGCTCACCAGGTCAGGAAAAATGTTGGGAACCGATGTTGCCGGATCGTCAGGAAAAGACAAAGAAGCAGTCATTCCGGGAGACGGGTCTGGTAAAAACCCATACGCCAAAGGAGTAGCCGAAGAGGATTCAATGGAGAAAGACCCAATCCTCGCACAGTTGAAGGGAACCCAGGCCAACATTTCTCTTTGGTCCCTCTTAACTTCTTCTTATCCTCACAAGTTGAAGTTGGAGGAAGCCTTACCTAAGACAATGGTGTCCGTAAATTCCACCCCTGACGAAGCATGCCAATTAATAGGTACCGCCCAGTACGGGAATATCATCACCTTTACGGAATTGGATTTGCCAAAGTACGGAGCCAGTCACAACGAATCTCTGCACATCACTGTCCAGTTGGATGGACGCTGGCTTCCCCACGTAATGGTAGACAAAGGCTCAGCCATGAACGTATTGCCTGCCAGAATGATGAGCCTGTTGAACATTAAGGCCATTGATCTGAAACCGTCCGATCAAACTATAAAGGTGTATGACTCCACGTCTCGGAAGGTCTTGGGTGTAATACCATTAACCATGTGGTTCGGCAAGAAACCTATGGTGGTTGAGTTCCAGGTGATAGACATTCCTGTCAGTTTCTCCGCCTTGCTAGGAAGGCCGTGGCTGCACCAAATCAATGGGGTCGCTTCCACCCTGCATCAGTGCGTCAAATTTGTCCAAGACGGCGAGCTAACCATCATCTATGGAGATAGTGTCACCATCGAGGGCACCGATGATGAGGGAAGGCCAGTAATGGAAATCAAACACGATGAAGACAACTTGATGTTGAGCGGTTTCAGGGTCGAGAGCCCAAAAGCCCAGATCTGCGCAATCGACCTGACAACTTCATTTGATAAAATTCCCCCAATCATGGTGATGATGAGGCGAATGAACTACATTTCAGGGCTTGGCCTAGGAAGACGTCAGCAGGGCACTCACAAGCTCGAGGAATTAAAACTGAAAAGGGACAAGGAAGGTCTGGGATATGTTGGGAAAACCCCCACGGACAAAGAGGTCGACAGAATTGAAGCCGCAGAAAAGAGGAAGGCTAGCGCTGCCGGAAAGCCCTATGTCAAACCTAATCTCCGTCCTTATCACCCTTCCCTGGAAAAATACTTCGTCAAAGAAAGAGGCGATGATTTTGTGTGCAACCCTATCAAGGAGTTTATCATTGGCAAGTCCAATATTCCAGGGGCTGTGACTACTTTTGATAGCCAATACCGCTTCTGGGGAAGCCCTGATTTCACTGACCAGTTTAGGAGGTTGTCTATGGTCGAACCTATGATTGGGAAAGTCGACAAATCCATCGAGTTCGATTTGGATGAAGATGTTGCAGCTCTGTTCGAAGAAGTGGACTTATCAGAAGTAGTCGGGGCTGATCCACTGATGGAAGCACCGTTGATTGAATTGTGTGAAGAGACACCGCCAATGACAGGGGCTGTTACTAAAGATCCCTTTAGCATGGTTGACCTTCTGACCGGGGATGATTATGTACCTGTGGCTGATCTTCCGGCCCAGGAAAGATTACGTATCGATGATCGAGGTTGACGGGGACAAAGAGATTGATCCACGCACCTTCGTCAGCACCTCAGAGATGCTGCTTCGGAATTGGGCTTCCTTCAAGGGACCGATCGCCAGCCGGGAGATTATGATGAAAAAGCTCGGGCTGACCCCTTGTCCTGGTGTGTCTAAGTCTAAGTCTATCCCTGTAATCCTGAGTCAGTCCTCAGAGTCTTTTGTTATCGAGTTTGAGTCTCTAGATAGGTCTGATACTCTCACGGTTGATGATAATCACCGTGTCTTTAACTCTGTCTTCCCTTTTGCATTGAATGAAATGGTTGACCTTTCTGCGTATCCCTTAATCGCCACCTTAACAAATGATAAGTTAACTAAGACAAATCTTAATGACTTAAAAGTGGTTAATAATGATTCATTTGAAGAGGACACAGACCTTTTAGATGAAAACTTTTTAAATGATAATATAAAGCGGAGTTTTTGGCCGAGACGATAATCGGGCCCAAGGCTGCCGATGAGGTATTAACTACGGTGAATTTGGGAACTGCGAAGAGCCCCGAAGAGACACGCAGTTAGCGGTTTCTTCACGGGAAAGAACGGGAAGCCCTCATTGATGCGCTCAAGGAATATGTGGACGTATTTGCCTGGTCCTACAAAGACATGCCGGGTTGGATACTTCAAGCTGTTGAGCACCGAATTCCCTGGACCCGAAGCCGGGCCGGTCAAGCGAAACTTCGCCGGATCAAGCGAGAATGGTCCCTCCAAGTCAAAGAGGAGATAGAGAAGGCTGCTCGAGTGGGTTTCATTAGAGTGGTCGAATACCCCAAGTGGTTAGCCAACATAGTAACAGTTACCAAGTTGAATGGCAAAGTCAGGGTTTGCATGGACTTCAGAGACCTAAACAAAGCTAGCCCGAAGGACGACTTTCCCTTGCCCAATATCGATCTATTGGTTGACACTACCGCCAGCTACGAAGTCAAATCATTCGTGGATGGTTTTGCGGGTTACAATCAGATTAAAGTTGCCGAAGAAGACCAGGAAAAGACTTCCTTCACCGGCCCTTAGGGAACCTTACGCTATATGGTTATGCCCTTGGTACGAAGAATGCCGGTGCCACTTACCGGCGAGCGATCCTTTGCACTTTTCCATGACATGATCCACAAGGAGATCGAAGTCTATGTTGATGACATGATTATTCATTCCGAGGGATCGGATGGTCAACACTTGATCGACTGAGGAAGTTCTTCAACCGTGGCGGGAGCATGAAATGAGGTTGAACCCGGCCAAAATGCACCTTTGGCGTAGTCGAGGAAAGGTTAAGGATACATGGTCACGGAAGCGAGAAGTGAAGCCGATCCAAGAAAGATCAAAGCCATCATGGAGATGAAGCCGCCGACGACGAGTCACGGAGGTGAAGGCTTTCATGGGCCGTCTCAATATATTAGCCGATTCATCCATCGGCTAACCTCTATACGTGAGCCGATCTTCAAGGCTGCTCGGGAAGAATCGGGAGGTTGAGTGGAACGAACAAAGTCAAGCCGCCTTCGAGACGATCAAGGCCTACTTGGTCCATCCCCCAATCTTGTGTCCTCCGCATAAGGACAAGCCCTTGTTGCTATACTTAACGATTCTGAATACGAGTGTTTGAGCCATGCTCGCACAAGAAAAGCCGGATTCAAAGGTTGAAAATGCCATATACTTCGTCGGTAGGAAGCTTCGGGCGGCGAGTTAAACTACTCGGCTTTAGAAAAAACACATGCGGCTTTGGTATGGGTGGTCAGCAAATTGAGACACTACCTCCTGGCGCATACAGTACACCTGGTGTCAAAGATGAATCCCATCAAGTGCCTGTTCGGAAAGTCTTCTCTGTCATCAAGGCTTGCGAAATGGTCATTCTTCCTAGCCGAATTTGATGTCAATTTCGTAACTCGCAAGGCAATCAAAGGCCAAGCTATGTCAGATCATTTGGCGGATTTCCCAAGATCAGAAGCACCCGAGTTCGAACCCCAATTTCCAGACGATGGAATCTTCGTGATAGAGGGTACAGACCGTTGGCAGTTGTTCTTCGACAGTGCCGCCAACAAAAGGGGCAATGGTATCGGCATGGTATTGGTTGACCCAAAGGATGTGCACACCCCCATCGCTATCAAGTTGAATTTCCCGGCTACTAACAATTCCGCGGAATACGAAGCTTGTATAGCCGGCCTCGAGGTAGCTCTAGAGCGAAATGTCGAAAAGCTGGAGGTGTACGGAGACTCTCAGCTAATCATCAATCAGGTATCCAATAAGTGGAGAACCGTGGACCAGTACTTGCAAATGTACTATGCCTACATGGAGGATCTGATCGACCAATTCAAGGAGGTCACGTTCCACTACCTACCCGGGACAAGAACGGGTTCGCGGATGCCTGGCCACTTTGGCCTCTACGGTGGAAATCCCGGAGGGAAAATCGGTAAAACCATTCGGGGTTGGGAGGCGCGAGAACCCCGCCTGCATTTGCCCGGATCGAGCTAGAAAAGGTCGATGACTTGTGGTACGATCGGATCTTTCGGTACCTTAAGCACGGCGAAGCTTCGTTTCCAACGGAAAAGGATGGTAGGCTAAAGAAGGTCTCCGCCAAAAGTTTACAAGCTTTGAAAAGGTTGTACGCACGGTACGTTATTTTGGGAGATGACCTATGGAAGAAAAGGCACCGAGGCCCACTTCTACTGCACGCATCGGCAAAAGTCTAAAGCCGAGAAAGGTCATGGAAGAAGTCCATGGTAGCGCATGCGGACCGCATATGAACGTCAGAGCCTTGATGTTCGGCATACTCGGGATGGAGTTATTATTGGATCTCCATGTAGCCAAGCCCATTGCATTCGGTTTGTGCGAACTGCGATAAGTGTCGGCGGTTCTCCAATCTCAACCATATACCTCCCATGATCTCTCTTGCATGAGCACTCCTTGGCCATTTGCAACTTGGGGATCGGCGTTATTGGGAAGATAACTCCTGCCGGCAGTAACGGGCACGAGTTCGTGTTGGTCGTTGTGGATTACTTCACCAAGTGGGTTGAAGCGGCGTCCTACAAAGTCCTCGACTCAAAAGGTGGCCCGTTTCATAAAAGAAAACATCCTGTGCCGATATGGAGTTCCAAACGAGATTATCTCGGATAACGGGTCACACTTTGAGGGACACAGCCGACAAAGCTGCTCGCGAGAATTCGGAATTAAGCGACACAAGTCACTCCCCTTATCGCCCTCAAACCAATGGTCTTTGTCGAGGCCGCGAACAAGAATCTAGAAAGGATCATCAGGAAAATGGTGAAAGGAGCCGGGATTGGCTGAGAAGCTTCACTTGGCACTTTGGGGCTACCGTACATCGTAGAAGCGCCACCGGTGAAACCCGTTCGCTTTGACATATGGGATGGATGCCGTTCTACCCGTTGAGTTAGAGGTACCCTCTCTTCGGGTTACGCTTGAAAATGAGGTCAACGAGATAGAATGGCTTGAGTCGACATGACGAGTTAGCTCTCCTTGGACGACGAAGGCTTAAGGCAATGGAGCACATCCAGGGCTTATCGAAGCGCATGGCTAGGGCCTTTGACAAGAAGGTACATCCCGCGACATAAAAGTGGGTGATTTGGTCCTAAAAAGAAAAGCCCCGAATCAATTCGAGTCCTTTGGGCAAGTGGGCTCCAATGCAGGTAGGCCCGTATGCGAGTAAAGAGATCTTCTCTGGCGGAGCAATGAAGTTGACATATTTGGATGGTAATCCCTTCATGCACCCGGTAAACGGCGACAAACTGCGCCGCTATTACGTCTGAATCGAGTCTCCCCCTCTATATAAAAAAAAAGAAGAAATATAAAAAAACAAAACAAAACAAAAGCGTGAAAATAATGTACCCAGACGAGGCGAAAACCTCTCGAAAGGCGGTCAGGTGCAAAACAAAGGCGCGCTCGGTGCTAAAAGAATATACCCAAACTAAATTTGAAAACCCTAAAAACGGGCGGTCTAGGTAAAAAACGGGGTTGCACCATTTGTCCCCCTTCTATCTATCCCTTTCTTAAACACCAAGCTAATTGGGTCGAACTACGGAGACTGAGCCCCTTAGTCCATTTTTGTAAAGGGAACGTAGAGCGGCCGTTCGCGGTTCGGTCTAAAAATCATAAAAATCACCAAATCTGTCAACGGTTGTATTTGTGATTACCGAAATGTGTCTTGATTAAGTTATGAAGTAATTTCAACTTTCATCACATTAATACATTCATTGATGAGTTCAAGCACGGTTTACTCTCGACTCATTAACATTAGCAAAATAATATCTTTTAAAAGGTACATCTAAATTGTCTGTGTCGGCAAATAAGGGATACAAGGGTAGGTCACCTAATCCTAGTCGCTCGTTCCCACTCCTGAACTAGCACCCTTCTTCTTCCTCTTCCTCTTCCTCTTCCTCGGTCCTCGGGAGGTCTTTGGCTTAGCTATCCCAAACATTTTTGTCTCCCGTCGCCCCGGCTCAGGAATAATACGAGTCGATGAGTCAACCAATCCGCGGCTCTCGGCGCCGCACAGGCGGCTCTCTCTCTCTCGAGCTGTCCTCCAGAGCCATAACCCGGGGTCATCCCTCATCTTGGCTCTCCTCTCTACGAGTCTCTCAAAATCCATTTGCCGGATCATCGGTCACGTTGTCGGGGGTCGGCACATGTGCCTCGGCATCGCGTAACTCCGAGCTAGATTGGTCTCCTCCTCGGATCCCTGCAATGTGCCTCGATGGTGTCTTTCAGGCGCGGTCCATATCTGCTCCTCGTACCGGATAGAGGTACACAGTGGACGAGATAAGTGATTCCCGGGTCTTAGTATCGGCGTATGAGCGGGAAAAGGCTGCTCTGAAAAGGCCACGGCAAAAAACACGAGAGTACGAACATCGGTCATGTCAAGAGGAACGGTATCCGGGCCCTCTGCTCTCTGAACCCATCAACGACTGATGTGGGTATCCATCTTGCCTCTGGACAAGCAAGGGAATGCTAAATGATGAGAAGTGCAATCCGGCGGCCTCACTATAGCGAGAATCATCACACTTTTGCCGCTCATGGTCTCAAGCCTCCATCCAGGAACCCAGTACTGGATATCAGTGGTAGTATACCTGGCCAATCGCCTCTGCCAACTCTCCTGTGAAGCCTCAGGAGCCACTCGCCTCTGTTGTGTGACCCAAGGTGCTGCGGTTGCCCAACGAGGTAATGGGGAGATGAGTCTCGGTCGCTCGAAAGAGCCACAATGACAAGAAGGCCCGGGGCTGCCGCGTCCCCATATCAATGACCCTGCAGCCGGTCGGTCCGTCCCGTGATAAGTCTCCGCCCAAAAGGGAACTAAATCTCTCTCTCCTACTGCCCGGGTCGAATATCGGCCCGATGTGGTGCCTCGAGAACCCCGCATCTGTCTAACGACTCCCGGCGGTAAACGAGCACATACCCCATCGTACTCACAAGCGATACGGGAAATCATAATCGGCATAAAAATGTCCATAGGCTGTGGACGGGTCAAACGACTCACGGATGCGATCTGACCAATCGGGCTATACGGGCCGGGTCAACGAAAGGACGGAGTCAAGAATCAGATCAGTCACCTGCTCGGAGTGAAATCCCAAGAAATCGGCTAACTGCTCAGTCAAAGGTCGCGGATCTCAGGGAAAGACCGCATCTCTAAGCTCAGCTCCCCCAATCAGTGCCCGGAACTCCTCAATGGTGGGTGTGAAATCATTATATGAGAGGGTGAAGACATGCCTCTCGCAATCCCGATGTCTGGATGCGGCCGGAGAAGATTCCAATCAACCGCCCACTCCTTTAATGCCCGGATGCATCTCGGCCCATATCGTTGGTCGATGATCCTCCTATTGTTCTTTGCGATGATGGCGGGTCGGATTTATGAGATCGGAATGAAATTGACGCTCTTTGGTCTTAGATACGTCGTCATAATGTTCCATTGTGGGCCAAAGATCGAATCTTGGGGCTAATTTTGAGGTGGAAGGCAAGGTTGAAGCTGCTTTGTGGCTTTGGAATGAGTTGTTCACGAATCTTGCCTTTTATAAAGTCTTTGGGGCTTGCTGACCAAGAAACCTGTCTCCCAGACTCTCCCTGTCGCACGACATGGAGGCTCCATGAAGTCCTGTGTCGGACGACATGGAGAGTTCCATCCGGAACACCGGCGGTACAAGCTGCGGCAACCTCAAGCAACCCAATGCTTGCTCAAAACTCACCCAAACCTGTCCAAAACACCAAAAAGTTATACATAAACACTCCCCCTCGCTCATCAAGCCCACGAGAGAGGATTCGGCACATCCAACACACCCGCAGACGCATAAATGTCGCCCAACGCATACAAAAACCGCAAAAACACCCAATCACACCAAAAGCCACCATTTTGTGCCTTTCTTGGGACGAACTCGTGCATATGAACTACCAAATACATAAATAAACAAATATTGTAATTGTCAAAGTACAAAAGCAATAAAATATTTGTTTTTACAAACCAAAAGAACAAAAACAGTGCATGCATTCCTTCTCTGCCCTAAAAGAGTCAAAGCATGACAAAAGGGGACCATCGCGATCACTCCGACTCGGAGTTGTCGCCGGAATCGTCCTCCTCATCATCTTCGAAGCCGCTGTCGTCCTGGACGCTGCCCACCTCCTCCTCGGAGCCGCTATGCTCCTGGCCATCATCGCCACCCTCCGGCGCCTCATGGATCTCGCCGTCTGAATCATCACCCTCATAATGCGCCCAAGGCTGGGGCTCGGCATAATACCCATGCCACTCAGGCACGGTAGTGTAAGGGGGCTAGTAGGGATCATCCTCGCCATCATCACGCCCCTCAGAACAGTGTGACTAGATGCCCGCACGAGAGCCGGAAAAAAGGAGCCAAAGTCGGCCTCGGCCTCTTCTTCGGAGGCACGACGTCACCCGAGTGGGAGGCTGCACCTCCCCTTCCAATGCTCTGCGCTCCTCTGAGCGGCGCGGCATCTTCGCGGCACCGGTAAGCGCCTTCGCCACCGCCACTACGAACGTCTTGGCTGGAACCTATTCAATGAAAACAGAAGAGGCAATCAGAAGCAATCAATGCAGATAGTAAAGCAGTTAAAATCTTGAACGAATCAGAAAAAGAAAAGATTGCTCACGAAGTAGTCCGCGGGGCGGCCGCGGTGTGGATGGGTCTCGAGACATATCAAAGAGGAGCGGCGAATACTACCCCCGACCTCATACTCAAAAAAGCGGGGAGGTGCCGGTATACTGCATCCCCCGCGCCCTCCTGGCAGCCATAACTGAGGAGTCACCAATCGGGTGAAGATGAGGCTGGGCATAAGTCCCCACCATCGAAAAGCTCAGCGCATCAATGCCGGTCCGCGGCCGCTCCAAGTCGGGCGAGGCCGGATATGCCATATCCCGCGGGGAGGATCATGAGGAGCCGCGACGGCGAGCGCCGCGGCCATCTTGCACTGCGAGACTCTCTCCCCCAAATAAAGGGCATCTCCCTCCCGAGGCCAATCAAAAGCCTCCTCGTCACGGTCACCGGGCAGCGGTCACCAACTACATCCTCGCCCATTACCTACCATGCCGAGGAACGGTCTCAACCCAGCGGGGTACCCCTCAAGCAATCATGATGTCATGGTAGCAAGCGCGTCTTACGGGGCTTCACCCCGTCCACCTTCCGGCTCTCCCTCGCTCCAAAAGCCCAACGGCGAATAGCGAGGGAACAAATGCCGCAATCCTCTCGAGGCACGATCCGGGCATAACGGCCAAACACCTCGTAGGCCCACACACGAAATAAAAGACGAAAGCTTTCGGTGTGCGGCAACGATAAAAGAATGATGACGAGAAAAGTCAAATGCGGCGGTCAAGTTTGCGAAAAGCAAAGGATATACCTCCGGCCACAGTCTGATAAAAATCTAAAGAGGTCACCTTGCCTCTTGCTCACCTCATCCAGGCCTCATACACACAGGCCAAACCGGCCCTCTCCCCGTGAAAAAGTGGACACCTGGCTCCAATCTACGAGAGGCTCCGGCGGAAGAGTCAATGCCGTTGTAGAGGCATTACAGAATAGGGTATCAGAAAACCCGGCCCAAACAAAGGCCCTAGCCAGCGCTCGGCGGTAACGGTAGCGGCACCCTCGGAAAAAGACGACATTGATGCGTGGCGAGTGCGAAGTCCGCGGCGAACCCCGTTGCCCTTCGGGCGAAGGGTCGGTCATCCGAGTCAAGCCACTAATGGCATCCGTGCTCGGCACGCCCGGGGTTCTCGAGAAGATGGGCCTATCTGCCAAAGCTGCAAGCCGGTAATAGCGGTGAAGTCATAAGGAGTGATGGTCGGCTCACCCCGGGAAAGATGGAAAGTGTGGGTAGAGTCCCACGGAAAGCTGTCTAAAAGCCCGCCAAGCTCCACGGCTCCTCGGCGTGTCTCCAAGCTCCAACGGCGGTGAAGAATGGTCCAAGACCGGCGGCAAAGACCCGATCCCTTAGGGTGTCAGGCCATCGAGAAGAGCAGGAAGAAGACCCCCGGATGGTCGCAATAGCCTCGGGGACCCCTTGGTCCGCAAAGTCTGCATGTAAGCACAACACGAGTATCAAAAACCATACTTATAACAATTATGTGCATTCATTCACATGTGCATGTTCAAAAAAATCACCACATTCTTTCAAAAGAAGAAAAAAAGAAAAAGAAAAATCTTTTCAAAGCAATACACTTCATGCCGAGCATACAATTCCTATTTGGGTGCGATTTCCCCCAATTTCAATCTCAAACCCTAGAAATCAAATTTCGAAAGGGAAAATTCGATGATTTAGAATGCTTACCCCCTTACGCTCCATAGTAGAAGTGTGGAAATCGAGGCCGGGTAAAGCCCATGTCCCTCGGGAATCTCTTCCGTCTATTCCGATCGACGAGTCTCCTCCTCTCGGACAAGACTTGTTGCACATTCCTTCTCGATTCGGCTCGCGGAGGCATTATCAAATCCTTGATTTAAATCAAAATTAAAGGAAGAATTTTCAAAAATTTTCTCTCCCTTTCTATCTCTGAACTCGACGGCAATGGGTTCTTTGTGCTAGGTACGTCTTACGACCCTCTTTTGCTTTAATTAAAAGCGCACAGGAACCTCCCCATGTCGGACGACATCCATGGTCCCGAGAAGGGTGATTTTCCCCTTTTGCCCCTAATTAAATTATGTCGGCCTATCTTGGGCGCCTATCATCAAAATTCATCAATTCATTTGGGTTCAAATGCCCACCTCTCTCGATCATCAGAAAATGGCCCGGAATGGCCATAAACTACCCGGTCCAGAAAAACCGTACGAGTTTCCAACACGAGAAAATGGCGGAATGGCCATAAACTACCCGGTCCCGGAAAGATTGTACTGATTTCCCACACGGTAAAAATCCGCGGGTTGACTTCCCGAAGAAAAGTCAATTTCGCGGGTGACTCCCAAAGAAAAAAGTCAAATCATCGGGGTGACTCCCCATCAAAACAGCCAAATTCGCGGGTGACTCCCAAAGAAAAAGTCAAATCATCGGGGTGACTCCCCATCAAAAGCAGTCAAATTCGCGGGTGACTCCCCGAAAAGAAAAAAAGTCAATTTCGCGGGTGACTCCCGAAGAAAAAAAGTCAAATCATCGGGGTGACTCCCCATCAAAAGCAGTCAAATTCGCGGGTGACTCCCGAAGAAAAAGTCAATTTCGCGGGTGACTCCCGAAGAAAAAAAGTCAAATCATCGGGATGACTCCCCACCAAAAGCTTGATCCCAAGTTTGCGGGTGACTCCCGAAAAAAAAGTCAAATCATCGGGGTGACTCCCCTTGGAACAGTCAATCTTGGGTGCAAACACCCATTTTCGGGGTGACTCCCCTTGGAACAGTCGACCTCGGGTACAAACACCCACCTTTGGGGTGACTCCCCTTGGAACAGTCAATCTCGGGTACAAAACCCGTAGCCTTTCATTGGCACCCCATCTTTGCGACGAACTACGATTCGGCTTGATTCCCCACGGGATACGTAGGAATCCTCTTCATAAGAGGTCCGGCCACTTGACCATCTTGGTCACCTCTTTCCCCGTCGTTCGTGTTCGGCTCGGGATTCTCATGGTGTCGATGACCCCACTTCCCGTGGAAGTGACGTCGCCCGAGGGGCTCTGTGAGTACCCGATCCGAACTCATGTTTTGGATCCTTTATTATTGATTTTTGGGCTTATATAATTGCTAAAATGCAATATTAAGTCCAAATATCCCACAAGGCACCAACCCGTTGGGCACATGAGCATTCGGCCCGATATGTCAAAAGGTGTCTGTTTGTCGTCCGACATGGAAAGACACTAAGGCGGTTTAAGCGCCTGTCGGACGACAAAGGCCTTCCCATCGGCCACGCCTATAAATACGGGGCATGGGCTGATCATTTGAGGACTTGAAGAGAGTGAGGGCCAAGTTGGGGAGGAATACCGAGAAAAATAGGAAACTCTTGCCAAATAAGTCCTCTCTCTCTCCTCACACACACACACTCACCTCCTCCTCACGCACACACACCTTCAGGTCGAGATCGAAGAAGCTTCCTTTGTTGGTGTGTAGAAGGGGTAGACACCATACTATTGGTGATCTCACCTTGTGGACTACAATAGGTAGCCACTAAACCCTTCTCCCTCTTTAAATAGCCTTTTAATACATTCGTACTACCTTGCATTGCATATTTGCTTTAATATTATGTAAAAATCGGGATTTTGCATGATAAAGGTGGTGGAGAAGTGAATCTTCAATATTCACTTCTCCCCGCTCGAATCTGAGACATTTGGTCATCTTAGGATCAGTAAAGATTCAATCTTTACGTATTTGCATGGAGTTAGGAGGTGATGGCTACTTCAAAGTGGCCATAAAACGTGTGATTTATCACATTTGGTCACTAAAGCCATGTGATCTTCCCATAATACCCATATTATAGCATTATATTACTGTCTACGATTAATAAAGATGCTTGGTTTGCCTTGAGAAACAAGGGAATCAAACGGGCGAAGAGGCACGAAATGGCCTATCCTTGTCGGACGACACGGGACTCCATGGAGATCTGTGTCATACGACATGGAGATCCCGAGAAGAGTTTGTAAAGCCATTCTTGGACTTCAGGTCTGTCCGGTCCCTTTGGGACTCAGCTTACCTAAGCATTTTCGTGGCTCATAAGCCACTATTTGGGTGCCTATGGTGCTGTTTGGGTGCGATTTATTGGAGGCGGTTTGCCATTTGACATGGATAACTTCGGATGTCCCATGTCATACGACATTCCGTATCATTCAAAGTCTATCGTGACTTTGCTCACTCCCGTCAATCTGGCCAAGGCGAGCTCTAGACCTTCAAATAGTGTCTTTAAATGAGTCAAATAAATGTCGTTCAGTTCGAGAAATAGCTTGGTCATTGTAATAGACAATCGACCATGAGGCATCATGTCGTGCGACACCCTCTTTACGTGAGGTCTGTGTCGGACGACATAGGAGTTCTCTGGGCGGATTGTCTGCACCTGCCTTGTTATGATAATCATAATATGTAAAAAGGGTGTGGCCCCTATCATGGCTCACAAGTTGTACTCGGCTTTTACATTATCAATGAAATGTCAAATTTGCATGCTTTACACATCGACACATATTGCACACACACTTTAAATGTCCATATTTGTCCAAATGTTGATTGAAAGTCCCGAAAGGGGCGTGTTGGGTGAACTCTCTAGTTCTTCCCAACACGTAACCAGACTCCCGGACGCAAAATCTCTTAAAATTAGGTTTTTCAATGTTTTCCTCTAAAAACGGCGTGGCGACTCAAAAAAAAATACTTCTTTTTTTCGGGCGAGCGTTCATTCAGCTATTTTTGGTGTTGAAGGTCGGTTCTGGGGCTGCTGTGACTGCTGAAAGTTGCCTTTTTGCGGATCTGTCCTTTTATAAATGCTGAGGCTTGCTGTCCAAGAAATTCCGTTAATGTGACCATCCACCAGACATCAGCAATTGCTGCATCTGCAGCAGTCCTTCAGCGACCCTATGCTTGCTCAAAAACCGTCCAAGCCTGTCCAAAACACCCCAAAACAGTATATATACATCCCCCTTACTCACCAGGCGCATGGGAGAGGATTTGACACACTTTGCACCCAATACATGCACAAATAACACCCAATACATCACAAATCACAAAAATACCAAACCCCAACAAATGCCATTCGTTTTTGCCATTTCTTGGGACGGACTAATGCATATAAGCAAATAAGTTCAGATGCTATCAAGAGAATGCTTTAGTTGATAAACTACAAAGTGCAAAAAAATATTGTTTTACAAATTCAAAAGCAATGAAGTAGTGCATGCATTTTGTTTTCTCTCTCTTTCTCCCTAAAAGTCCTAAAGCATGGCAAAAGGGGGCCGCCACAATCATTTCCGACTCTGAGTCGTTGCCAGAGTAGTCACCGCTCTCCCCGGAATCACTCTCCTCCTGGCCGTCGCCTCCCTGCTCCCCAAATCACAATTTGTTCGAAGATTTCAAATCCTGCAGGTGGCATATCCTGCCTTTATCATCTTCATCAGTCCCATCACCTTCAGACTTATCGGCATGCTCTGAAAGAGCCTTAGCTGCCTCAGTATTCAAGCAGTGTTCATCAAAAGGAGCTTCAGCTGCCCCAATCTCCAAGCAATAATGTTCATCAGTCTCAACGTCATCAAAGCTCGTCCCGCCCGACGAGTCATCATCAAAAGCCCATTCTCATGGGTGAATCATCAAAAGCCCATTCTTAGGGGTGCACCTTCATCAAAGCCTGCATGCATTGGCGCATCTTCATCAAAGTCCCTGCGAGTGGACATAAAATCATCAACAAAATTGTGGCCTAAGACCCTCCGACAGCCACGATCATCGACAGTTGTAGCCTAAGACCCTCCGGCAGCTACAACCCTCCACAATCATCAGCCGTAGCATCAATCCCTCCGGCAGCTACAGGTAAGCACATCACAAGTATGAAAGCATATCTTAGTCAATTACTTTTCCAAAGAGCATTAGCAATCTTTCGGGTGACTCCCACACAGTCAAATCTTTCGGGTGACTCCCACACAGTCAAATCCTCGGGTGACTCCCATACAGTCAAATCCTCGGGTGACTCCCACACAGTCAAATCCTCGGGTGACTCCCACACAGCCAAATCCTCGGGTGACTCCCACACAGTCAAATCTTCGGGTGACTCCCACACAGTCAAATCCTCAGGTGACTCCCACACAGTTAAATCTTTCGGGTGACTCCCACACATTCAAATCCTCGGGTGACTCCCACACATTCAAATCTTCCGGTGACTCCCACACAGTCAAATCCTCGGGTGACTCCCACACAGTCAAACCCTCGGGTGACTCCCACACAGTCAAATCCTCGGGTGACTCCCGCACAGTCAAATCCTCGGGTGACTCCCACACAGTCAAATCTTTGGGTGACTCCCACACAGTCAAATCCTTGGGTGACTCCCCAATGAAACAGTCAAATCTCGGGTAACTCCCCAACGAAACAGTCAAATCTCGGGTGACTCCCCAAGGAAATAGTCAAATCTCGGGTGACTCCCCAATGAAACAATCAAATCCTCGAGTGACTCCCCAACGAAACAGTCAAACCTCGGGTGACTCCCCAATGAAACAGACAAATCTCGGGTGACTCCCCAACGAAACAGTCAAATCCTCGGGTGACTCCATAACAAAACAGTTAAATCTTGGGTGACTCCCCAATGAAACAGTCAAATCTCGGGTGACTCCCCAACGAAACAGTCAAACCTCGGGTGACTCCCCAACGAAACAGTAAAATCTCGGGTGGCTCCCAAACGAAACAGTCAAATCTTCGGGTGACTCCCACACAGTCAAATCCTCGGGTGACTCCCACATAGTCAAATCTCGGGTTACTCCCCAACGAAACAGTCAAATCTCGGGTGACTCCCCAATGAAACAGTCAAATCTCGGGTGACTCCCTAACGAAACAACCAAATCTCGAGTGACTCCCAACGAAAGCAACCAAATCCTCGGGTGACTCCCAACGAAACGATCCAAATCTCGGGTGACTCCCCAACGAAACGCCAAACCTCGGGTGACTCCCAACGAAACGATCAACTCGGGTTACTCCCAGCCGAAACAGTCAAATCTCGGGCGACTCCCCAACGAAAGCGATCAAATCTCTTTGGGAGACTCCCAACGAAAAGCTTGATTAATTCTTCGGAGACTCCCCAGCGAAACATCAAATCTCGGGTGACTCCCAACGATCAATCCTCGGGTGACTCCCAAAAACCTCGGGTGACTCCCAGCGAAACAGCCAAATCTCGGGTGACTCCCCAACGAAATAGTCAAATCCTCGGGATGACTCCCCAAGCGAAATAGTCAAATCTCGGGTGACTCCCAGCCAAGCTTGATCAAACCTCGGGTGAAATAGACTCAAATCAATCTCGGGTGACTCAACAAACGAAATAGACTCCCAAGCTCACCTCGGGTGACTCCCCAACGAAACAGTCAAATCTCGGGTGACTCCCCAACGAAACAGTCAAACCTCGGGTGACTCCCCAACGAAACAGTCAAACCTCGGGTGACTCCCCAACGAAACAGTCAAATCTCGGGTGACTCCCCAACGAAACAGTCAAATCTCGGGTGACTCCCGAACAAAATAGTCAAATCTCGGGTGACTCCCCAACGAAACAGTCAAACCTCGGGTGACTCCTCAACGAAATAATCAAACCTCGGGTGACTCCCCAACGAAACAGTCAAATCTTGGGTGACTCCCCAACGAAACGGTCAAATCTTTGAGTGACTCCCACACAGTCAAATCCTCGGGTGACTCCCACATAGTCAAATCCCGGGTGACTCCCCAACGCAAGCGATAAATCTCGGGTGACTCCCAACAAAACAAGATCCAAATCTCGGGTGACTCCCAACGAAACAGTCAAATCCTCGGGTGACTCCCCAACGAAACAGTCAAACCTCGGGTTACTCCCCAACGAAACAGTCAAATCTCGGGTGACTCCCTAACGAAATAGTCAAATCTCGGGTGACCCCCCAATGAAACAGTCAAACCTCGTGTGACTCCCCAATGAAACAGTCAAACCTCGGGTGACTCCCCAACGAAACAGTCAAATCTTGGGTGACTTCCCAACGAAACAGTCAAATCTTCGGGTGACTCCCCAACGAAACAGTCAAATCTTGGGTGACTCCTCAACGAAACAGTCAAATCCTCGGGTGACTCCCCAACAAAACAGTCAAATCTCGGGTGACTCCCCAACGAAATAGTCAAATCTCGGGTGACTCCCCAACGAAACAGTCATACCTCGGGTGACTCCCCAATGAAATAGTCAAATCTCGGGTGACTCCCCAACGAAACAGTCAAATCTCAGGTGACTCCCCAACAAAACAGTCAAACCTCGGGTGACTCCCCAATGAAACAGTCAAATCTCGGGTGACTCCCCAACGAAACAGTCAAATCTCGGGTGACTCTCCAACGAAATAGTCAAATCTCGGGTGACTCCCCAACGAAACAGTCAAATCCTTGGGTGAATCCCCAATGAAACAGTCAAACCTCGGGTGACTCCCCAACGAAACAGTCAAATCTCGGGTGACTCCTAAACGAAACAGTCAAACCTTGGGTGACTCCCCAATGAAACAATCAAATCCTCGGGTGACTCCCCTACGAAAAAGTCAAATCTCTGGTGACTCCCCAACGAAATAGTCAAATCTCGGGTGACTCCCCAACGAAACAGTCAAATCTCGGGTGACTCCCCAACGAAACAGTCAAATCTTGGGTGACTCCCCAACGAAACAGTCAAACCTCGGGTGACTCCCCAACGAAACAGTCAAATCTCGGGTGACTCCCCAACGAAACAGTCAAATCCTCGGGTGACTCCCCAATGAAACAGTCAAATCTCGGGTGACTCCCCAACGAAACAGTCAAATCTCGGGTGACTCCCCAACAAAACAGTCAAATCTCGGGTGACTCCCCAACGAAACAGTCAAACCTCGGGTGACTCCCCAACGAAACAGTCAAACCTCGGGTGACTCCCCAACGAAACAGTCAAATCTCGGGTGACTCCCCAACGAAACGGTCAAATCTTTGAGTGACTCCCACACAGTCAAATCCTCGGGTGACTCCCACATAGTCAAATCCCGGGTGACTCCCCAACGAAACAGTCAAATCTCGGGTGACTCCCCAACAAAACAGTAAAATCTCGGGTGACTCCCCAACGAAACAGTCAAATCCTCGGGTGACTCCCCAACGAAACAGTCAAACCTCGGGTGACTCCCCAACGAAACAGTCAAATCTCGGGTGACTCCCCAACGAAATAGTCAAATCTCGGGTGACTTCCCAACGAAACAGTCAAACCTCGTGTGACTCCCCAATGAAACATTCAAACCTCGGGTGACTCCCCAACGAAACAGTCAAATCTCGGGTGACTTCCCAACGAAACAGTCAAATCTTCGGGTGACTCCCCAACGAAACAATCAAATCTCGGGTGACTCCTCAACGAAACAGTCAAATCCTCGGGTGACTCCCCAACAAAACAGTCAAATCTCGGGTGACTCCCCAACGAAATAGTCAAATCTCGGGTGACTCCCCAACGAAACAGTCATACCTCGGGTGACTCCCCAATGAAATAGTCAAATCTCGGGTGACTCCCCAACGAAACAGTTAAATCTCGGGTGACTCCCCAACGAAATAGTCAAACCTCGGGTGACTCCCCAATGAAACAGTCAAATCTCGGGTGACTCCCCAACGAAACAGTCAAATCTCGGGTGACTCTCCAATGAAATAGTCAAATCTCGGGTGACTCCCCAACGAAACAGTCAAATCCTCGGGTGACTCCCCAATGAAACAGTCAAACCTCGGGTGACTCCCCAACGAAACAGTCAAATCTTGGGTGACTCCCCAACGAAATAGTCAAACCTTGGGTGACTCCCCAAAGAAATGGTCAAATCTCGAGTGACTCCCCAACGAAACAATCAAACCTCGGGTGACTCCCCAATGAAACAGTCAAATCCTCGGGTGACTCCCCTACGAAATAGTCAAATCTCGGGTGACTCCCCAACGAAATAGTCAAATCATGGGTGACTCCCCAACGAAACAGTCAAATCCCCGGGTGACTCCCCAACGAAACAGTCAAATCTCGGGTGACTTCCCAACAAAACAGTCAAAATCTCGGGTGACTCCTCAACAAAACAGTCAAACCTTGCGTACAAAGCCCGAGGCCTCTCGTTAACGCCACCTCTTGATGAACTACGATTTGGCTTGATTCCCTCACGGGATACGTAGGAATCCTTTTCATAAAAGGTCCAACCGCTCGACCATCTTGGTCATCTCTTTTTCCCGCCATTCGTTGTTCGGCTCGGGACTCTCATTTTGTCGACGACCCCACTTCTCGTGGAAGCGGCGTCGCCGAGTGGCTCTGTGAGTACCCCGACCCGAACTCGTGTTTTTGGGTCTACTTTCCATGATTGACATTAGTTTTGGGCTTGCATTAGTCATTTATTTATTTGATCCATTTTCTCTTCCTTGGGCCTGCCTCCCTTCGGCCCAATATGTCCTAAGATTGACCCGTGTCGTCCGACACAGGACGACCCCAAGGCGGTGGAAACTCAATGTCGTACGACATAGGAGCTCCCTTCAGCATGCCTATAAATAAAGGGCCTTGCTGATCATTTTGGGAGGACTTTGGCAAGTAAGGTCACTCTGCTAAAATAGAGACTCACATTCTCTCTCATACACACACACTCACTTCCCTCTTCACACACACACACATCTAAGCCAAAGTCCAAAGGTGGTCATTCCTTGTTGGTGTCTTGAAGGGGTAAACACCATACTATTGGTGCTTTTACTTTGTGGACTAAAATAGGTAGACCCTAACCCCTTTAATCTCTGATTCATACATTGCTTGTTGTCCATTTTACCTTGCATGCTTTCATTGCTTAATAATATGTGAATATTTGGGATCTTTGCATGATAAAGGTGATGGAGATGTGAATCTTCAATATTCACATCTCCTCACCTCAGATCTGAACATTTAGTAGCCTTAGTTGCATTAAAGTTTGCATCTTGGTTGATTTTGTTTGAGTTAGGAGGTGATGGCACCCATGATCATGGCCAAAAACATGTGATCACTCACATTTGGCCATTAAAGCCATGTGATCCTCCTATAATACTAACGTATTATTGTTTTTCCACTGCTTTTAGTTGATAGTATAGCTTAGTTTTATAATTGTGAACAGTGTGGGATCAATCTGCTGAAGGCACTGAAATAGGACACCTATGTCGTCCGACACAGGACACCTCAAGGAGTCCTGTGTCATACGACATAGAGATCGCAGAAAGCTGCTTGGCTTTCAGTGACTTCAGATCAACCCAGATTGACCCCCTTTGTGTTTTATTGTGTGTTTAAGTAGTTTTTAGTTCATTCACCACTGTTTGGGAAGTCTGAGATCCGTTTGGGTGTAACCTATTGATGGAGGCGGTCTCTGTCATATGACATGGACAGCCCTGGGTGTCCTGTGTCATACGACATCCGTATCACAGAAAGTCAATCCTGACTTTATTTACTCCAATAAACCCCAAATTGATCTTAGACCCTAAACAGTGCCTCTCTATAACTAAAATAGCTCTGTATTAGTTTTAGATTAGCTTCGGTGGCTTAACCACCCCCTTTGTAAGAGGCAATATGATCAGGATGTATTATGTCATCCGATATCCCTCTCTTGAGGAAGTCCTGTGTCGGACGACAACCGAGGTCCCTGGATAGACTGTCTCAGCCTTTTCCTTGTAATTCAAGCAATCGTTTGTAAGGGTGTGGCCCCCTTTAATGGCTCACAAGTTGTATCTAGTTCCACTTTCATTAATGAAGTCCAAATTTGCATGCCTTGCTTGTTGACACAAATTGCACACACTTAGAATGATCTTATTGTCCATTGTTTGATTGAAAGTCTCGAAAGAGGCGATGTGGGTGAGCTCTATATTCTCTTCCCACATCGTAACCAGACCCCCGAACCCATTTTCTCTTTAAAAAAGGTTTTTCAATGTTTTCCTTAAAAACGGCGTGGCGACTCCCAAAATTAAAAATAAAAATAGTTTCTAATCAAAGGAAAATGATTGATTTTCGGAGGGCGTTCATTCAGGGAGGTGCAGCAGACTGAAGGCGTTGGAGCTCCCTAACTCCCGTGAACCTGTATGTCACAATCGCCCGCATTTCAGCGTGTTGGGGATGTTCATCCCTCTCATTGACGACATGCATGCGCTGAAGGGTCTGCACCTGTTTTTATATCAAAAATATATATAAGTACGAGAGACATAAGTTAATAATTGATGTTTTGTTAAAAAAAAACTAGAAATAATAACTTGAAAAATGTAAAAACTTACCATAAACTCTAAGGCAGGGGCAGACGACTGGTATCCATCCTCCTCTATATGATTGAGGTGCTGCACAAACTTACACGTTATGTCCCGATACCATATCATATATGGATCGGAGTAACTCATATCGTGGAAGCCGTACTCCCCGGAAACCAGATGTTCGTGCCGCTGTTCCCATCGTGCAATATGTAGGTGATGGCGGTCACTCCATCTCACCGTACTATTTCCCCGCCGATCAGAACGGTGCAACTTCGGGCTAGTGTCGCACGGTGCTGGGACAAACTGCCTAAGGCCAAACTGCCTCATAACACGATCAGGCAGATGCCACTCGATCCTCTCAAAGCATACGAGAGGGACCTTCGCCAACCATACGGCCTCACCCTGAGTGCAGTAGGGCGGAGCGTATCTCCCTTCATAAGGCTGCCACACCACCTGAGCCTCGTGTAGCCGGGCCAGCTGATCCCGATAGCCTCGCAGGCTATGTGCAGTAACCTCTCTCAGATCCAGCGATGCCTGGGTCCAGCTAAAATTTCATAAACAGAATAATTATAAGATTTAGTTAAAAAAAACATTAACGACGAGAAAATAACGTATGATATATGTATACCTGC
Organism: Adenophora triphylla var. japonica; assembly: GCA_022495995.1. Classification (NCBI taxonomy): domain Eukaryota; kingdom Viridiplantae; phylum Streptophyta; class Magnoliopsida; order Asterales; family Campanulaceae; genus Adenophora; species Adenophora triphylla. The sequence continues at coordinate 456,549 of JAFEMH010001057.1, forward strand.
ATCCGAGGGGCATGAGCACGAAGTTCGGATCTCTGAATCGAGTACGGATCTGCGGCCTCACACATCTCAATCGCTCCCAAGCCCAAATCTATATCAAATAAATGTATATCAAATACTATAAATTATGCCGCTAATTTGAAATCAAACTTAAAAACAACAACATAATAAACATTTAAATGAGATAAACATACCTGTAGAACGTTGAGAAATCCTCCGCACTGTTTCGTCCGAGGATCAGTCACACTACACAACTCTCGATATAGGAAAGCGAGCGCAGCACTTCCCCAACTGTACTGGCTGACCCTAGAAACATTCGAAAGCAGAGGGAGATAACATAGCTTAACCTTGTTGTTCGTACGATCAGGCATGATCGTAGAACCCAAGGCGAGCAAGATATACGCCCGTATGTACTAATCCACAATCTCTGGAGCAGTATCCTCAGCGAGGTCACCAAAGTGTGGGAAACGGAGGGTAATCCACCTGAGCTTCAGACTACTCCCATCTATATCTCCGTCACCAGGGACAGCCCCTAAATACTCCTGACAGGCAGCCCGCCAGTCTACATGTGCTGGAAACCCAGCATCAGTAACAACATCCCCATCAATCGGCAACCCGCAAATCATGCCGATATCCTGTAGGGTGATCGTCATCTCACCAACCGGGAGATGGAATGTATGGGTCTCCGGACGCCATCTCTCGATCAGAGCCTCCAGCAACGCAAAATCATACTGTACTCTCCCTATATAGTGAACTCCGCTAAATCCGCACTCCGCCAGTCTCAACAATATCACAGGAGCTAATACGCCTGGCAAGGCGGCACCATGACGAAACTGGAGGGGACTAGAAACCTGCATCCCGGCCCAAATATACCGAGCCCTATGGTCCTCATGCCGGGTCAGAACAGAGGCATCGATAGGCCCGGGATCAATGAAAGCATCCATCTATTTATTTCAATATCAAGGTTGGTTATTGTTCTACGAGGCAAGGAAATAAATAAGAGAATACAAAAGTGTAATCACTAGTACATGACATTGTAATCCAAAGTTATTCCACACTTCCAAGAAGTGCCTGTAGGGAAGGTCTTGATTTCCAGCCTATATACTAAGTAATACTTCAAGAGTAATCCTCATGCGGTTATAGGTATATTAATTCCTATCCTATTTTTCTATCTCACTAATAATTCATATCCTATTATTTATACTTGCAACAACATCTTAGTCCTATTTTTCTATCTCACTAATAATTCATATCCTATTACTTATACTAACAACATTCTTAATAATATATACTCCCTCCGTCCCATTAATAACTTCACCTTTTGCCATTTTGGGTGTCCCATTTAAAGCTTCACCTTTTCTTTTTTGGCAAATAATCTTTACTATTCCACCCACTCATTCTCTCTCCTATTTTACTATTACACTCACAATATTTTTCAAATTTACTATTTCCTCCACTCATTCTCTCTCCTATTTTACTATTACACTCGCAACATTTTCTCCACCCTTAATTTGCGTGTCGGGCCAAAAAGGATGAACTAATTACTGGGACGGAGGGAGTACTTCTTAATTTTTATTTACCTTTTTTTTTTCAATTTCAAAATGGGACTGAGGGCTACAAATTTTACAAATGTACAAATTTGTAAAAATTTTATCTTCTTACAATTCAATATTTCAATCTTATTATTTATACTTACAACATCTTAATAATATATACTTCTTAATTTTTTTTTCAATTTTTATTTACCTTCTTACAATTCAATATTTCAAATGTACAAATTTTACAACTATACAAGTTAATATTTCAACAACAAATCAACCAAAAAAATGGGAATAATAATATTTTCAATCTTAATAACTGATGTCATCAAAAAAAAAAAAATCCTAAATTGCAAGTAAACTAATAAATATTAATTATTATCTAAAAATTTCGAAATTAAACACAACTTAGTCACATATTTGAGACTAATTTTTGTAAATTTTTACAATGTCATAAAAAAAAAACAAAAGAAATCATAAATTGTAAGTAAATAAATAATTCAAATCTAAAATTCAACACAATACATAAATTTAAACTTACAAGAAAAATGTTGAATTAACTTGGCAAAATCCTTGAAGGTTCTTCTTCTTCTTCCTTGCTTTTCTTCTTCCTTCCTTGCTTTTCTCCGGCGGCTGCTGTGATGGGTAAAGAAACTTAGGTTTTTTGATTTTGTTTTGATGAAGACTGTAAACGATTTGGATTTTATATAACTCGCTACACGGTGTACCGAATTTAATTTGATTTGACCAAACTCGCTACACCGTGTAGCGAGTTTAGGTTAATTAATTGCCCTAATTAAATTCCAAACCGTCAGTCTTAATTACACATAACTCGCTACACGGTGTAGCGAGTTTGACCAGCCCAAGTCAAACACGCTACACGGTGTAGCGAGTTACAAAAAAAGGGACACTCTGAGCAATACTTTGAACAGTAAGTTATTTTGGTAAATAAAAAAGTAAAAAATGATTATTTGAGAAAAAATTCTGGGAAGTCATAAGTCATAAGCACTTTGAATTAAGTCATATCAAACAAGGCCTAAGTGGCTTGTAAATGACTTATGACTTATCTTACCCTAAGTGAAATCAAACGCTTCAAAAACAACTTATGAAAGTCATAAGTCATAAACACTTTCAAATAAGCCAAACATGGAAACTTATGAAGAGTTTGGATAACGACATCAACATTTCTGAAGAGTATGCCACAGTTATTTAGTAAAAATGAAAGGTGAGTGAACAGTATAAACCGAGACACGAACATGGGCTTGTCCAGGTCAGGCCCAAGTGGATTGGGCTATAAACATAATCCATGTATAAGTTACGAGAAGCCATCCTGGGCTTCCTCGGTCTCGTAAATCGTCATCAACAAAGCTATTCAAGGCCCAATATACAAGTATAAATGCCCCAATTACAAGTGCCGAGGATACCCTCCTCGTATGCCGAGAGGTACCTCCTCGGCCTTAACATTATCAACGGGCTCTTCATACCACTTTCCTCGGCTCATCAGGCTCCGAGAGGTCATAGATGATGAGGAGAGAAAAGTTCTTACCTCGGCATATCTTCATATGACGAGGAGACAAAATCATGCGTCTCGGCATAGTCACATGTCGGCAGATCGTCAATTGACGAGGAAGCATATTCTTGCATCTCGGCTTACACGCAAATGCCGAGATAAGACATTTATGTTCCTCGGCTCTCCGGCAAGCAGATCAAACAGTCCTATTCAAACAAGGATTCAACAGTTATTATCCAATCAGGATTGTAACCGTCTACATCAATTCAAGTCAAACAATGACTCCTTAACAGAAATAATCCTTTGAGGATTATATCTTATCTCTTTATAAATTCAATTCAACATGGATTCTGTCAATACATCCCTATAAATACAAGTCATATAGCACATTATTTGGTACGTTTCTTTTTACATACAGAAACTCTGTCCATTTAGTTTCTCACCACAAAACCGTGATTTATTCTCACGCCGGAGGGCCTTCGCCGGTCAAGCCCCGGCTTAGTTTACGTGTTTTGTCTTATTTTCAGGCCTAGCAATCGCCGGAGCAAACAATCGCTTGGATTTGGGCTGATTTGAAGATTTTGGCATCATCAATTGGTTCCATTGCCGGGAAATCGATTCAAACACCCTTTGTTTGGCCTGGAAAAAGTTCGCTCGAAGCCAGATTTCTTGCCGAATTTGTTCTTGATTCAACGGAAAAATCTGTTCCATTTTGCTCTGTTCCAATTTTGGTCGGATTCTGCAGATTCAGCCGAAATTTGCCCAGTTTTGCTTGGAACAATCGTTTTAGCCGAAAAATTTGACGTTGTCAAGTTGCAAAATTGCGATTTTGCATTTGCGTTGAATTTTGCCCCAAAGTTTGGCTGGAAATCTTGATTAGTGGAAAATTCGCCCAATTGGTAATTTGTGTATTACAATTGTTGATTCGCAATGGAGGACGGACGATTTACAAGTGTTACTGCCGAGGAGCAGACACAAGTGAATGGGGTCAACCCAAACGCCAAGGTGCTTCCTCCTCCTCCACCTAAGCCTGAAGGACCGCCTCCCCTCGCTATGACTCTTCGTTCCATGGGGCAACCAACTGCCGAAGGAGAAGGTGCTAACCTTCCTCGTCCTACTCGTCCTCGAGGGAAACGAATAGGAAGGAAGATGAAGAAGAAGGCCGACGTCGGCCAAACAGAAGGCACTTAGCCCGTTGACCGACGTACTTTGCTACATAGGCAGATGGAGACGTTGCAAAGGATGTATGAGACACATGCTGCTCTTTTGCAATTAGATCCAGACAATTCCATGGCTGAATTCATGCTGCCTTCGATGGGCAATTCTCGTGGAAGGAAGCAGGGTGAGCGACGAGGTCCTCCCCTCGATCCTGCTGTAACACCTAAGCAGGCCCTCCGAGATCCTCCCCGTCCTCGGCATAACAACCAGAAGAAGGACGAGGTAGTTGACCTGAGAAGCCAGTTGAGTTCCAAAGAACAAGAAGTGGACTCAAGGGACCTAAGGACGAGGCAGCCTGACCAAGTATTTATCCCCTCCTCGTCTCGTCATGGCACCTCGTCGTCCCGGATTACCTCAACCTCGTCGACCTCGCCAGGATTCCCCTCGTCCTCGTATGGACTCTCCTCATCCTCGACATCGTGAGTTTGTGCGTCCTAGAACTTCCGAGCCATATAGAATGATACTTGGTGGTCACGAGTTAGATCAAAGGCAAGATAAAGCACCATCTAAACGATGTGACAACCACCAAAACGATGAGGGACACAGTAGGGTGAATGACCACCCTAGAGATTAGTCAACCCGAAGCTCCCAACGCAGCACTCACTCTAGCACTGACAAGGGAGTGGACGCCAAACAATGGGAAGTCTTGAAACAGAGACTTGATGACATGGAAATGGGAAAAAAGGTTGATAATGACGACTATGACTGGTCCACCTGTCCGTTCTCCCAGAGGATAACGGATGCACCACCGAATCCTCACTTTAAGGTCCCGAGTTTTGAAAAGTACAACGGAACCACAGACGCGAAGGACCACGTGCAAAGTTTCGAACAAACCATGAACCTCCTCACCAAAGCTGATGACATGCTCTGTAAAGCTTTCGCGAGCACCTTCTCCGGAACAGCCTTGACCTGGTTCCGTGAGCTGAAAAAAGGTTGCATCGATAGCTGGAGGGGCATGAGGAGAATGTTCTTGGACCACTTTGCCACGGCTGGAAGGAGGAAGATGAGGTTGACTGACCTTGCCAACATTGAACAATCAAAGAATGAAACCACCCTCAGTTACTACAATCGATTCCGTAAAATGGCAGAACAAGTGGAAGAAAGCCTCACTGACAGGGAGGTTATTGTTTGTTTTAATTTCGGTTTGAGATCTGGTCCCCTCATCTATGAACTCTCCTCCCGAGAACCTAAATCCAAGGCTGAACTGTACAACGTGGCTTACGCCATTACCATGGCTGAGGATAAAAGCAAGAAAAGGGGATCTGACAAGGCGGAACCAGAAGCGGCTGGCGCTCGCCACAATGACAATGGGAATGGTAAAGGTTCCAAGGGGAAGAATAGAACAAGAAGCACTGAGAAGCCTGAAGTATTCACCCCTCTTACCAAACCCATCACGGAGATCATGCAGCTAGTGAACCTTCCCCCACCTCGTCCGCTGAGCAGTAAACCAAAATTCCCTCGTGACACTTCAAATTCTGTGATTTTCACAAGGACCATGGTCACAATACTGAAGGCTGCTGGACCCTCAAGAAAATGATCCAACGGTGGGTTGACGAGGGAAAGCTAGACCGCTATGTCATGAAGAAGGATGGCAAGTGAAAGCGGAAGGAAGAGGAAAGCGGTGATGATGATAAGAGCGAAGAGGAACAACAAAGGCCTCCTAGGGACAAGCTGCATGTGATCCGAGAAGAGACAGTCTCTACTAGACAGCTAAGGAACCAAATCCATGAACTTAGCAAGGTATACCACGTCCCTACCTGGGTTCATAAAGCGAAAGAGGTTATTAGCTTTTCTCCTAACGAACTGGCTGGGAGCCGTGCAGCTCGTGAACAACCCTTGGTGATAAAGGGTCGAATTGACAATGTGGAATCCGAAAGATTACTTGTTGACACGGGGGCCTCCCGTGATATCCTCTACTATTCTGCCTTCCAACAGATGGGCTTGAAAGAAACCATGCTGGAGCCTTATCACAGAAGGTTGGAAGGTTTTACCAATTATAAAGTTGGTGCTAAGGGAACTGTGGAGCTAGAACTTGAAATTGGCGAACATCCCTTCCGATCCACGGCTACTGTCAATTTCGTAGTTATGGATTTGACAAGTGATTATCATGCTATACTGGGCATTCCAAGTCAAGCAAAACTTGGGTTGGTCGCCTCCCTTCCTCACCAACGGGTCAAATTTCCTACTCGTTCTGGGATCGGATGCGTGATGGCGACCGCCAAAGACTTCTTGGAACATGTCGTGCAAAGTCGGAAGAAATATAAAAGCGTGGAGATAGATACCCCTGAGGACAATATCAAGATCTCTAAGTCCTTGAAAACTACCCATACCAGCTCTAAGGTGAGCTACATCCGTGAGGTACTTGATGTAGAGCCTATAGTCCTAGAAATTGCAGATGACCAAGGCATAGTTCCGTCCGTCTCCGAGGAAGATCCCATTCTCGTCAACGGCCAGAACTTGGGGGCCAACCCTGACTTGAGGATGCTCGATCTGCCCGACGTTGATGAACTAATTAATGGAGGAGGAAGGCCTCAACGTGAATGATAATGAGGGTAGGAGGATTAGAGAAATCATCATTGAATCCCTGGAATTCCGAGACGGTCCTGAAATGGAGCCCGTAGATGAGCTGGAAGAGGTAGTCATCAATCCTGACTATCTTGAACAAAAAATTAAACTCAGGGGCTAGCTATCTCCAGAAGAGAAGGAAGAAATCATCTCCCTCTTAAAAAACAGTCTCGACGTCTTTGCTTGGAGAGTCGAAGACATGAGAGGGATTAATGAGGAAGTAGCACTCCACCGCTTGGAAGTTGTTCCATTGGCAAAAACTATTTCACAGACAAGGAGAAATTTCGCAAGAGATGAGGAGGAAGCTATAAAGGAAGAGGTGCAAAAACTACTTAGCACCGGAATCATTCGAGAAGTAAAGTACCCCGTGTGGTTGGCCAATGTGGTGATGGTAAAATAGCAAAATGGGAAGTGGCGAATGTGCATCGATTTCACCGATCTTAACAAGGCCTGCCCTAAAGACAGTTATCCTCTCCCCAGAATCGACAAGTTGGTTGACTCCATTGCTGGACACCAAACACTCAGTTTCTTAGATGCCTATTCAGGCTATCATCAGATCAAAATGGCGGAAGAGGACATCGAGAAGACGGCCTTCCAAACACCTGGGGGAAATTATTGCTATGTTATGATGCCTTTTGGGCTCAAGAATGCGGGTGCCACGTACCAACGGATGGTAAATCAAGTATTTGGCGCACAAATAGGCCGGAACATGGAAGCCTACATAGATGATATGGTCATTAAGACCAAGGAGGGCAGTCACACCCCTGACTTGAAAGAGACAATAAACAACCTCCGAGCTAACAACATGAAGCTAAACCCAAGTAAGTGTGTATTTGGGGTGACAGCTGGAAAGTTCTTGGGCTTCATGGTATCGCAAAGGAGAATTGAGGCGAACCCCGAGAAAATCAAGGCACTAATCGACATGAAGGAACCTACCAACATCAAGGAGGTTCAAAGATTGAATATAAGAATAGCGGCACTAGGAAGATTCATAGCCAAGTTCGCCGAAAAATCATTACCTTTCTTCAAGGTTTTGAAGGGTACCAAGAGCTTCTCCTGGACTTCCGAATGCTCCGAAGCATTCCTCCGGTTGAAGGAGTACTTGGGTTCCCCTCCCTTGCTTAGTAGTCCGATTACCGGTGAGATGCTGTATGTATTCCTAGCCGCCACTGATCACGCAGTCGCAGCTGTTCTAGTTCGGAATGAAGAAGGAACGCAGAAGCTCATCTACTATGTCTCTAAGGCATTATATGACGTGGAAAGCAGATATTTCAACGTAGAAAAGATAGCATACGCACTAGTTATTGCCTCAAGGAAACTACGTGCCTACTTTTTTGCGCATCCTATCATGGTTTACACCAATGAACCATTAAAGAAGATTCTGCATAAGTTAGACAGCTCCGGATGTCTCCTAAATTGGTCAATCGCTCTTACTGAGTTTGATATCACTACCAACCAAGGAAGACCCTCCTGGCACAGCCTTTGTTTGACTTCATGGTTGAGACTGCCTTTATGGGTGAGCACCTCCCCACTTCCCGTAAGCAAAACACTGCGGAAGAGGAAGAGTCTCCCATCAAACTCCCATCCAACTGTTGGATCTTGTACACGGATGGATCGGCCATAAAGGAAAGAAGCGGAGCTGGATTTTTACTAGCAAGCCCGGAAGGAGAGTACACCATGCAAGACATCATCATCCGATTCAAGTTCCCTGCCTCCAACAATCAAGCTAAATACGAAGCTCTAATATTTGGTATCGAGTTGGCTTCCTTCTACGGAGCAATTAAGGTGGTGGCATTCTGTGACTCTCAACTAGTTTTCAAACAAGTAAAGGGAGAGTATAACACCCAAGACCCCACCCTTACCAAATATAGAGACCTGGTCCTAGATATGACGAAGAAGATGGAATTCTTTGAACTCAAACAAATTGGCTGGGAAAACAACCAAATCGCAGACGTTCTGTCTAAACTAGCAACCATGGATGTATCTAAGTCTAAGACCAATCCATACGTAGTTTATGTTGAGGAACCTGCGTATGAAAGATTACAAGTCATGCTCCTGGATGGAGAGGAGAGATGTTGGATCGATGATTACGTTGACTACATCAAGGAGGGCCAACTCCCGAAAGATGAAGCACAAGCTAAACTTATCAAGAAGAGGTCCCCAAGGTTCGTTGTGATGAGCGGAGTCCTCTACCGAAGATCTTTTACTAAGCCCCTGCTAAGGTGTGTCTACCCCAAGGAAGTTGAGAACCTTTTGGCAGAAGTACATGAGGGTGTTTGTGGCGAACACCCGGGGGCCAGAACCTTAGCTGACAAGATCATCTCGCTAGGCTACTATTGGCCAAACCTGAGGGAGGACGTGCATGCCTATGTTAGAAAATGTGACAAGTGCTAAAGATTCTCCGACATTCCTAGACTACCGACAGTTGAGCAGACACTTGTAATACCCACGTAGCCATTTGATATGTGGGGGATCGACATCATCGGACCCTTCCCTCCTGCCCATGGCAATTGCAAGTATGTGATAGTCGCTGTTGATTACTTCTCCAAGTGGATAGAAGCAAAGGCATTAGCCAAGATAACGGAAGAGAACGCAATCAACTTTGTCCACGACTACATCTGGTGTAGATTTGGCCTTCCCCACACAATTGTTTCCGATCATGGACTCCAATTCTCTACAACATTCACAACAGAGTTGGGAAGAGTCAAAGTTCGCCACGCGAAGTCATCAGTTAGCAGGCCCTAAGGAAACGGTCAAGCAGAAGCTGCCAATAAACTGGTCCTAACAGCCCTTACCAAGAACCATGAAGGACGCAAGGGTAGATGGTTGGACGAACTTCCCCTAGCTTTATGGGATTTTCGCACAACCACCCGGGGGCCAACCGGGGAAACCCTATTTGCACTAACCTTCGGTTCTGAGGCTATGGCACCAGCTGAAATGGCCATCCCTAATGTGAGAAACTCCCATTACGATGAGCAAGTCAACAAGGTTAATAGGCTCCTAGACCTAGACCTAATAGATGAAAAATGACAAGCTGCACAGATGAGGATGGTAAACTACAAGCAAAGGACCAAGGCGTATCATGACAAGAAAGTCATCAGAAGAGTATTCCAAGTAGGCGATTGGGTACTTAGAAAGATTGAGGCAACTGGTCGGAAGGCAGAACAAAACAAGCTCTCCCTAAATTGGGAAGGTCCCTATATCATCACTCAGGTCATTCGAGAGGGGACCTACAGATTGAAGACTAAGGAGGGAAAGGATCTCAAGCATCCCTGGCATTCCGACAATCTTCGAAAATATTATCATTAGTATAGTTCATTTTGTAATAGATTAGTTTTCAGTTTTCAGTCTTTTACTTCTTAGTTTGATAGGATTGCAGTTCGATGTAATCACGTTTCAGTTTATAAAAGCAACTTCTTCCAACATGCAAGGCAACTATCATCTCCTGACACAAACACCGGAAGACGAGGATCTTATCCCCGACTCTTCAAAATACATGCCTTATGTCTTGACAAGGGTCCGCCTTGACTCAATGACTATGGGCTCCTAACAGCCAGCACGAGGATCTCCCCTCGACATGTTGGCTCCCCTTACATCCTGACGAGGGTCCGCCTCGATTAAAGGATTACAAGGGTCAAACAGTCAATGCCGAGGACTTCTCCTCGGCCTATTGACTTGCCTCGCGTCAAGACAAGGAAACACCTTGTCACTACGACTAACAGGCATCACGTCTGAAACCTATGCACGAGTCATCTTTCTTGGCATAAGGAGACGAAAAAGAAGAAATCACCCAACAGTTAAAGTCGAGGATCCCCTCCTCGGCTTATATGACATGAAGTATGGTCAAGACCGAAGGTCTTCACCTCAGCCTGACAATTTACTTTATAACCGGGGAACGAGGGACCCTCCTCAATTTCCTCTCTACAAGCCTTGTACTTGTGCATAGCATAAAAACAAGCATCCAAACAATTCATTGAAACAACATTAATTAAAACAAAAGGACTTTTTCATTAATATTCAAAGGAAATTACAAGTCCTAAAGCTATTACAACAAAAGAGAAAAAGTAAAAATCCTAAGTCTGTTGGGCATCATCAAAAGGTTTCTCTAAGAAATCTTCTGTGACGGCATCGGGGGGAGGAGGGATACTCTGTTCAGTCCGTGCCTCAGGCTCCTCGGCACCTCCTCCCTCGGCTTCGACCTCCATCCCCTCATCTTCAATGGCCTCCACCAAGGCCTTGAGATTGCCAGGATCAATAGACGGGGGCTTCCAAGCTTCTAGTTCGGCCCGGGCATCTTCCCCAGCCATAATGTCCAAGTTGTATTGAGAAAAAGGAACATGGTGGTGAAGAGCCCTAGCTTCCTCGTCATATTGATCCTGGCTGATCAGCAGAGCAACCTTGTTCACATCCAAGCCGGTGGAAGGATCAGCCAACAGACGATGAGCCAGGTGAAGGTACCCGTCCTCGAACATAGTCGCCGTCTTTGCGTCCACGGCATCCTGGAAATCCTGGCTGGCCTTAAAGTGTGCCACGGCCTCCTCTTCCTTGGAAGGAAAGGTGGCTTCATAACCCCGGCATTTGGCCTTAGCTTCCTCGGCCCTCACTTGGACCTCGGCCTTGAGCCTCTTCTCCTTAGCCAGCTCGGCATCCTTCTGCCGGAGATGTTCCTCGACTTTTGTATGGGCCTCTTGGGCTTGCCTACGAACCTCCTCGGCCCTCTTCACCTCGGCGTCTACCTTGGCTTGAGCAGCCTCCAGGTCGGCGTCCTTGGCTTTCAGAAGCTCAGCCAGAGCAGCCTTCTCGATCTCGCCCTTCTTCTGGGTGGCCTTAGCTTCATGTAGCTGCTTGTCATTAGCCTTGGCTAAGACAATCTCATAAGCCGAGACGCTAGCAAACTGCAAGATAAAGTTAAAGTCAGATCTTATCAAGTATAAAGGTATGAAATCAAAGAGACTAAGGATACGAGATAGTTACCTCGGCAATCAAAAGCCCCTTTCGGCACATAAAGTTTTCCCTACTCGTCCTCTCCCGGACCAGCTCCTCGTAAGCCTCCTTGTCCATAGACCTTTGGACGGGAGCTCGGCCCAATCTCAGCAGAGGGCCCTTCCTATTTTGCAAAGGGATGCCCCTCAAGCGGGGGACATTTGTAGCCATATGCCGGGCCATCTCCTCGGCATCATCATATGTTTTGATGGTCTGGATGGTGAGGGGAGGAGGAGTTTGGGGGTTGGAAGCCTCCCCGGCAACACGTTTCGCTTGGGGTTCCTCGGCAGATGCACCTGGGGGCCTCTTCTGGCCCGATTGGCAGTGAACGAGATCAGACTCCTCGGCTGACGGAGGCTCAGTCTCTACCTCAGTAGCATCAACATGGAAGCTATGCCCCTCGACAGTTGAAGGATTAACATGTTCCTCGGAGTTCAGCTCCTCGGCCGCAACCTCCTCCTGCAATTTGATGGGAAGGGGTTGGTCACCCTGGGCACTCAGTAGGAGGTTACGGCTGTTAGCATCCTCCTTTCTTTCTTTCAAGGCCGAGATCTTGGCCTGACGTCTCCTCTGCTTGATCAATTCCACGGCACTCAGTTGCTTCATAGCTAACTCCTCTTCTTGCTCGGGGGATAAATCTGCAAAGACGAGGGAGATATGGTTACATACGAATAAAAGGAGAGCTAACATAAAAAATACAAAAAATACAAGTATCAGGGATGAGGGAAAACAATTACATCCTGCCACATTATCCTCTCTAAGGCATTGGTCGACTGGAGGGAGCTTACACCTCACGCAATCTTCATGGAAGACAAGGCCGGGGTGCGTTCTCCAGTCATTGAAACGTCTTCCCCTCTTGACAGTAACAAGGGGAACCACCCCGTCCCTCGGCCCCGACATCAGACCTGCCTGGACGTAGTAATGATCAGAGGCCTCCAAAGCCGACCAGTCGAGGAGCCCTACCTCGGCAAATTCCTCGAGGCGCTTGATCAGGTCCTTGGTCCATCCATACTTTTGCACTGGACCCGAGGAAGTTAGATCGTCATAAGGGGAGGGGAACTCCCAGCCTTTCCGGCTCTCAACCCTTATTACATGGTTGTCCCAACCTCCCACCTTGCTAGACATGGGGAGGATAATTTTCGGATGCTTGGATTCGCTCCGTATGACGAGGAGGCGACTACCCTTCACATAGCTAATCTGGCAGAAGTGACGAAAGGCTCCCATGGTAGGCTCGTAACCTAAGTTACGGTAAAGCACGATGAAACTAACAAGGACCCTGGTCCCGTTAGCCCCCAACATGGCCGGGATAGCCCTCACGTCACCCAAAAATTCATTGATGAAGGGATCCAAGGGGAGACGAAGTCCCTGTTGAAATTGCTTGAAGTAGAAATGGACATGGTTATCGTTGTAGTAGAAAGTCTTTTCTTCCTTGTCGTCCTTAAAGACGGGTTTGCCGATATAAGTTAGTCGGAACTCAGCCTTATCTACCCCGTACTTGGTATAGAGCTTCTCCAACATGGGATCCCCAGCCTTTGGTGGCCTCTCTCGTCCTCGTCCACCTCCTCGGCCTCCTCTTCCTCGGCCCTTCCTTCCATCAACTTGTTCTCCCTCCACAAAGGCATTGACAATGTTGGTAGACGAGGAGGCTTCACCCCCTCTTCCCGTCATATCTGCAAAAATGCCAAGGATCCAAAGTTAGTAATTATCCAAGGCCAGGCTTACAACGGGGAAGAGGGATGCCCCTCCTCGTCATTAAAGTTAGGCCGAGGAGGGAGCCTTACCACTCAGACGCTCGCGAGCAATACGATCCGAGGATGGGTAGAACAATTCGATGTGCTCCATCATCTCGGCCCTATCCTCGAACAAGACAACATTGAGGGACAACGAATCAATCCTATCTATCCTTGTGGTATCTGGGTATTGGATGAACATTCTGGTACGGCCATATTTCCTCAACATTTCTCCTATCTCTGCCAAGGTCACCAACAACCATTGTCCTCTCTCTCTCCGGTAAACCCTCAAATTGCCTGTGTGGTACCCATAACGAAATCGAGGAGAATGATCCCAAGAGTGAGCCATTTCTAAGGGGAATCAAAGATCAATGGGGGAGTTTATACAAAGTTCAAAGAAATTCACGCAAGATTCAAAGAAAGAAAAGTTAAGAATCAAACTTTCTGGGGATAAGCTTCAACAAACTCAACAATGGCTGGTTTTGAAATCTAAAATCTTACCAAAACCCTAGAAACTGAAGATTACAAGCAGAAATCAGTAAAGGAGGGAAGTTATACCTGTTTCTGGCGTTATTGACGGTCGAAATCAACGTCGCCGGAGAAATACAGCTTCGTCGGAAATTGGGTTCTGGAAAATCAAGATCGTCGGAGGGTGTTGTCTCTTAAACCTTGTTATATGCTCTCCAATATCACAAGTACGAAAAAGTGAAAATGAGAAGGGTTTTGGTTTTTATACTCACTAAAACCGGGTCAAACCCGAATGAAAAATGGGCCACCGGGTATGGCGCCCCAAACATTTAATGCCAGCAATAACTTTCGAGGCATGTCAGATGTGGGGGCCCACCTCTCATCATCATGGCAATAACCGGCGGATAATGAAACGGCGCACTACTGAAATGACACCGACGCGTGGCAGACTTGTTCGTATTCTGTAAGCCGAGGACGAGATGACTTTCTCCTCGTCCTAGGCCGAGCTAGAAAGTCGGGGGCCACTGAACAGTATAAATCGAGATACGAACATGGGCTTGCCCAGGTCAGGCCCAAGTGGATTGGGCTATAAACATAATCCATGTATAAGTTACGAGAAACCATCCTGGGCTTCCTCGGTCTCGTAAATCGTCATCAACAAAGCTATTCAAGGCCCAATATACAAGTATAAATGCCCCAATTACAAGTGCCGAGGATACCCTCCTCGTATGCCGAGAGGTACCTCCTCGGCCTTAACATTATCAACGGGCTTTTCATACCACTTTCCTCGGCTCATCAGGCTCCGAGAGGTCATAGATGATGAGGAGAGAAAAGTTCTTACCTCGGCATATCTTCATATGACGAGGAGACAAAATCATGCGTCTCGGCATAGTCACATGTCGGCAGATCGTCAATTGATGAGGAAGCATATTCTTGCATCTCGGCTTACACGCAAATGCCGAGATAAGACATTTATGTTCCTCGGCTCTCCGGCAAGCAGATCAAACAGTCCTATTCAAATAAGGATTCAACAGTTATTATCCAATCAGGATTGTAACCGTCTACATCAATTCAAGTCAAACAATGACTCCTTAACAGATATAATCCTTTGAGGATTATATCTTATCTCTTTACAAATTCAATTCAACATGGATTCTGTCAATCCATCCCTATAAATACAAGTCATATAGCACATTATTTAGTACGTTACTTTTTACATACAGAAACTCTGTTCATTTAGTTTCGCCGGTCAAGCCCCGGCTTAGTTTACGTGTTTTGTCTTATTTTCAGACCTAGCAATCGTCGGAGCAAACAATCACTTGAATTTGGGCTGATTTGAAGATTTTGACATCATCAGTGAGAAACATGATCTATTGATATCAAACATGGAAATGACAACACACACATGTAAACTTTAATGGAAAGACTATGTAAGAAGAGTATGCCACAGTTATTTACTAGTAAAAGATGGCATTTTTTTTGTCGTCACCATGCAAGAATCCGTCACTAAACTTCATCAGAAGTGATGGGAACATAAAGACCTTGTCGTCCTTCAACCTTTTCCTCCTTCTGGTTCATTTTGCGCTCATGGTAGTAAACCGTAAAAGCAACAAACATCAAAAGCTTGATCACACAGATCAACCCAATCACAAAGGGCATGGTGATATTCATCTTTGCCCATTTATTAAGCTTCCTGGAATACGCATAAGATACTGTGTTAACTGAAGCATTGGCTAAATTGAAAAGCACAATCAGAAGATAAGCCTGACGCCTTTTTCCTTTCATTAGATCTCCAGCTCTGACTACAGCTTTAAGCCCACTGTAATCACTTTCAAGAACCGAAACCACAAAACTCATCATCCACAGAGCCGCTATGTGAAAATAGCAAAAGTACCCAGGAATGATCAGAATGGCATATAGCACATATGTAGAAGAACCCTCTGTAAAAACTGAAATAAGTCCTATGAAGAACACAAGAAGGGCAAAAAATCCCGAACTGATCAAAGTCAAGAAAATCCCTGTATGGATTGGCCTTTTCCAACTTTCTCTGAACTTCAAGAACACGTCTTTTAGGCTTATTACCTTTGAAGTATAGGCTTCATAAGAAGAAGAAATTGTAGCCACCAAGAAAAATAAAAAGATGACACAAGAAATGGCAAGGATTAACAAGTACACCCCCAGAAAGGCCCGGACATCCTTAAGCTCACCCGTTTCCTTGGTTTCACCCATATAACCATATGAGGTTGGGTTTGTCCGATGAGTATAAGAATAGGCAACTTTCTGCTCGCCCATTGGCTTGGTTTGATCCTTGTAGCCATAAGAGCTTGGGTTTGTTCGTTGATAAGAGTAGGCACCTCTACGCTCGCTTTCAAGATTGGTCTGACCTGCGTACCGATTATAGGAGGTTGGATAAGCCCGTTGATATGAGTAGGCACCTTTACTATGGCTCACTTGCTTGGTATGACTAGTGTAGCCATTATATGAGCTTGGATATGCCCGTTGATATGAGTAGGCACTGCTCGCTTCCTTGGTCCGACCCGTGTAACCATTATATGAGCTTGGATATGCCCGCTGATATGAGTAGGCATTGCTAGCTTGCTTGGTCCGACCCGTGTAGCCATTATATGAGCTTGGATATGGCCGTTGATATGAGTACGTACTGCTTGCTTGCTTGTTCTGACCCGTGTAGCCATTATATGAGCTTGGATATGCCTGTTGATATGAGTAGGCACTGCTCGCTTTCTTGTTCTGACCAGTGTAGCCATTATATGGGCTTGGGTATGCCCGTTGATATGAGTAGGCACTGCTCGCTTTCTTGTTCTGACCCGTGTAGCCATTATATGAGCTTGGATACGCCCGCTGATACGAGTAGGTAGGGTTGCTCTTTTGCTTGGTCTGATCCGTGTAGCCATTATATGAGCTTGGATTTGCCCGTTGATAAGAATAGTAGATATTCCGTGGAGAAGGGCGGGGAGATTCAACTAAAACTCTTGGTCGGGTTTCAAAACTTGTTACCTTCTCAGTGACAGGCCAGTAAGAGGACGACAAATCCTCTAGTAATGGTCTCAAGGCAAGACGACTACCCAGTTCCAATTGGGAAGTGGAAAGAAACACGAAGAGTAGGATTGAAATAGCGAGCCTCCCATTTCTGCTAGTAGTTTTTATGGATTCCTTGAGAACTCCATAGGTGCTCAAATGAGGTTGTGGTTTCACAAGGGAAGGATCCATTTTATTTATTTTGTTTTTGATAATTTTACTTCATGGGAGCTCGTATTTTATAGACGAATATTTTGGCCGAATATGTGTGTAATTTTATGAACTTGGGTGCATTAAAAAAATAAGGTTGATTATTACAAAGACGAATTAGACAAAGTTACAATGCTATCATCGTAGCTGTCACGATTAAGACCAGAAAGCTCCGCGAAATTTATTCCCGGGTGTTTCGATGCACTTATTTGGATTATCACTACACCATACACATGAATAGTTGGAATTAAGCATTTGCTTCGAGGGTAAGCCAGCGATCTGCATTGTACATCAGTACTTACAATCAGCCATTTGTCTGCAACTCCAGTAAAAGGATTATAAGACTACAACAGAGGAACAATTGGTCTAGTGTTCCAGGGCTCCTTCTGATCAGTCACTCTTTGTTTTGAAGCTGTTCACTGAAGTATAATTAGTCTATTTTTATTTTCTATTTTTGACCCATAAGATTCTTGTTTCCTTGTTAATAAAATCTGGGGGATTTTATGTATTACTGTTATGAGGTGTTTTATGGGTGTATTATCATTTGTGAATAAATGAAAGTTTTTTGCTTCTCAACAAAATAATAATATTAAAGTAAAAATAAAAATAAAATATAACAAATGTTGGAAGGATTATGAAACATCTGCATCAGCAGTTCTATCATGGAGTCCTGGTACCAATATTCAAGGAAATCAGTATCAGCAGCTCAAAATCCAGTTGTCACACTTCATATCAAAGTATCTCTAAGAAATGGAATATCAAGATATTTATGAAGCATTTTGGTATGTTCCCCTCCCAGTTGAACAGTAGAGTGCTATCCCATTTCCCACATTGCAAGGATCCGAGGAGTCTGCCATTGGACTGCATAGCAATCGTGACCCATGATGGTGTCCATCGGATTTGGGTTGAAGGGCACAAACGTCTTTTGAATGCCCCCCCCCATTCCCCGCACCAACATGACTATGTGATAAATGAATTTTCTCCT
This sequence comes from Adenophora triphylla var. japonica, assembly GCA_022495995.1. Lineage (NCBI taxonomy): Eukaryota > Viridiplantae > Streptophyta > Magnoliopsida > Asterales > Campanulaceae > Adenophora > Adenophora triphylla. Next base: position 474,789 of record JAFEMH010001057.1, read on the forward strand.
CCATTGGATTGCCCGGCAGACATGAATGCATTAAATCCCGATCCCATAATACTGTGGTGGCAATTGATGGTTTGTTTTATTTACATGATGGAAATTTATCAAGCCAGCAGTTTGATGTTCTTGTTCTTAGTAATTTCTCCAGTCACCCCTAAATTAATGTTCAGAAAGTTAATATTGAAGTATTTAACTAGCTTATTACATAAATATCATTAAGGATTACTCGATTGCAAGAGCAAATTAGAAGAGAGTCGACAAAAGGTCAGTTGATCTACTAAACTTTACTGCAAATGAGTAAAAAATTTCACATAAAACAAGCATCACAATTATATTACAAAAACTCGAGTACAAAACAATGGTGATCTTAGGAGGCAACATCAGTAAAACAGATTGACCGAAGAACAGAACACACAGGATCTATTAACATTATGCCACAGTTATTTACTACATACTGATAATGGTGGCATCTGATTTCCTTATCACCATATCTAAGCTTCATCAGTCGCGATTGGAATGTAAAGACCTGATTGACCTTTTACTCCTTCCTCCTTACGACTCATATTGCGCTCATGGTAGTAGACAGTATAAACAACAAACATGAAGAGTTTCAATGCACAGATCAACCCAATGTTAAAAGGGATCGAGACAGCCATTTTTGTATATCCCTGAAGATTCTTGGTGAGTGCACCCGATATCTGGTGCACTGCACCCATGGCGAAATGGAAAAGTAACATTAACACCAAAGCTTGAATCTTTTTCCCTTCCGTGAGCTCCCCTGCTCTATCAATGGCTTTAAGACCAGAGGATTTGGTTTCTAGAACTGAAACCACGAGACTTAGAATCCATCTGACGGCCATGTGGAAGTAAGTAAAGAAAGCTGTAATGATCAGGATGCCGTATAGTAGAAATACACAAGAACCCTGTGCAATGAGTGGAATTACCCCTGTGAAGATTGCGAAAAGGGTAAAAAGGCCTAAGCTAATCAAAGCCAAGCAAAAGCTTGTGTGGATTGGCCTTTTCCAACTTTCTTTGAACTTCAAGAACACATCTTTTAGGCTCATAACTTTTGCGGTATGAGCTTCGTAAGAGGATGATATTGCAGAAACCAAGAAAAACAATGAAATGACACAAGAAACTACTAGGATTAACAATTCCACCCCAAGAAAATCGCGGAGATCTTTAATCTGGCCCTGTGACAAAGGTTCACCCATGTAATTGAGTGAGTCCCGGATAATCCCGGGAGAAGAATGGACATGTTGAACCATACCAGTGTGTGAAACATCACGATTGTGTGTGTATTTGTTTTGGTCAACCCATTGAGACGGGCGGGGATTTTCAAATGAACGAGGTTTTTGGTATTCATAACCTGAAGTTGTTTGAAAGTGAGAAACAAAGTTTTTTAGTATGGGTGTTAAAGCAAGACTAGTGCCTATTTCCAACTGGGAGGAGGAAAGGAAGACAAGGAGCAAGATTGACAGCGCAAGTTTCCCATTTCTGCGTGTTGTTTTGAAGGCTTCCCTAAGAACACCAGTGAGGCTTAGAGGAGATTGTGGTTTCACAACCATGGTGTTTTCTTGATTCTCCATTATTTGTATTGGTATTTTCCTTCATAAGGAGTTGATATTTTTATAGAGGTCGTTGTGGCCATGTAAATGTAAAGGGCAAACCCCGGTGTGCTAAGCGCTCCCCGTCTTGTGGGGATTGGGAGAGGGAACCATTTGCTAGAGCCTTTCCCTGACAATTGTCAAGTGGCTGTTCGTCAAGGTTCGAACCCGTGACCTTATGATCACTAACCGTTGCGCCAAGGCTCGCCCTCATTGCGGCCATGTATGTGAAGTAAACTATGTTGACAAAGACATAATTACAGACGGTTAATAATTTCAAAGAGAGAATTATTCAACACTAAAAGTTTAATCAAAGTTAGCGCTCACGATTAAGACCCGAAAATGAGCCAGTACTGATTGGAGTTATTACCAAACAGAACATGTCCCAGATAACTCATTTCTAGGAAATAGCAAGCAAGACTCCAAAAGGGTTGACTAAGGATTACCGGTCATGTTGGATGTTTCTTGATATTTTTATAGAGGTCATTGTGGCCATGTATGTGAAGTAAACTATGTTGACAAAGACATAATTACAGACGGTTGATAATTTCAAAGAGAGAATTATTCAACATTAAAAGTTTAATCAAACTTAGCGCTCACGATTAAGACCCGAAAATGAGCCGGTACTGATTGGATTGGAGTTATTACCGAACAGGTCCCAGATAACTCATTTCTAGGAAATAGCAAGGACGACTCCAAAAGGGTTGACTAAGGATTACCAGTCATGTTGGATGTTTCCTATCAGATGAAAGTTTCCAATAGAATACTGATGAGCCCAGACCAGCCAGATCGGGCTCAAGCTCGGTCTGGTTCAAAGACCCAGTAGTATGACGTGGCGTATTCTTGATCGCCAGAATTAAGACCGTGGACAGATAGACCCTCAAGGTCAAGACCGCGTTCCTCTCATCCCATCCCAGTCAAGACCGAAGGGATCCTGACCGTCAGCCGGTGATCGCAAGAGTTATGACCGCAACATCCGTGCCCGCGTCAATTACCATTGACCGCGCCTAAGGTATTGACCGCGGTCTCATACCAGACTCCCGGTCGATATCAAAGCTTATTGAGCAAGTTTACTTACTGGCTCTGACAGTACAGTAACCGGCTCACTCCCATCACATTTAATGTGGCTCAGTCAGGCGCCTACTATTGCATTTAATGCGCCGCGCCGAATACACGGCTCCTGTCCCTTTCAGCGACATCCCCTCTGACAGTGAATCTTCCTTTCCTAACAGACCCAATCAGATGCGGACACGTGTATGCGACCAAAGACTAAAGTGCCCTTTAGGGATGACCTCATGGCTTATGTCAGCGAGCAGCTCCCCATTGCCTATAAAAAGAAGACCTTTGTTGGACAAGGTAAGTGCCAAATCTATATTGTAAGTCATATTGCTCGAACCCTAAACACACGCACACATTAAAGACATTCCAAGTCTTATTATCTCAGTATTCTTACTCTCACACACGAGGGTCTGAGTTGGATTAACATTCAACTTTGATCTTAACGGTGCTTCATTTCTGTGTTGTGATCCTAGGTACCGCACCATAAAAATATCCTGCCATATATCCTAGAACCGCTCTGACCCTGAAATCCTTGGCGTCATCAAATACCTAATTGCTGAATGTTTCTTAGTAGCGTGCTCGTTACGAAAATCAAGCACTAAAAGCCTACTCCAATCGTCCTAGAATAAATTACTTAGTTTGTAACGTTGTAAAGGTTAATAAGTCAGAACGTGGGCCCGAAAGAGCGATGACATAAAATAAATCAGAGAAACATGTTATAGGATATGGAAACAATGTTGAACGAGTCTGTTTTAAATTAAGACATCACCAAACATTGACTTAGTATCTTGGTATGTACAAGCAAGGGGTTAACTTGCCTGAAAGTCCCTAAGAATAGTTTTTTCAGTACTGCTAGCCAACTTCAAGTGCGCAGATCAATAGATAAGGGGACTATTCTAGCTTAAGTAGAGATCTAAAGGTGACTGGATATACACGGATGTTCAAAAAAACTAACAAAAAAAAAAAAAAGCAAAAAGAAAAAGTAATGCGTTTACCAACCACGAAATTCAAGCACTAAGGAAGAAACTGCATTTTCGTTATCATGCAAAATGTGGAAAAGTAGCAGAGATAACGTAAACTCATGAAGACGCGTAAATTCATTGAATACGTGGGTTTTTACAATAATATTCGTATGTACCAAAATTATACAGAGATTTTTATATGCCAGAAACAATGAGACACCTAAACACATATTGTAACACAATTATAAACAGATACTATATGACAGAAACAAAAAAAAAAGTACCTAGAATATATGCATAGCAAAAGTGTGATTCATCTTCAAGATACGAAACTTTACACGGTCTTGGAATCTCAGCAAAAGTGCGTAGATTTCACACTGCTACCAGAAACGCACTCCTTTTCATTTACTAGTGCGGACTTAAGACTGCCAAATTGTAAAGCTTTCTTCTTTAGAGGAGATGAACAAGGAATGCCATTAAAGCGCAGAGAACGCTTTACCCCTTTTGAAAAAACCGGCTTCCCAGGCTGAGTATAATATCCATCTGTCATATTCAAAGATGCAATCTTCTCGTTTAGATTCTCACTCCATTCACTTCGGATTGGGGTTTCTTGAATAGTATTGCAATTCATATTTTCATCATTAAACAACTCCTGCTCATCTTCTTCAACCATATCAGCCCAACTTTTCTTACTCTTGATCTTTGAGACATCTTGAGTTTTCTCAATGCTTTCAACTGTCCCAGTTGACTGTTGGTCAAACAATAGTTTCTTATTACAAGCACCAACTGCATCCTCTCTTTTCTGATCTCCTGAGGTAAATGACTTTAAGGACATTCGAGGTTGTGTAAACAAATCTTTTGCAAAACATTCTTCTTCAGTCGGTTTACAGTAAAATTCAGTTCTTCTTTCATATGGGCGTCCCCGGTAAGAACCTCTGGTCACATTGTTGCCAAACACAGCTCGTGGGAACTGAGATGTGGTTTCTTTCTTATATTTATCTGCCAAGTTTCTCTCAAGGACTGAGAAAGGTGTTTGAATGTCCTTATTAGCCTTATTCTCTGATTCTAATTCATTCATCACCTCAACAGCACGTTCAAACGATTTAGCATACGAGTCATACATCTGTCCATTTCCATTTGAAGATCTAACAGTCTGAAGCAGAAACTTGGCTTCTGTCATTCTCTGAGTGTACATCAAACATATTGCCAGATTACACTGCTTGTTCTTATCAGGTTCAAGAGACAGCGCCTTTCTGCATTACAAAAATACTTTCCATGAAAATTGGCCCCAAGAAGTTCTATGCTACTCCATCTGTCCCAAAAAGAATGTCCAAAAAAATTCAAATTTGCTCTTGATCAAGAGTAAATTTGATTTTTTTTTTGGACATTTATTTTGGGACGGAGGGAGTATATTTTTTGAGTGAATGAAGGAAATACCTATAAAGCTCTTCTGCTGATATGTACTTGTTTTGCTGCAAGTACGCCCAGCCCAAGTTTCCTAATAGCCTACAATTTTATTTTATTTGGAAAAATAAGACATCATCAAGCATAAACAAGGTATGATTCAAGAAAAATGAGAATCTGAGAGGGATTATATATTTAACTACCTTGAATAATCTTGTTCAATTGTAATTTCAACTTTCTTTCCTTGAGACCTAACAGTTTTGCTCCTCTTCCCACCAAAAGCTATGCCATCCTCAATGTGCTTCAGCTTTACTTGAAGCAAATCAATCTGCTCATCAACCCTTCTGGATTGCTGCAATGACATAAATATTACAGTCAATTGAAACATATTCGGTGAAAGATGAATTAGCAATTTGTTGTTACCTTGTACAGTTCAAGGAGTATGTTGTCAATGGAATCCTGTGATTCAAGAGGGCATAGATGACGAAAGGATTTGATTGCCTCAATTGCCTCATCAGATCTGTTCAATTGTTTCATCACAACTGCCATGTCTTTCAGAGCACTATCAACTCGATCACCTGAATTAATTGCTGTCCAGAACATGGGTATGGCCCTGACCGGATCCTTGTCTATTAACTGTAAATGAAGCATCAATATCACCACGAGTCATTTACGGGTAACAGACATTCAACAAAATAATATACTGAATTTTTTAACCAAAAATTTGTTAATCGTGCATAGAATGCTAACCAAAATATCTTTTTTATTAATAAATAAATAAAATTGATGATTTAACAGTAAGAAGAAGATGCTTAATCCAGAACCTATACATATCATCAAACAAGTGAAATGAAGCTTGGCATTTTGATTACATTTGTTAACATATTGCAAAAGAAGTTCGAGCTCTTATAAAGGCATCTACAGTAATTTCTAATAGAGTTTTCAACTAATTCTCGGTTTTCTTGGCTATATATTCTAAATACAGAAAAGAGAAGAGTGCTTGGTCTATGTTTGACAAGTTGGGGAAACACTACTAATACTATGGAAGAAAGATTGCGATTTCACAATAGGAATTGTATATTTTAGAAACATCATAACTACACCATTCAATCAATAATTTCATAAACTTTATAAAATCATTGCAATCGGCAACCGCTTCAACCTCATAAACCCATATCCTAATATTCTTTATTTGAAGAATCTGCAATTTAATCTGGAATTGTTGTAAAGAAGCAAAAATAATCTGGTAGTTATTTCTAAAATTGCATTGGACTTAGGTAAATCAAAAATCAGCTTTAGTGCAAAAATGCGATGTTTACTTAAATACATAGTCCTAATAATTGATCCGATTTTTAATTTTCCTAAACAAGAATATCAAGAAAATTAAAACCCTAAACTGATAAATTGAATTAAACCCAGAAAGTGCAGAATGAACCAATTATTACCAAAGTTTCTTGAAATTCAAGAAAGCAAAATGACGTAGACATGGAACTCAATCCAAACCCACCAATGATGTACAAGAACTAAATTTGGAGTGGAAAAAAAAGGCACGGACCTGAACATGTTTAGCCCTGACATAGGGAGAGTCACCAGAGGGAACTGGAGGCGACCGATACTTCCTCTCGGTCGCCGGAATAGCCACAGGAGAAGGCTTCTTTGACCTCCACGGTGGTGGTGTGTAAAACCCCTTTGGGGCGAAGTTCTTGTCGGGAGTCGACATTGGGGTTTCTCAGGCGGCCCTCCGTTAGGTTTTTGTCAGAGGGTTTGATGTAAAATTGCTTCACACCCTTTTATTGGGCGGCCAAGAAAATGTCTCCGGAGATCGGAAAAAGGTATATGGTCGGAAATTGACGGATTTTGGGAGACTTTGAAACAGGGGAAAGTGGAAAGTAACAACTGAGACAAAAAGTAGCCGTTATTTAAGTAAGACTTTCTCTCTTTTAGCTTGAAAATGAGTGTTAAAATAAAAATAAAAAGTATTTTTCTTATGAATAACTAAATTCATGTGATTGGATGTAATTAAGGCTCGTTGTTTAGCGTAAACATTTTGAAAATGATTTAGAAGCAATGAAAATGTTTTCGAAAATAACATAATCTTGTTCCGTTCAGAAAATATTTTCCGGAAAACATTTTCCCCCAAACAATTGGAGCCTAAATGGATGCAAGCTGTATTTGATTATAGTAAGCTTATGTGGTTAATACTCCATTTAAATTTAAATGGATGATCATTTTGAATTTAAAGGTTATTTTGAAAATATTGAATTTAGAAGCAAGAATTCATAAATAATCTTGTTGTTCAGTTCACTTTCAGACTTTTAATTTTGTAAATATATAATTAACTATAAAAAATGGTAAAAAATCATTTAAGGACATTTTTTATTTTATTTTTTTTAGAGTCATTCAATTTGGAATTGAGGAAGTATGATATTAGAGGGGTCTATCAGCACCATTTAGAAACCCCGTGACGACTTTTGGTAGCCTAATAAAACTGTATTAGTTTGTTACTATTACTCCTCCGTCCCTAATAAAGTGGGGTCTATCCGCACCATTTAGTAGAGGAAGAGAGGAGAGGATGTGACCAACCAAGGAAGAACAGGGACTCATGGAGTAATAAGCAGACATCGGTTGGTTAGTAAGTAGTGGAAATGAAAATAAGTTATTAAATGTTTGAATAGATAAATGCGACTATACTGTGTGACAGAGGGAGTACTATTACTTGTCTGGCAATCCGATTAGGGAACTCAACATTCTTCATGTTTTCTTGTTCTACAAGCACCAAAAATGAAGTAACAAATCTAACATTTATCAAAGATAATGACAATAATTATGAACTGGGTTCACATTAATTTATTTGAATGACAATAACGACTAAAACATAGTAGTACAATTTGTAAAAAATTAAAATAAGCAGCATCTGAGAACCAAAAAAAAGAATATCCACATAAATAGTTCTTCATCTTTATGGCGAAGGCACCGCACGTGATTTCATTCAAGGTCTTGGGCTTTCAGAATAAAGAGTTATGTCCCGGAAAACCTGCAGCCTTGTTCTCTGCACAGATTTCACACAGCTACCAGATACATATTCCTTATCCATTGCCAGATCAGATTCATGGCTGCCAAACTCTAAAGTTTTCTTCTGCAATGGTGATGAGCAAACGTTTTCTGCTTTGGCATTCTGCTTGTTTGTCAGATCAAATTCATGGCTGCCAAACTCTAAAGTTTTCTTCTGCAATGGTGATGAGCAAACGTTTTCTGCTTTGGCATTCTGCTTGTTTGTTTCAAAGCACAGCGAACGTTTTACACCAGACTTCCCAGGCTGAGAATGATATCCATCTTTCATAATTAAAGATGCCATCTTTTGTCCTAAATTCTCACTCTCATCATTTTGGACCGGAGTTTCCTGAATAATGTTGTAATCAGTATTTTCATCAGAAAAATCAATTATATCATTAAACAACTTATGTTCATCTTCTTCAACTACACCACCCCAACTCTTCTTGCTTTCGATCTTTGAGAAGTCTTGACATTTCTCAGTTCTTTCAACTTGACTTACGTTCCCTGTTGGCAATTCACCAAACAGCAGTCTTATATTACAACTACCAACTGGATTCTCTCTTTCCCAGCAGCTTCTTTTCTGATCTTCTTTTTGAAATGACCATAAACTCCTTCTAGGTTCTGTATAAGGAACTTCTAGAACATTTCCACCAGTCATTTTATAGACAAAGTCAACTCTTTTTTCATCCGGGCCTCCAGTATGGCAACCTCTGATCATATTATTGTCAAACACTGTTTGAGGAGACGACTGTAAAGAGGTATCTTTCTTATACCCTTCTCCAGATATTCCCTGAAGAAGAACTGAGAAAGGCGTTTGATTATTTTTACCCTCACTCTTCTCTGATTCTAATACATCCATCACCTGAACAGCACGTTCATAAGACTTGGAATACGAGTCATCTATCTGTTGATTTTCGATGGCAGACCTAACAGTACGAAGCAGAAATTTGGCTTCTGTCATCCTTTGTGTATACATCAAGCATATTGCCAAATTACACTGCTTGTTCTTATCGGGTTCAAGAGACAGTGCTTTTCTGCATTATACAAAAAAATTTTACAAAAAAAATTCCTTGAAAATCATAACATTATATTTTGAGTGAATAAAAGAAAGTACCTGTAGAACTCTTCTGCTGATTTGTAATTGTCTTGCTGCAAATATGCCCAGGCCAAATTTCCTAATAACCTGCATTTATGGAAGCTGGAAGTAAAGACTTAATCGAGAATGAACAAAGAATATTTCAAGAAAAATGACAAGCGGAGAAGTCTAGAAGATATCTTGCTCCTCTTCCCACAGGATTATAGCCACCTTGAATAGTCTTGTTCGACTGTAATTTGGACTTTTTTGCCTTGAGATCTTGCCATCTTGCTCCTCTTCCCACCAAAAGCTGTGCCTTGCTCAATGTGCTTCAGCTTTACTTGAAGCAGTTCTATCTGTTCTCTGGTCCTACCGGATCTCTGCAAAGACGAACAAAGTTTAATTTAAATTCACATTAACAGTAAGTGGAAGTTTTATAGGCAAATGTGATTTTACCTTGTAGAGTTCAAGTAGGATATTATCGAGTGATTCTTGTGATTCAAGGGGGCATAGGTGACGGAAAGATTTAACTGCCTCAATTGCCTCGTCGGATCTGTTCAGCTGTTTCATGACAACTGCCATGTCTTTTAGAGCACTATCAACTCGATCACCTGAGTTTATTGCTGTCCAGAACATAGGAATGGCCCTGACTGGATCCTTGTCTACTAACTGTAAAAAAAAAAAAAATGAATTAGACATATAATGGCTATCAATTTTAAACAGAATAGAGTACATACCCATATTTGAACCAAAAATTAGTAATCTTACGTAGAAATTTCGTCAATGCATCCACAAATTTCGTACCTTCCTCCACATTTTTTCAACAAATATGTCTAGCGGATTGGCATTTTTTAATAGGATATGATTTACTCTTTTTTTTTTTCAAAAATAAACATGAAGGTCACAAACAAATGAAACAAGACTAAATATATTGCAGATAGAATAGTGCAGCATTGCTAAAGCTACAATGAATGTTCCATTAGGAAATTTCATCATAATCTCGAAAAGCAAGATCTAGTACAAAGGCATCTACTTCATTAACTTGTTTCTTGAGTGAAAGTGGAAAAAGAAACTTGTAAAACTTGAATAATGGAAACCTCACTAAGAACATATAAGAAACGAAGTAACCTTTTCACTAGATGTAAGTATTACTAGCATATAACGATAACTTCGACTATCCAGTAACAACGAGCAACTGCAAGTCTATAAAAGGTATAATTTGAGCCAAACCTCTTCAAATGTATTTACTTTTGGGAACTAAAACAATATTCAGTTAATTATCTAATTATGGAATCTTATCAAAACAATCAAAAGAAAGATCACACCTTTAAAGAAACAAACACCATGTTCATACATAGTAAATTCCATCTCATGGTTCCATACAAAAACATAAATGAAAAGATGCCCATAAATTAAATAATTGAATCAAGCTTCGTACTGCAGAAGAAGCAAAATAAAATCCAAGTTCTTCAAAATTCAAAAACACCAAATAAAAAGGACATAAAAATCCATTGAAACCCATCAAACAAACACAAGAATTCAACAGGGGGAAATCAATTTAGTGTAAAAAATTGGAGAGTGCTGACCTGAACATGTTTAGCCCTAACATAGGGAGAATCCCCGGCTGGAACTTTATGAACAATATGAAAAACATCTGCGTCGGCCGGAGATTGTGGTGATCGCCACTTCCTCTCCGTCGCCGGAATTCTCACCGGAGTAAACCTGTTTGACCTCCACGTTGTCGGCGTGGAGAATCCCTTTGCCACAATGTTCTTGTCGGGAGTCCACATTGGGGTTTATAAATTGGCAACAATCTGATGAAAACGATGTAAATCCTTTTTCGTGAGTGGCCAAGAAATTTGCTTGATGATCGGAAAAAGATTAACTTGCCGGATTAAATGATGGAATCCGAAATAAAGAGCGGAAGAAAGAGGTAACCGGAGTGAAAAGGCGAGAATTGAAAGCGAGAGCAACTAGCCGTTAGTAATAATGGTATCGTTTGGTAATCTCATGCCTGACTTTTTCTCTTTTTTACCCCAAATGGCACTTTTTTACATTAACATCGGGACTCTTTTACAATACACTTTTTTAGACGTGCACTGACATTGTTTTACACTGACGCTGACACTTTTTTAGATGTCCACTGATACTCTTTTATCTATAAACTTAATAATAAAAAAAAACTAATGGGTGGTGATTAGTGGTGGATTAAAAGAACTGGGTTTATGTTAGGCAAAACACCTCCACTTGCAATTGTTACACCAGCAAGCAATTTCCCCAATTCATCATCATTTTTCACTGTCAATTGAACGTGTCTAGGGTTTATCATTGTCTTCTTGTTATCCTTGCTCCATTCCCAGCCAATTTTAACACCTTAGCAACTAGGTATTCGAGGACGGCTGCGAGATAGACAAGAGCTCCGGATCCCGTGCGCTGAGCATATCAGCCTTTTTTGAGGAGCCTGGCGACGGGGAACTGAAGGCCGGCCTTGATCGACTTGGTGCAATCGGAGTGATGAGTTTAAGAAGACGTAGGCGACGGGTTTTACGGTAATTTTAAACTCGTTTTTTCATAAGCTTATGAAAAAACTAGTTTTTTACAAGATTTTGACAATTAATTAAACTTTATAATAATTTACTTTTTTCATGAAATATTAATTTTTTTATTGATATTTGATACACTATTAAAAAATCAATCATGAGGATAAATTGAATTATTATATTCACTTCTCCCCAAATGAATAACCATTTTGAATTTAATAATCATATTTTAATTGAAAAAAATCATCACATTCTTCTTGCTATTCACTTTCAAATTTTAATTTTTGCAAAATATAATGATCTAAAAAAAAATCTGATGCTGCCAAAAAGATCGAATCAGCCCAAATTCAAGCGATAGGTTGTACTCCGGCGATCGAATAGCCTGAAAAGAAACAAGAACCGTGAACTAAGTCGGGACTTCTCCGGCGAAGGCCCTCCAGCGTGAGATTAAGTTCACGATTTAAGAGAGAGGGAAATCAAATTGACAGAGTTTTGAGTCAAAAAGATCACGTACCAAAATATGAAAATAATGGCTTGTATTTATAGGGATGGATATGTAGAATCCATGTTGAACTTGGACTGTAAAGAGATAAGGTATAATCATAGGAGGATTATAGCTGTTAAGGAGTCCTTGTTTGACTTGAATTGATATAGGAGGTTACAATCCTAGAGATATTGTAACTGTTTTAATGTCCTTATTTGATTAGGACTGAATAAGCTGCTCTGCCGGAATGCCGAGATGCTACTTCCTCGTCCTCGTAACCTGGCCGGTTGACGAGGATCCGGGGAAGAGATGAGAGATAAGTAGAAAGGCCTGTCATGATGACATCATAATCGAGGAAGAGTCCTCGTCCTAAAGGGAGATCATCTCGACCTACGAGGGAGGTCTTCCTCGGCACTTTGAGTTAGGCCTGGCTTATGTTCACCTGCTGAGCCCAGGTCAGCCTTATGAATGATGAGATAGAGAGACGAGGAAGCCCAGATCTTCTCTCGTAACTGAGGATCCAATCCACTTGGGCCTTACCCGGAAAAGCCCATATTCGTATCTCGGTTTATACTGTTCAGTGGCCCCCGACTTTCTAGCTCGGCTATGATGAGGAGAAAGTCATCTCGTCCTCGACTTACGAGAGTACGAACAGGCGTCACATGGCTATGTCGCTTCAAGGTTTGTGTTGTTCCCTTATCCGGCGGTTACTAGTACAATGATGAGGCGTGGTCTACTAGGCCTGACACACGTCTTGGAAACCACCAATGCATTAAATTCTTGGGGCGCCGTACCCGCTTGGACCCGTTTTGTTGTGGGTTTGACCCGTTTGTGAGGTATAAAAACAAATTTCATTTTTAATTTCAACTTTTATCATCTTCAGGCAATTTGAGAGCGAACAGCAAGATTCAAAAACCCTTCGTGTTCTTGAGCTTCGAGTTGCCCAGATTCGTCAAAAAGCTTGATTCACCGTTCGATTTCGTTCATCCTCAACAGCAACAGGTATAATTTCCTCCCATTGTGATTTCTGTCTTTGATTTTGTAATTTCTAGGGTTTGGTTGGGTTTGAATGTTCGCAACCGCCATTGTTGAACCCATGAAGCTTTTCTTGAGTTTCTTGTCTTGATAAGATTCTTGAACCTTTCGTCTCGTTTTAGAAATGGCTCGTTCTTGGGACCATAGCCCTTGTTTCATCCATGGCTACCACAAAGGTAACCTTAGGGTTTATCGAAGGGAGAGAGGGCCATGGTTGTAGGTGAATTTGGCAGAGATTGGGGAAATATTGACAAGGTATGGATGTCCGAGGATGTACATCCAGTATCCAAACAAGACGAGAATAGACAGGGTTGATGCCTTGGACGATTTTACTGATTCTTGTTCCTCGGCTTTTTGCAGATATGACGGGAAGAGGAAGTGATGCCTCCACGTCGACCAGTATAGTTGACGCCTTTGTAGAGGGCGAACAAGTAGAAGGCCGAGAAAGGGCAGGCCAAAGAAGAGGAGGCAGAGGTAGAACTAGCCATCCCAGGCTAAAGCCAGTTAGGACCGGGGATCCAATGCTAGAGGTGATATACTCCAAGTATGGAGTGCCGAGGGAGGAGTACAAGCTGACTTATGTCAGCCGTCCAACCTTTGAGAACGTGGGAGAGAGGGACGCGTTCTATTACAATGATAACCACGTCCACTTCTACTATAAGCAATTTCAGCAGGGACTTCGTCTCCCTTTAGATCCTTTCATTAATGAATTTTTAGGAGATATGAGAGCCGTCCCGGCTATGCTAGGAGCCAACGGGGTTAGGATCCTCGTAAGTTTTATTGTCTTGTGTCATAGTTTGGGGTTTAAGCCTACCCAGACTGCTTTCCATCATTTTTTCTCGGTTAGCTACCTCAAGGACTCCAAGCTTATCGTAATAAGGAGTGATTCGAAGAAGCCAAAGATCATCCTTCTTATGTCCAGCAAAGTGGCTGGCTGGGATAACCATGCCATTAGGGTTGAGAGTCGAAAAGGTTGGGAGTTCGCTTCTCCTACTGATGAGCCTGCTGCTCCCAAGAAAGTGTTACGAGCTGAATGGTCCGCTGACTTGATTGCTCGACTTACTGAGTTTGCCGGGATAGGTCTCCTGGATTGGTCGGCCTTGGAAGCAGATGATCGTTACTATGTCCAGACCGAGATAATGCCAGGACCGAAGGATAGCGTAGAGCCTCTCGTCCCCGTCAATAGGGGGAGAAGATTTAATGACTGGAGGGTCCATCTTGGTCTGGTCTTCCATGCTGATTGTGAACATTGTAAACTTGACCCCAAGGATCAATGCCTTATAGAGGAAGACGTCGTAGGCTGTAATTCCTCTTTCCTCGTCTTGATACTTGTAAATTGATGCTTGTTTTATCCATGTCGTAATATAACTATCACTTCTTCGTATTTGTAGATCTTACCCTTGAACAAGAAGCCGAGATGGCCTCCAATGACGTAGTTGATCCCAAGGAGCTAATCAAGATGAAGAGGCGGTTAGCCAAGGCCTCGACTGTCGGTCAAAGGAAGGACGAGGCCACTCTTCGTCAACTCCTCTTGGCTACCAAGGAGAATGTTGCCTTGCCCATCAAGACAGTTAGGGAGACTGTTAATGTCGACGAGGAGTCCTCGGGAAACCGAGATAAGCAAAAAACTGAGGGGCATAGCCCCCGTATTCCAACTGTTGAAGCCGAGGTGCATACTGATATCCCGGCTGCCGAGGACACGGGCCTTGTTCAAAGGTCCTCGAGCCAGAAGAGGCCTCATTCTGGTTCTGGTGAGGAGCCTCCTTCTAAACGGACTATTGATGCTTCAACTCCTCCAGCCCTCACCCCTCAAACGATTAGGAATTATACCGAGGCCGAGGAGCTTGCACAACAACTCATCGCCACGCCCAAACCCTTAAGAGGCCTCAGCTTACTTGCCAGGGAAGGCGCTCTCGTTAGGATGGGCCGAGCAGCTGTCCAAAGGGATTTGGATGAGGAGGCATACGAGAAGTTGTGCCGGGATAAGCCTAGCAAGGAAAACATGGTTGGCCGGAAGGGCCTGTTGATATCTGAGGTGACTATCTCATATTTTACTTATCGTACTTTTCACTTTGTATTATCTCTGATGTTCTTTTTGATATTGCAGCTTGCTACCATCTCGGCCTACGAGAATGTACAACTTAAGGCCATGGAGAAACAAATGGCTTAGCTTAAAGCCGGGCTGAGAAGGGGGGAGACCGAGCTGGCAGCAGTTGCTGAGTTGCTGAAGGCTCAGGATGAGGAGCTTGATGCCGAGAATGTGGCCAAGGCCAAGGCATAGGAGGAGATGTAGAGGGCCGAGGAGGCCAAAGCCCGGGCTGAGGAAGCCCTTAAGTTGAAGGAGGTCGAGATGGCCGAGCTAGAGAAGCTCACGGCGGAGGCACTTAAGGCTGCTGAGATGGCTGTCGCCAAGAACCTGGAGCTAGAAACCAGGATTAATCCTTCCAGGGAAGATGAAGTTGTTGCTCGGTTCAAGGCCAGCTCGGCCTTCAAAGATGTCGCCAATGACCAAACAGCCACTATGTTCCAGGATGGCTACCTGTACTTAGCCCGTCAGCTTATTTTGAACACCTCCCATGGCTTGGACTTAGAGGCCATTGCTCGAATGATATGCCAGGACGGGTATGATGAAGCAGCTTGGGCTCTTCACTACCTTGTTCCTTATTCTCAGTACAATTTAGACGTGATGGCCATGATGGATGCTCGGGCTGGTAAAGAAGCTTGGGTTCCTCCATCTATCGATCCTGATAATATCAGTGTTTTAATAGAAAAGATTAAGGATGAGGACAAGATGGAGGTGGAGGACGAGGGGACTACTGCTGAGGAGCCAAATGACGAGGAGGCTCAAGTCAATGCTCAAACAGAGCAAGTCACCATCACCACCGACCTCGAAGCCGAGCTGAATACTGATGCCGGCGAAAAGGCTTTCTTTGGGGAAATCCCTCAGAAGGAGAAGCCTTAGAATTTTTTCTTTCATTTGGTGTAATAGGCTAGGGCCTTTTGTAATCTCTCTTTTGGATATTAATGATAGCTGTTATCCTTCAATTCACATCGTTTTTAACATTATGAACTGTTTGTTTGAATTCTTGTTTGTGGGCTTTTCACAAGTACAAGCCTGCTTTTAGGGGGAGCCGAGGAAGGTTCCTCATACTTCACTCTTTTATATAAGACGAGGAGGCTAGCTCGGTCTTAGGAATTGTGGCAATTTTGCCTATTCAAGTCATTAGGCCGAGGTGGAGTTCCTCGGTCTTGACTGTTGGATATTTTCTTCTTTTTTTGTCTCCTTATGCCGAGGAAGATGACTCGGGCATAGGTTTTAGACGTGGAATGCTTGTAGTCGTTTTATGTCGAGGTGTTTCCTCGTCTAGACGTGAGGCAAGTCATTAGGCCGAGGGAGGTTCCTCGGTCTTGACAGTTGGATATTTCTTCTTTTTTCATCTTCCTATGCCGAGGAAGATGACTCGTACATAAGTTTCATATGGTCTTGCCTGTAGTTGTTTGAGCCGAGGGGTTTCCTCGTCAAGACGTTAGGCTTCCTTCTTTTTCATCTCCTTACACTGAGGAAGGTGACTCGTACGTAGGTTTTAGATGTTAGCCAGTTAGTCGTTTGTGCCAAGGTAGGCTAGACGTTTGGCTTATCTCTTGAAGAGTCGAGGATAGGCTCCTCGTCTTCCAGTGTTGTGTTAGTAGTGGCAGTTGCTTTGCACGTTGAAGAAGTAAATTCCATAAATTGAAATTGATTACATCGAACTGCAATCCTACCATGCTAAAAAAGGTAAAGACTAATTAAAGACTAATCTATTACATAAAATAATAAACTAACACTAATGATAGTATTTCCGGAGATTGTCGGAATGCCACAGATGCTTGAGCTCTTTCCCCTCCTTAGTCTTTAATCTATAGGTCCCTTCTCGAATGACTTGAGTTATGATGTAGGGAACTTCCCAATTTGGGGAGAGCTTGTTCTGTTCTGCCCTTCGACCAGTAGCTTCAATTTTTCTAAGTACCTAATCGCCTACTTGGAATACTCTTCTGTTGACCCTCTTGTCATGGTATGCCTTGGTCCTTTGCTTATAATTTATCATCCTCATCTGCACGGCTAGTCGTTTCTCATCTATCAGGTCTAGGTCTTGGAGCCTATTGACCTTGTTGACTTGCTCATCATAGTGGGAATTTCTTACAGTAGGGATAGCCATTTTAGCTGGTGTCATAGCCTCAGAACCGAAGGTTAATGCGAATGGGGTTTCCCCGGTTGGCCCACGGGTGGTTGTGCAAACACCCCATAAATCTAGGGGAAGTTTGTCCAACCATCTGCCCTCGCGTCCTTCAAGGTTCTTAGTAAGGGCTGTTAGGACCAATTTGTTGGCGGCCTCCGCTTGTCCGTTGCCTTGAGATCTGCTTACTGATGACTTGGCGTGACGATCTCTTACTCTGCCTAACTCCGCTGTGAATGTCGTAAAGAATTGGAGTCCATGATCTTAAATAATTGTGTGTGGGAGCCCAAAACGACACCAAATGTGGTCGTGGACGAAGTTTATAGCATTCTCTTCCGTTATCTTGGCCAATGCTTTTGCTTCAATCCACTTTGAGAAGTAGTCGATGACGACTATCACATACTTGCAATTGCCTCGGGCGGGAGGGAAGGGTATGATGATGTCGATCCCCCACGTATCAAATGGCCATATAGGTATTACAAGTGTTTGCTTAACCGCTGGGAGTCTAGGAATGTCGGAGTATCTCTGGCATTTATCACATTTTCTAACATAGGCTTGCGCGTCCTCCCTCAGGTTCGGCCAATAGTAACCTAGCAGGATGATCTTGTCAGCTAAGTGAAATTACCCGGGATTCGCGCGGGAGTGAAGCGCGGTTGTCTTTCACGGATGGTTGGTGTTTGAGACCTTGCTTTCGAGAAGGAGAGGAGTCGCCACGCGGTTTTGTATTTTGAGCCCAAATGTTGAAAAATGACTTTTGTGAAAATGGTGTCATTTTTATTGGTAGCAAAAACTTTGGAAAAGGCTTTGAAAAGGGGTGTCATTTTTATTGGTAGAAAAAAGGAGAAAAAGGCTTTTTGAGTACCAGAGATTGTTAGGTTCGGAGGTCACGTTACGTTTCGGGAAGAGTATTTTGAGATCACCCGAAACGCCTCATATGACGAGTCTTTCTACCTTTCTCGAAAATGTGTGCGTGTGTGTGTGTGTGTTTGCATTTTGAAAATGGGGGCTTGAATGACAAGCTTAATCTTGGTTTGAATGTCAAACGTTGATTTTGTGATTCTTTTTGAAAAGGCGAGCGTTTGAATGACAAACGTCGGTTTTGGAGTTTTTTAGGAAAAGTGACGCGAGTGCTGATTTTGAACTTTTAACTTAAGTGTCAAATGTTGACTTTTAAGAAAAGAACGTTTGAATGTCAAACGTCGGATTTTGAGTTTGAAGATGATCGTTTGGATGCCAAACGTCATTTCGCGCATTTTTGAAAGAGAGTTCGAATGTCGAACTCCGATTTTGAATCGGGCATTTCATTGTTAGCAATTTTACAGGAAAAAATCATTAAATGATATGCGATCAACGAATCGTTTTGCGACTCGGACTTTGATAAGTAAATACTATAACGATCCAAACGGCTCGGACTTGTAAATGACAGCATTTAAAGTGCGGTATCGACGGAATCAAACGACCTGGATTTTAAAAGTGCGTAAAGTAAATAGCATTCAACGGATCAAACGATCCGGACCGTTAAATGACTATCACAAACCAAACAGTTCGGACTGTAAAGTTGCATAAAGTAAATGACGTTCAACGGATCAAACGATACAGAATTGTAAATGACATAAAAAGTAACGGAACGGGGCCGGAACGCCGTTTTAACCCGAGATTACTTCTCTTACGGGAAGAGAAGAGGATCAGGGACTAAAATGTATCGGACCCCGTTGACGGTGACATCTACATTTCAACAACGTTCGTCCGAAACGATTGTAGCGACTGGCGCGTAAATCAAGATGGAATGAGTGTTTAGGGAGAGAGAGTGTTACCTATGGCTAGGGGTTGACTCTTTTGGCTCGGGAGGCATATACAGGATACAATTTAGTGTTTGGAACGGTGTTTCGAGGTGGTGGGGGTTGTATTTGGTTGAAATACGGAGTTTTCACGTGAATCGAGGCGAAACGGGGCTCAGGAGAGGGTGAAGATTGCTTATGCCGTGGCTATGGAGAGAAATGGCTTATGTTTTTCCTTTTTCTTGAAATGTTGACAGCCCTCTGTATTTATAGGGTAAAATTGCAAAAGAGTCCGGACGGACTTAACCTGAATTCCAGGGGGTTTTGTGGTATTTTTGAAATTGGAGGGACTTGCTGGCATTTCTGTTTTGCCTGCAAAAGAGTCCGGACGGACTGGGACTGCATCCCAGGGGTATTTTGGTCTTTTCACACTAAAATCTGATTGATGTTGATCGGAGGGTTATGGCATGCGTGCCATGTGCCCCTGTAACTCACCAGGGCATGGATTTTCATGCCATTAATCCCGATTTTGTCCGTTTTTTAAATAACTGTTCGGAAAATGTCCGAAATGCCCCCGGAAAGTGCCAAAAAGTGCGTTTTTCAGGAGAAGCTGTACTTTTACGTGCGACGACGTGTGTTGAGTACGCTTTGACGTTGGAATGTACGGGGCAGTCCCGGGATGTCTTGTTGGCTTGAGAACGGGGAGCTTAACGGGTTCCGGTTAACCTGGAGCGGGCCACTTAACGGATTCCGGTTAACTTTTAACGGATTTTGGCGATCCGAATTTGGGTACTTACAATTAGCCCCTCAGCGACGTCACTTTCGAAGGAAGTGGGGTCGTTGAAAAAGATAAGGATCCAAATTGGGGGATGCCTTACTTTCAAAGACCTGGGCGGTCAGCTGGCTGGACCCTTAGCGAAAGGATTCCTACGTATCCCGAGCGGGAATCAAGTCGATCGTAGTTCATAGGTGCAAGGGCCGCGCGTGGGGACCTTGACCTAAGAGAGACTGTTGTGAGGCGTCTGAACCTAAATGAAGACCATTGTGAGGTGTCTTAAACCTGAATGGAGACTATTATGAGGCGTCTGAACCTAGGATTTCTTAAACCTTCGAGGGCGTGTGGCGCCTCAGACCGAGATGACTGAAACTTACGAGGGGGATTGGCGCCTCAGACCGAAGTTACTTGAAACTTTCGAGGGCGTGTGGCGCCTCAGACTGGGATTGCTGATACTTACGAGGGCGTGTGGCGCCTCAGACCGAGATTGCTGAAACTTACGAGGGCGTGTGGCGCCTCAGACCGGAGTTACTTGAAACTTTTGAGGGCGTGTGGCGCCTCAGACCGAGATTACTAAAACTTTCGAGGGCGTGTGGCGCCTCAGACCTAGATTGCTGAAACATACGAGGGCGTGTGGCGCCTCAGACCGAGTGAACATACCCCGATCCGCATGCCGAACGCATGGGAAGTTTGAAAAAGGTTTTAATTGATAATTTTAAAAAGGAACGGGAATACGAACGCGGTTTTAATAAAATGAGAGTCGCCACTCCATTTTTAAGAAACCGTTGAGAAACCATAAACACTTAGTTGGGTTCGGGGGTCAAGTTACGACGTGGGAAGAGAATATAGAGCTCACCCACGTCGCCTCTTTCGAGACTTTCTATCAACAAAGACAATGCATGCTCATTCTAAGTGTGTGCGAAAACGTGTCAACAATCAAGACATATAAATTTGGATTTTATTAATGATAATAAAAGCGAGATACAACTTGTGAGCCATTAAAATGGGGGCCACACCCTTATAATTGATGAACTTGAATTACAAGGAAGGGATGAGGTAGTCTGTCCAGGGACTTGAGTGTTGTACGACACAGGACTTCCTCAGGAGAGGGTCTGTCGAGTGACACAGAAGGACCTTGGTCAGACCGCCTCTTAAAGAGGGGAGGAAATGCCACCAACACTAGTCTAAGGCTAATTGAACTACGAAATTACACTAATTAGAGCCTGGAACCACAAGGCGGACCAACTTGGAGTTGACCAGAGTCAACGAAGCCAAACTGACTTCCTGGGCTATGTCTGTCGTATGACACAGGTCGCCGAAGGCACTGTCTGTCATACGACAGAGGTCGCCTCTGTCAGTGGACTTCAACCAAATGATCCAAAACTGCCCAAAATGATAAAATTAGACTAAAATACTAACTTAAAAAGGTAAAACGACAGTAATAAGTGAGTATTGTGGGAGGTTCATGTGGCTTTGATGGCCAAATGTGAATGATTACATATTTTGGGCCATGATCAAGAGGCCATCACCTCCTAACTCAAAAAAAGATGATCAAGATTCAAACTTTAATAAAACTAAGATTACTAAATATCCAGATCTAAGGTGAGGAGATGTGAATATTGATGATTCACATCTCCACCATCTTGATCACACAAAAATCCCAAACAAGTCACATATTATCAAATAGCATAAACAAGCATGGCAATGATTGAACAAGTAAGATATAAAGGGAGATAGAAGGGATTTAGGGTCTACCTATTGTTGTCCACAAGACAAAGCACCAATCGTATGGTGTTTGCCTCTTCAAATCTCCAACAAAGATGATCACCTTTCTCCTTCGTTTAGATGTGTGTGTGTTTTAGGAGGGAGGTGAGTGTGTGTGAAGTGTGAGTGTAAGTGTTTCTCTCTCTCTCCTCTCTAAATTTCGGCAGAGTGACCTTAAGGTCCGAAAAGGGTCCCTAAAACTGATGGGAGAGCCTTGTATTTATAGGCTGCTGGTGGGGACGTCCATGTCGTAGGCATAGGACTTTAAGCCGCCTCAAGGTTGTTCTGTGTCATACGACACCGGTCTGATATTTTTGAGGTGGAAACTTATGTCGTACGACACAAGAGACCAATTTGCCTTTTTGGTCAGTTTGGCCGCGTAGGCCTTTTCCTCTCATTCTCCCGTTCGATTTGATATGCTGTGGGCCCAAAACGGAGATCGTACGAGAAAGTTATGACCTCCGGAAGTTTCAGCTGACATTTAATCTGCCAGGACAGGTTTTCTCGCAGTTTTAGTCGCTGCTTGTTAGGAAATCCTCTGAAGATGTCGGAACTTCGCGAAAATGATCGAAATGCCCCCTAACTCATTTTAAAGGGATTTATAGGGTCTTGAGATCGGATCGGGGTACTCACAGAGCCCCTCGGCGACGTCGCTTCTACGAGAAGTGGGGTCGTCGACAAAACTGAGAATCCCGAGCCGAACAAACGACTGGCGGGAAAGAAAGGTGACCATGATGGCCGAGCGGCTGGACCTTTATGAAAAGGATTCCTATGTATCCCATGAGGGAATCAAGCCAAATCGTAGTTCATCAAAGAGGTGGCAATAACAAGAGGCCACTGGCGTTTGTACTTAAGAGTGAAGTGATGGGCGCTCGTATACCCAAAGAGTGACTGTTTAGGGGAGTCACCCCAAGACTGACTGTTTAGGAGAGTCACCCGAAGATTGACTGTTTAGGGGAGTCACCCAAAGAATGACTGTTTAGGGGAGTCACCCCAAGATTGACTGTTTAGGGGAGTCACCCCAAGATTGACTGTTTAGGGGAGTCACCCGAGGTTGACTGTTTAGGGGAGTCGCCCCAAAGATAAAGATAACAAGGGCTTTCATATACCCGAACAGTGACTGTTTAGGGGAGTCACCCCAAAGATTGACTGTATAGGGGAGTCACCCGAAGATTGACTGTTTAGGGGAGTCACCCCAAAGATAAAGATAACAAGGGCTTTCGTATACCCGAACAGTGACTGTTTAGGGGAGTCACCCCAAAGATAAAGATAACAAGGGCTTTCGTATACCCGAACAGTGACTGTTTAGGGGAGTCACCCCAAAGATTAACTGTTTAGGGGAGTCATCCGAAGATTGACTGTTTAGGGGAGTCACCCCAAAGATTGATTGTTTAGGGGAGTCACCCCAAGATTGACTGTTTAGGGGAGTCACCCCAAAGATTGACTGTTTAGGGGAGTCACCCCAAGATTGACTATTTAGGGGAGTCACCCCAAGGTTGACTGTTTAGGGGAGTCACCCCAAGGTTGACTGTTTAGGGGAGTCACCCCAAGATTGACTGTTTAGGGGAGTCACCCCAAGGTTGACTGTTAAAGGGAGTCACCCCAAGATTAAGAGAGATAATGACATGGGCATTTGTACCCAAAAATAAACGACGATGACGAAGGTAAATGGGCATTTGCACCCGAGGAAAAGATAACCAAAAAAGGAAAGATAACCATAATAGGGGCATTTGTACCTGAAGGAAAGATAACCAAAAAAGGAAAGATAACCATAACAGGAAAGATAACCATAAAAGGAAACATAATCATAACATGGGCGTTTGTACCCGAAGAAAAGATAACCACAAAAGGAAAGATAATTATAACAGGAAAGATAATCATAACAGGGGCGTTTGTACCCGAAGGAAAGATAATCATAACAGGAAAGATAACCATAACAGGGGCATTTGTACCCGAAGGAAAGATAATCATAACAGGGGTGTTTGTACCCGAAGGAAAGATAACCACAAAAGGAAAGATAACTAAAACAGGAAAGATAACCATAAAAGGAAAGATAACTATAACAGGAAAGATAACTATAACAGGAAAGATAACCATAACAGGGGCATTTGTACCCG
The DNA here is from genome assembly GCA_022495995.1 of Adenophora triphylla var. japonica. Lineage (NCBI taxonomy): Eukaryota > Viridiplantae > Streptophyta > Magnoliopsida > Asterales > Campanulaceae > Adenophora > Adenophora triphylla. The sequence goes on from JAFEMH010001057.1 coordinate 498,651, forward strand.
AAGGAAAGATAACCATAAAAGGAAAGATAGCCATAACATGAAAGATATCCATAACAGGGGCGTTTGTACCCGAAGGAAAGATAATCATAACAGGGGCGTCTGTACCCGAAGGAAAGATAATCATAACAGGAAAGATAACCATAACAGGAAAGATAACCATAACAGGAAAGATAACCATAACAGGGGCGTTTGTACCCGAAAAAAAGATAACCATAAAAGGAAAGATAGCCATAACAGGAAAGATAACCATAACAGGGGCGTTTGTACCCGAAGGAAAGATAAGATGGGACTTTTGGAGGAGTCGCGAATATAGGTCTTCGATGGACCTTAAGAAATTTGTGGAGACCAACGAGTGGTTTTGTAAGCAAGGCAATTAAGTTAATTTTAATAAGGATGCCTTATGATTAATTACGCTTCTTAACTAACCCAAAGAGTTTGCCTCATGCTGATCTTGATGACGAGGGATGCTCTTCTTGCTAAAAATGACCTTGTTGAAGCCCCCAGCTTTTGCTGTAGCCCCGATTCTTGATGAGGAGAGCCCCAATGTTTGATAAATCAAAGTGCTATGACATTGTATCTAACTTGGAATCGTTCAGTCGACTCAAAAGTAAAAGAAAAGTATATATTGAGACTCCGCAGGAGCACTTTGGGAGGAGAGAGAGAAGCTTCTTGTGTTTGACTTTTGGATGACTTATGAGAGATGTATGTACAAGTGAAAGGAAGCCCCTGCTTGACAGAAAGTAAGTGCTTGGCTCTTCCTAGATTGTAGAAAAGAATACTTGTCGAGACATTTGAAAATTGTTTTATTCAGAATTATCATTTGATTGCTTGAGAAAAGACCTCACTGATTAATTTGTCAAATTTTGATTATTAAACACGTAGTCTCAAGATGCTAAATGCTTGTGATCTGAAGTTGGAATGATAGATAGAAAGCTGGTTGATGGTGAGACCGGGTTTGATTGTCGAAGAGGTAGGACGCTCCGTTCTTGCTCGTTGCTCGAGGCTGCTCTGCTGTAATTGTCGTGCGGGTTGCCGCTGCATTAATTCTTCTTTGTGAGGAAAGAAAGAAAAAAAATAGAGAACAAAAATGGAGTAGAAGGAAAAAAGTAGGAGGTGACGGATGATATCCCCTTCTATTTTTTCTTTCTTTCTCGCAAACCGAGGGAAAATGTCCCTTGCACGTGTCTCCTTGCTTTTACCTGAGTGCCGGAGAGGTACAAATGCGAAGCCCCAGTGAGACTTTCACGGACCGTGTTTGTTGAATTGAAAGAATGAATTGCTTTCAAGAATGAGACGAGTTCCCAAACTTGGAGAGAGTATGTAATATGCTCACATTTAGATGATAAATGACTCAAGAATTGAACATGCATTTCTTTTAAACAGTCTTTAATTGATGAGAATGAATCTCTTTGAATAAGAGATGAGAATGCCATTTGGTAGAGGTCGGAGCTGGGTTTCGGGTTGCGATCGGCCATTGGGCAATTTGAATCTTCATGAATCATGACCTCTTTTAAGATGAGAGGTCGACTGGGCCTTTTACTGACTATACCTCTAAAGATGAGAGGTTGGTTAGGGGATGTGTTTAGGAGTTCTAAGGTGAGAGGATGCTCCCGTCGTGTCTTTGAAAGACCGAGATCAATTTTGGCAAGAAAGATGGTGATATCCTCTAAGAGCGAGAGGATGGCTTTGAAATTGGGTAAGGGATTTTGCCGAGAGGGAATAATTTCCGCTTCTTCACAATGCCGCTTCTTCATTTTGAGCAGTTAGAGAATTATCCACGAGGTGTACGTGTTTGAGAGCATTGATCGCTTTTTTTTTTTTTTTGCGAGAGGGAAACTGTGGTAGCCCCATGTGTAAGCCTTAGATAGCGTTCACATTGTCTCTCTTCTTGTGTCGTCCATCACTTTTGAGCTTGAAGATGGTACTTCTATTGCGGGTTGAGGGAACCTCTTGCATGGGCTTTCCCTTGGGGTTTCAAAACTTGCCGATCTTGAAATGAAAGGATATTATGAAGTGATGGTGGGGTAATGGTTTCCTATGGTGAGAGGTTTCAGCTTCGATCGCTACCGGACGGCATTCTCATTGCCTAAAGAGTACTTAAAAGAAATGCAAATTCATTTAACCGACTTATTGAGTAAGAAAAATGTATTTGGACCAAAGGAGAGATATGTGAGCATATTCAATGAAAGCTTATCAATCAAATGGAAAAGCCGAGGAGACGCGAGAATGGGGAATTGATAAGCCCCAAGTTGATCTTCATATTGCACTTGTGAGGGGTGGAAATAGCCCTTTGCCCTTTCTTTGAATTGTAGCAGCGCGAGCGTCTCTACTTTGAAGATGAGCAACAACAAGATTTGTGAAATGAGAGTAAAATGGATTGTAGAAAGTGTATGCTTGGGAGAGCATTTGAGATAGTGTATGCAATGTAAGCGAAAAATGGTGTATGGAGATAGTGTATGAAACGCGCACATAGAGAGTGGATGCGAATGAGATGTATGGAGATAGTATATGGAGAGAATGTGTAAGAGAAAGAAATTTGCTCCCCCAATCGAAGCATTCGTCATCTTAAGATTACGTGTTCACTTTGCCATGAGTCATTGTTAGTTGGTGAGTTTATTAGTGCGGTTAGCGATCAAGCGATATTTACAAATAAAACAACTTTCTAAAAGGTAAAACAAGATTATGTCTCAAGCCTAGAGAGAAGAGAAAGAAAGATATCTCATAATGAAATAACTAGTCCAAAGTGGACTTTACATTTTAACTTTTATGAAAGAAAAAAGAACTAAAAACAAGACAAGTGCTAATGTCCATGATGGACTTTTGGTTAAAAAGGAAAGGACACTGTAGAACCTACGAAGACTGAACGACTCTTTTAGTTGTGAGGCAGAGGGTTGGCAACTATGTTTGAGGGCTTCCCAATCTTGCTCTCATCGATCAAACCCTGGATGATCTTCTTGAGTAAGAAACAGTCGTTGGCGGTGTAACCATGGCACTGATGATATCGGCAAAACTTGGATGTATCAAGATTGGGCCTCTTGGAAGATTGTGCAGTGTTGACAGTGGCTCGATCAAACCCTACTCCATTAGGACATCAAGAAACTAATCCATAGGCGTTTCCAAGTCATCACATTGCCTCTTCTCACGGATCGGCTTTGGGGAGAACTTGGGCGGTGGCGCCTTGTGATAGCGGACAGGCATAGTAGGAATATTGAAAGTGGGAACTTGGTATGTGGGACCAGGAGCGAGATCACAAGCATACGGATGGGAAGGACCCTGGGAGGTAGAGGAGGGAAAAACTCTTTGCAAGTACTCATGGATGTCACGGAGGCAAGACAATTGACGCTCCTCAAAGGCTTTTAAGGTCTCAAGCACTTCGTAGCGGAAGTGGATCAATTCCAACCTTAGGTTCTGAATCTCCTTTAGGGCTTCTTGGCTTTTGATGCTTTCCCTTGTAGACATGGTGCCGAAATATATTGTAGCAAAAGATTGAATTAGATGCATAATTAATCTTAAGGCAATCCAAAAAAAAAACACAATTTTTCTTTTGAAATAACTAGTTGGTTTCCACACTGCGACAAAAGCTTAGAAAGTTTGATCGGGCGAAAGTTGCCTACGTAACTCTTACCATATAAGGTGCGAGTCTCAGGTCACCGTAGTTCAAAGGAGCACCGGTTAATGATAAGCCCGGGGTCAGCTTTTGGAAAAGAGAGAGTGAGTCCAAGAGATGGACGGAATGGGCCTTTGGAGGTCCAAGAAATAAAGAATGGACCTTGGAGGGTCCAATATTGTAGAAATGACCCCTGATGGGCCAAGATAGAGGGATGATCCGTAGAAGGGCCCAAGGTTGTGAGAGGTTGACCTCGGTGGGTACAAGATAGAAGGATGGACCTTCGTGGATCCAAGATGAAGAGTGGACCTTTGAAAGTCCAAGATTGTGAAATGGACCTTGGAGGGTCCAAGAGATAAGAAAGTGGACCTTTTGGGGTCCAAGATGGAGGCATGAACCTTCGTGGGTCCAAGATAAAAAGGTGGACCTTCAAGGGTCCGAGATTGAGAAATGGACCTTGAAGAGTCCAAGATAGAGACGTGGACCTTCGTGGGTTCGAGAATGAAGAATGGACCTTTGGGAGTCCAAGATTGTGAAATGGACCTTGGAGGGTCCAAGATAGAGAAAATGGACCTTTGGAGGTCCAAGAGAGGGAGAATGGACCTGTGAAGGTCCAGGAGAGTGGGAGGCAGACTAAAGCGAGTAACTTGTTTAGGTGCAAGTAGAAAACAACGTCTTATTAAAATCCTAGAATGGTTGGAAAAGGGGACACCTTCTTTTTTGCATTCTAACCTATTTTGAACTAGAGCGAACCTAAAGGGGAATACAAGTCAAAACAAGTCAAACTCAAGATTTCAAAACCAAGTCCAAGTCAACAACATCCCGACTCGAGAGAAAAGAGGGTCGGAAGTACGTATGAATGTACGAGACCACAATTCGCAGGTAAAATCCTGGAAAAATTTCGGCATGACCTCTCCTCCCTTCGAGTCGAAAATCCGGCATGACCTCTCGTCACTTCATGGCGAAATTTTGGTACGACCTCTCGTTATTACTTGTCAAGAATTCGACATGATCTCACATTTAGCACATGTCGAAAATGCGTCATGACTTCTTGCGAAGGCATGTCGAGAAATCGGCATGTACATACGTCGAGACACGTCGAAAAATTGACATGTACTCACGTTAAGTCATGTCATAAACTTCGACATGAAGATGGAGGGTACGCCGAGACTTTGGAAATGAATAATGACTGGAACTTTGTGAGAACTTTTGGAAACCGAGTTTGGAAATATTTTGAAAAGTATTTTTGCCAAAAACCAACCGGTCACGGTAAAAAGTGTGTCACGGACAAGTGTGGCTCCTAACACTCTATAGGTCTGGAGGACTTTAGGCGCTCAAGCGTAGGCGAGACATATCACCGTCCGCGATGCCGTCCGTACACTCCAAGGGTTCTAACTCTATGTTTGGGTAGTGTGCGAGTAGTGTGAAGGCCATTTCTAAATTTTTTTTTTTACAAGTATGCAAAAAGGAAAGAACAAAAAGAAAAAAACCATAAGCACATTGAAAGGGGACTGCCCCAAATGCCACAAAAACACAAGCGGACTGCCTGCATAGATACTCAGAATCATCCTGTTCGCTGTTCAAATTGCCAAACTGAAACTGCCCTGTATTACCTTCCTTTGTTGTCCAACACAGGACTTCCCCAGGAAAGGGATGTCATTCGACAAATAATATCTCACCAGCAGAAACCAGAAAACCAGCAAGGGGGTAGGGAGGAGAACCCCACCACCAAACACCAACATACCAAGGTATCATAAACAAGTAGGCACATAAGCATGGCAACACACAAGCCACGACTCGTACACAAAAAGAATGAGAAAATTGTCCAAGTTCATTAAAGAAAGTTAGACCCTCTAACAAAATTGGTTTAGAAACTCAATTTAAAACGTGTCCCCAGCAGAGTCGCCACTGAACATACCCCGATCCGCATGCCGAACGCATGGGAAGTTTGAAAAAGGTTTTAATTGATAATTTTGAAAAGGAACGGGAATACGAACGCGGTTTTAATAAAATGAGAGTCGCCACTCCGTTTTTAAGAAACCGTTGAGAAACCATAAACACTTAGTTGGGTTCAGGGGTCAAGTTACGATGTGGGAAGAGAATATAGAGCTCACCCACGTCGCCTCTTTCGAGACTTTCTATCAACAAAGACAATGCATGCTCATTCTAAGTGTGTGCGAAAACGTGTCAACATTCAAGACATATAAATTTGGATTTTATTAATGATAATAAAAGTGAGATACAACTTGTGAGCCATTAAAATGGGGGCCACACCCTTACAATTGATGAACTTGAATTACAAGGAAGGGATGAGGCAGTCTGTCCAGGGACTTGAGTGTCGTACGACACAGGACTTCCTCAGGAGAGGGTCTGTCGTGTGACACAGAAGGACCTTGGTCAGACTGCCTCTTAAAGAGGGGCGGAAACGCCACCCACACTAGTCTAAGGCTAATTGAACTACGGAATTACACTCATTAGAGCCTGGAACCACAAGGCGGACCAACTTGGAGTTGACCAGAGTCAACAAAGCCAAACTGACTTCCTGGGCTATGTCTGTCGTATGACACAGGTCGCCGAAGGCACTGTCTGTCATACGACAGAGGTCGCCTCTGTCAGTGGACTTCATCCAAATGATCCAAAACTTCCCAAAATGATAAAATTAGACTAAAATACTAACTTAAAAAGGTAAAACGACAGTAATAAGTGAGTATTGTGGGAGGTTCATGTGGCTTTGATGGCCAAATGTGAATGATCACATATTTTGGGCCATGATCAAGAGGCCATCACCTCCTAACTCAAACAAAGATGATCAAGATTCAAACTTTAATAAAACTAAGATTACTAAATGTCCAGATCTAAGGTGAATAGATGTGAATATTGATGATTCACATCTCCACCATCTTGATCACACAAAAATCCCAAACAAGTCACATATTATCAAATAGCATAAACAAGCATGGCAATAATTGAACAAGTAAGATATAAAGGGAGATAGAAGGGATTTAGGGTCTACCTATTGTAGTCCACAAGACAAAGCACCAATCGTATGGTGTTTGCCTCTTCAAATCTCCAACAAAGATGATCACCTTTCTCCTTCGTTTAGATGTGTGTGTGTTTTAGGAGGGAGGTGAGTGTGTGTGAAGTTTGAGTGTAAGTGTTTCTCTCTCTCTCCTCTCTAAATTTCGGCATAGTGACCTTAAGGTCCGAAAAGGGTCCCTAAAACTGAAGGGGGAGCCTTGTATTTATAGGCTGCTGGTTGGGACGTCCATGTCGTACGCATAGGACTTTAGCCGCCTCAAGGTTGTCCTGTGTCATACGACACCGGTCTGATATTTTTGAGGTGGAAACTTATGTCGTACGACACAAGAGACCAATTTGCCTTTTTGGTCAGTTTGGTCGCGTAGGCCTTTTCCTCTCATTCTCCCGTTCGATTTGATATGCTGTGGGCCCAAAACGGAGATCGTACGAGAAAGTTATGACCTCCGGAAGTTTCAGTTGACATTTAGTCTGTCAGGACAGGTTTTCCCGCAGTTTTAGTCACTGCTTGTTAGGAAATCCTCCGAAGATGTCGGAACTTCGCGGAAATGACCGAAATGCCCCCTAACTCACTTTTAAAGGTAGTTGTAGGGTCGTGAGTTCGGATCGGGGTACTCACACCGAGATGACTGAAACTTACGAGGGCTTATGGCGCCTCAGACCGGAGTTGCTAATACTTTCGAGGGCGTGTGGCACCTCAGACCGGAGTTGCTGATACTTTCAAGGGCGTGTAGCACCTCAGACCAGAGTTACTGAAACTTACGAGGGCATGTGGTGCCTCGGACCGAGATGACTTGAAGCTTTCGAGGGCGTGTGGCACCTCAGATCGGGATTGCTGATACTTACGAGGGTGTGTGGCTCCTCAGACCGAGATTGCTGAAACTTATGAGGGCGTGTGGTGCCTCAGACCGAGGCGTTCGTGCCTTGAGTGCTGGACTTACGACCAGGTTTTATCTGCTGGGGATAGGGTGGAAATGACGGGAATGGCCGCGTCAAATGGATGTTATAACAACATGGAAGGGTTGACGTTCTAACGACGGGGTTAGGAACGAGATGTGGTCTCGGGAGAGACTGACACATTGCTGGGGATAAGCGTCCAGAGTTCTAACTAAGACAGATAGGAACTGAGGGAATTGATTGACGTTTCTTCTTAGACGGATGATCTTAGGATCCTGTTGGGGAGGAGTGTTCGGGCTTAGGATGATGGCCGAAGAGGGATTGTTGTGCAGGCTTACCTTGATGGCCGCTTAGGTCGAATGATCGGGCTTACGACTGGCGGCTGGGGAATTGAATGTTCACTTGCTGGAGTGAAAAGGTATTCAGACTTACGAAGATGGCCGAAGAGGGATTATTATGCGGGCTTACCTTGATGGCCGCTGAAGTGGGATCATCGGGCTTACGACTGGCGGCCGGAGAGTGATTGTTGGTGAAAACCAATGGGAATTTTGAAGTCGGGAGACGGAATTGTGATTGAATGTCCGAAGACGGGACTGAGTGTTCGAATGTCAAACGTTGGTTTGGGGCGGAAATGAGCGTTTGAATGTCAAACACCGATTTGAGATTTAACGTCTGGAGACGAACGTTAGTGAAAACAAACTGGAAATTTAACGTCTAGAGACGAACGTTAGTGAAAACTAACTGGAAATTTAACGTCTAGAGACGAACGTTAGTGAAAACTAACTAAAAATTTAACGTCTGGAGACGAACGTTAGTGAAAACGAACTGAACTTAACCTCGGGGGAGGGGGTGTTAGAAAGGTCTAACTTGGGGAAACTTTACACTTTTGGGGGACAAAAGGCGTAAAATTGAAACTGTGAGAAGCTGAGGGGCCAAATTGGCAAGGAATCTTTTCAGCTGCAAAAGAGTCCGGCCGGACTTGGACTGAATTTGACCAGATTCAAATCAGCGCCAAGGCCGACGCAAACTGGTGCATTCCACCATTTTTCCAGGCGAGGAAGAGAGAAAGGAGAGAAGAAAATAATCCCCATTTCACGAGTTTTGTTCAAATTTTCGAGGAAAAATCATCATGGATGCCGGTTTGGGACCAATGGCTCGCCATAGGAGGACCGATAATGAAAGAACGAGGTTGGTGAGGACCATTCAAACCACCGTTCTTCCCGTGGACCCGACGGAGTTTTATCCGGCTCGGGATACTCACAAATCCAAGGGAGGGATCGAAAGACAGGTAAACTTCCTCTAAATTCCGTTAATTTCAAGAATGTGCATTCTTTAAATTTTAGAAATTTGACTAGAAATGAGTTAGGGTTCTTGGTGCCCGAATTGGGGCTTTTGACTTTGCTATGTGCCTTTGTCAAAATTGACTAGAGTGTAGTTCAATTAACGTTATGGGTAGATGACATAAAAATTTTGGTTGCAAAATTCCATGCCTAGAGTTGTTTTCCGAAATTAAAGTAAGTTTAATTCGGGACGGAGTAATTTTTCGAAATGTTCGAAATGATTGAAAGTTTAGATTTCGACAGAGTTTTCGAGATGTTTTAAAAGTTCTGAATTCAATGGATTTTTCGAAAGGTTTTGAAATTTTCGAATTCGACGGAGTTTTCGAAATGTTTTGAAATTTCCGAATTCGACGGAGTTTTCGAAAGGTTGTGAAATTTCCGAATTCGACGAAGTTTTCAAAAGATTTTGAAATTTTTGGGATTTTGGACCGTTAATACTCCAACTGGGATGGACATATTTTAGGAGAAATGAACTATATCTGCGTTTCATCATTTCGACATGCGTTCGTGCACTCTGTTGATACCGTTTCTGTATTAACGTATTCTTGCCGTGTTCACCTGCAGGGGTGAGGGACAGTTGACGTTTGCAACTTGAAGAGCAAGGGAGCCTTCGAGGCAGTTAGAGCGTTGTGGGAGATACTCCCCGACGAGGCTCGGGACGGAGAGAGGAGTCCGCAGCAGTTTGTGGTTGACTCCGGTTTAGCTGGATTCATTAGCGCAGTAGCCGCGATGGCTTCGACGCGGAGGGCTAGGGCCTTGTACGTTGCCCTGAGCGAGTACTAGTGGGACACGACCCATACTTTTCACTTCAGGTGGGGGGAGGCGACTGTGACTCCCACTGACTTTGCGGCGATCACGGGGTTGCCATTCTTGGGCAACACACTGGTATGGGTGGATGGCTACACCCCGGGGCAGTTGTCGGAGCTGCAGGGTTTTGATATTACCGATGCTAGGGGCTTGGGTATTCGGTACGGGCCGATGGAGGCTCATCTGAGGAGGGGTATTATTGCTTATTTGGAGGGGTCTCCGAGGATGACCGCAGAGCGTCTGGCTCGAGGGTTCTTGTGGTTTGCTTTGTCAGCGACCCTGTTTCCTACTTCTGACACATCATGTCACTTCTCTCTGCTTGGCTGTAAGTGTCCCAATCTGAGCCGCCAATGTTCCTTCAGCCCAATTTAACGACTTCCACGTCAAATAAACATTTAAGGGCATTTTGGTCACTTCCTAAGGCAATTTAAACAAGAAAGGGCCTTAAAGGAATAACAAAAATAGGTCAAAAATCGGTTGGGAAGAGTCATTTCCAAGAAATTGATCAACTTTTCATTAAATGCAAGCAGCCAAAACTGCTTTCTGCAAAGTCATGCACGCTTACACTACCATCCGCGCGGACAGGGATGAGACTCAGTCTCGTCCGCGCGGACACCTTTGAAATCTAAAATCAGCCTATAAATTAAATCATTCTCTCTCAGTTTAAGGATCCAAGCATTCGAACCCTTACTGTTATATTCACAAAAACCCGTAAAACAAACCTTAAACACCAAGCAAAAAACACAAAATCCCAACACAAATCTTGATCAAATTCAAGCCCCAAACACAAATCCAAGGAAGATAGGGTACAACCATTGGTAAACCCTCCTTCTCCTTACCTTAATCTCCCTCATCCATGCATACATCTCATATTTTAAAGATGTAACTTGTTCATTTACTTGTTGTTCATCTCTTGTCCTAGATCCAAGAGGATCTCCATGAAGTTCATCTCCATGGATGATTCTCTACAAGGATCCACATTTTTTAGCTTGTTCTTCCTTCTCTTTACATAAACTAGTTGTTACTTGATCTCTTGGCCTAAAGTGTGGTCACCTTGGAGTTCATCTCCATGGATGATCACACTAAATGGTCCATATTCTTATCTTCATTTTCTTTTATGTCATTAGTTCTTATTTGACCTAAAATGTGGTCATCTTGGAATAAATTTCCATGGATGATCATTTTAAATGGTCTAAATTTGTTTTACTTCCTTGTAAATGCTTTTTTTTCTAACCTAAGATCTTCACCTTGGAACAATTTTCATCGATGAAGATCATTAAGGTTCCTAGGTTACAAAAGGGGTGAAGTTGATACATTGAGTTCAAAGATCTCAAGGATGGTCATCTTAATGACCACCTTAGAAATCCACTCTAAAAGTTGATACACCCTTAACCTAAATTCAATTTTCATACATTAATCTTTGTTTTATATTAAATCTTCCCATCCCAAGCAAATGAAGTGCTTTCAAGTCCTAATGTACCCTAAGGATGGCTTGATATAGTAGATCACCACTAATCATGTTTAGTGATCACTAATCAAAGCCTAAGGAAAGTGGAGACAAGCATGGATGCAAAAATCCAAAAAATGTTTTTATTTAACACTTTCAGTTGCAAAACTCCAGCTCGATTCTCAGAACTCCAGCTTACATTCTGGAATTTGGCGTAATCGACCGGAAAGCTGCAAAAAAGAATATTCACTGTCCCATCCGCGCGGACAGAATTGACTCTCGCTCTGGTCCGCGTGGATAAGAATACAACGGACAGACATTTTGTTTTTTCAGTCATTTTTCACTCACAGAAACACACTGTTTTGATAAATTTCAGCCCAGTCCAGTCAAAACTCTTATTTCCAGAAAATTCCTTTTGCAAAACACACATACACATACACAAATGGTTTTAAATTAGGAAGACTCGTTTTACGAGGCATTCCGGGTGAACCCTAACGTTCTTCCCGGAATGTAACGTGACCTCCGAACTCACTTCTCTCATTTTGGGCATTTTTCAAAGTTTTGGCCCTTAAACTAAAAACGGCGTGGCGACTCCGTTTGATTTTTCAAAAAAAAAAAATCGGGTACATCACAGTGGCGACTCCGCTGGGGAACTATTGAGCTTTATCTTTTAAAAAAAAAAATTCAAAAAAAAAAGAAAAGCTTTTGTGGGTCAAACTTCCGTCCCGGCATTTGAAACCATTTGTACTGTGTGTGTGTTTGTTTTGCACATTTCGCGTTGTTATCTTTTGGCCGCCTCGGAAAAGTCAAAATTTTGACTGTCGGATCGGTTTCCTTAACTGTTTGAATTTTGTGCTTATGTGCTTATGTGTTTATTTGCTTCAAAAAAAAAAAAATTTCGAAAATATTTTCAAAAAAAAAATTCATTTTCAAAATCTTTCGCATGCATCATGCTCTTAAAACACATATGAAAATTTCTATTTTACTCAGAAAAGGAAGATAGACTGCCGCACACTATGCGCACTTGGCCTTACACTGCACACTACGTCCTTAATCAGGGAAAATCCCAGTATCAGCCCGTTTGGCCTTATTACGCCTCTCGGTGCGAGCACGGGACTACCCAAACATCCCTTGGAGCCTCGTGCCGACCATGCACTTGTCCGTGACACACTTTGTCCGAGACCCGATTGGTTTTTAGTTTGGTCCGTGTCATGCCCTGTCTGTGTATACACCGTGCCAGTCAAACCTTAGTCGGCACGCCAAGTCAAAATATTTCGAAGACCCTAATTAGTCGGAGTCATGCCGGTTTTCCGTCATGGACTTTGACCGAACCTTGACTAGCGCCTTGACTTTGACTTTGACTTGCACAACTTATGCACCGACTCCCGGCATGACACTGAGTCATCAAGGATTAACGATTATTCCATGTCTAATTACGACCTAACTGATGACGGGTCAAGATCAATTATGGACATCTATCAGTCAAAGCCATGCCGACTTTTCGTCAAGCCCCTCAACATGATCTTGACCTTTGACGTCAGCTTCGCCCGTAATCTACATTGAATACGCGTTAAGACTTGATTACCCGCCAGACTTTAGGATCATTTTTCTTTTCGGTCGGTGGGACCTGCTTGCCCTACGGAACCCTTGTTCGAGGTTACAGGCTGAGGATCCGCAGGCGTAGTGATGGGTCCCACTGATCCAGGACTCAGAGTAGTTTGCGAAAAAGAAGAGCAATCTTTTCCAACCGCTTAGGGTTTAAGAAAACACATTTTAAGTAAACAAGAACAAATAACTGCATGTTGCATGAGCCCTAAGCCCAAACACTTACCCTCCTTCACTCCCAAATATCTGAACCCTCGTGTCGTTCCCCCGCAGCTCCTCACAAAGCTTGGTTTCGGGCACCGGGCCACCGTTTGATCAGTTGGGAAGAGTCAAGCGCATCGTCAGCTTCACCATTTGTTTAGACTCCGGGTTTCGTAATGTCTCGCATCACCGGTAACGATGGGGACAACATCACTCCGCCTCCCGGACTCCCCAAACAACAACAATGGAATCGCTAGCGAACGTATGAGATTGCGATAGGAAGCACAGATTAATAGCCTTATGGAAGCTATTAGGAGCCATGGTTTGGCCGCTAGTCTCAATCCCGATGGCACCTTCACCGTGGAAGAAGAGGAGGACCCCAATCCCACTCTTGGTCGCCCTGACTACCTGCAATGCCACCACCAACCTCCTATGGTACTACTACTAGAACCCATGCTCCTCGATCTCTCGGGTCGACAGCCTCCCCAACTATAGACCACCTGGATCCATGCACCCGACGGACAAGCCGCCTCCGCCTCCTCGCTGGGGACAAAATCAACACGGAATGTCTTCTCATGGTTGGGGGTACCTTGGAATGCCACAAAGAAATTGGGATCCCGCCTCGGCCCGGAACCGATCAAGCCGGACCTTCACGATGCCAGCTCGTAGTGCCACGCCGACAGCTTGGGATGCCACCACAGCTGGGTTCGGGGCAACTGAGCCCCTCCTCGAATGATGCTAGTTCACCGCTCCCAACACACTTTCCACAAACCCATTTCTCACTCAGGATCAATGGGCCACCAAGCCCCTAATCCAGCTTTCATCGAATCCCCAGACCGCAATACCCTCTTGGTTATACACCCTCGCCACACCCGGCATACAGCTCAACAACCAGGGACACCAAGCCCCACACCTAGGCCTACTTATGAGTCTCTCCTCGAAACCCAAGCTACCCGCCACATCAGCTCCGCTCCACCCTCTTTGCCGATTGGAAATCAACAAAGAAGCCCTGTGGTTCTATCCCTTTGCCCAGCTCCTACTCACACTCCCTGTGGTTATTCGGCCAAGGACAGTTTTTACCTACGCCCGGACCGCCATTCCATCCACCTCGCCCGCCGCGCGGTAACTCCCTCTCCGGCGCCACTGGTCTAAACGCCATGGCTCCACCACAGGACCCTCACCTGGCCTGGTTCATGGAACAACACATGGAAATGAAAGCGCAGATTGCTGAATTGACTGCTAAGAAGTCTGCCTTCCGGCCTACGGACCCAAATTCCATTGTTCCCCTGCCCCACAAGTTTGTGATGCCTAATCTGGACCTGTTTGATGGGACTGCATGCCCGAAAACTCATCTGGACACGTATACCTTGACAATAAAGGCCAAAGGGTGCACCAATCAGCAAGCTTGGCTCACTATTTCAAATCTCTTTGAAATCCAGTGCTTTAAAATGGTTCTTCCGCTTAAAACCCGAGGCCAGGGCTACATGGGACCAGACCACTAGTGCTTTCACAGAGAAGTACAAAGCTAATTTGGAATGGGAAACAAACAGAGTGGACCTGCAGACAATAGTGCAGCGTCCCGACGAGAACATCAGAGATTTTTACAAGCGGTGGAATTTGAAACTTAGCGAGATGATAATTCCTCCTTCTGAAGAGGAACAGTTGGATATCTTCCAGTCATGCCCGAAGCCGCATTTGAAGACTTCCCTTAGCAACTTCCCCTACTCGGACTTACATGCTATGGTTAACTCCGTGGCTAAGTTTGAAAAGGCTTACAATCAACAGCCGGCTGCTGCACCTGCCTACAGATATAGGGCTCCTCCCTCCAACACTGTTCCTGCTCTTGCTAAAGGTAAAGAGGTGATCAATTATGCGGGGCAGGAATGTAATAATGCAACTCCTTTTTCTCCCAGGAAACCAGCTGAGCCCAAACCTCGGGTCATAAACCTCAAAAGCTTCGGAATGCCTTTGAACGACATCTTTAGAGGATTGGTGAAAGAAGGTTTACTGCGGACTTTAGAGAACTTCCAACCCAGGAATCCGAATGTTCCCGTGGATACTTCTAAGTATTGTGTTTTTCATCAAGCCCACGGACATCTGACAGATAATTGCTATACTCTGAAAAAGGCAATCCAAGATTTGATAGAGCAAGGAAAGCTGGAAGGTCCCGAGGGGCCTAATACAGTCAAAAATCCTTTTCCAAGGAACCATAATCAAGTAAACATGATCGAAATCGGAGAACCTTCGCATGCCCAGGAAGATGTGGAAATTGATCTACAAATACCCACGACCAACCTTGTCGAGGATCCTGAATTCGGATTCCCTCTTAGCTTTGAGGATGATGAACAAACCAACCCTCCTTGGTCCCATGTTAGAAATTTCTTGCAAGAATATGAGGCTCGCTATTTCTCGGAGGAAGGGAAAGCTGACGACGGAGAACTGGGGCTGTTCAGATCAAATCATGAGAAAACCATTTACACGAGATGGTTAGAGCATTCAAAGAGGATTGAACAAGAAAGCTTCAGGCGGGCACTTGTGTTGGGGCTTATCAGCAAAGAGGCCGAAGAGCACCTGGAGTTAATACACTTCTGCAAGCTGGTTTTGGGAGAAGCCGAGTACAGTAAAGACGAAAATTCAGAAGAGGAGGATTGTTTCCATATCCTTCCTGGAGTCAAATACGTGTCGCCCCCTCTCACTCTTCCCCCGCAGTTTCTGGGAGGAGAAGCTGAGTCGAAATTGCCACTTCCAGCAATGGGGGCATTTGACAACTTCTGCGGTTGCACACACCCATCTTCCCCTAACAGATTTGATCGGCGTTCTCTCTTAGCCGAAATCCCAGTAGTATGGGATGATGATTCTGATGACAGTGATGACGATGATGACGACGATAGAGAGGAATCAACTGAGGCCCAAGATCCAGAATTAGTCTGGAATAATCATGCCGAAAATGACCCCGTGAGTGCCAGCCACAATGGGTGGTTATCTGCTAGTGACGATGAGGAGCCGCCAGAAAATATGGGTCAAATGCCAATGGAAACGGGCCCCCACGAAGTACTCCAGGTAAGATGCACTTGTGGTCAATGTCCGGATACTTCAGAGGATGAGGAACAGCAAAGCCCACTTGAAGAACAATACAGGTCTGAAATCCTGGAGCACAATGTTCCCTACAAAAACCTAGTAGGCGAATGGAGAAATTTCATTGAAGCACTGGTCGAAAAGGGAGGTTTCCAGCAACCGGAAGACGATGAATTTGTAAACGTCATCGGGTCTTTTTCTTCCTTCCCTAGAACTGATGGCATCACAACTGTATGGGTCACGACAAAGCCTCTCGAACACATCGAGTGCATGGAATCCCTGAAAAGAGTTATCAACTTAAATGTCTCTCCAGTTGCCTTCATACCCATGGACTCGCACGACGCCTTCTTAATAGCTCCCGCACCTGACAGTGGACCCCGGGTACTCCTCATCCGGACTCGTATATACCGAGCCGCTACGCCAAACCGCGGACAGAACATTGTCCTGGTCCTTTACTTGTGGTTGCCCTGTTTGCAAAGGAAAAAGGAAAAAGATGTATGATGAAATGGAGGCTGACATTCATAAGATTGAAGAAACTTCGGAGGACGACTACGAAACCGAGGACATGAAAGCCATGAATTTTCCTGGGGCTGAATACGTAGATGTCGTTGAGTTCAACACTGCCTACCATGCTTTGGGGAAAGGATTCTCTAACATCCGATCCAAGCAGATAGTTGAAAATCTGTTAGAAAAAGGGGGACTCCTATTCTCCCCAATGAGAAAGTAACCATGGTCAGATCAAATCCGCCCCGAGGCAAAGTGACAATCCTCGTCAGGATTACCCAAGAAGAGATCACTTTCCCCGAATGCATTTTAGCTCTGAGAGAGGTCTTGCACACTGGCATGATACCCGATGCACCTCCCACACAGAATGCCATAATCGTCTCTAGCGCCGAGTATTACAAAAAGGAGCCAGATTGGCTGCACTATACTGGAGATGAAAAGGAAAAGCAACCGAGCCCTGGGAATAGCGATTACTGATGTATGATAACTATGGGCAAGGCAAGCTATGATTATGAGGACGAATCGGAGGATGCCCTAGCTCTGTGGGCCATCCAGGGAACAGTGACACAACCCCAGGTTCAAAAGCCTGTAACTTGGGAAGCAAACCTGAAGGCCGCCTGTGGGAACCTGCATGCTCAGCTCAACCTCTCACCATTGCTAAGCTCCGTCGTAACCAAAGGGCCGCAGCCAAACAAGCCCTCTCCGTTGAACTTTGCAAAGATTGAAGAAATCTAGTGAAGAAGCAACAGAGGGAGAAGTTAACTTGTTGACAAGATCCGGGCAGATCTACCAGGGGAACCCCAAGGCGGATAAGAAATCAGCAGATCAAGCACCAAGGGAAGACCGTCTCCCATATGTCAAGACAGCCGAAACTCCTGGCCCCGTGAAGGAGGATCCCGTGCTCACCCAGTTGAAATGCACACGTGCCAACATCTCTCTATGGTCCCTGCTTACCTCATCTTATCCCCACAAGCTAAAATTGGAAGAAAGCCTGGCCCGCACACTGGTCCCTATTGATGCTACTCCTGATGACGTGGTGCAATTGATTGGGAATATCCACTATGGGAACATAATCACTTTTACAGACCTTGATCTCCCTCAGTTCGGAGCCGATCATAACGAGCCCCTCTTCATCACAAAAACCGGCTAGATGAAGGGCGTCTCCCTCGGGTTTTAGTTGACAATGGGTCTGAAATGAATATCCTCCCAGCAAAGATCATGAGCCTGCTCGACATAAAGTCTACGGACCTAAAGCCTTCCTCCCTCATAGTCAAAGCTTATGACTCGACATCTCGCACAGTAATCGGGGTTGCCACCTTGAACATATGGTTTGGCAAGAAAATGATACCCGTGGAATTTCAGGTCATTGATATTCCAATCACCTTTAATGCTTTGTTGGGAAGACCTTAGCTGCACCAAGTCAAAGGGGTCGCTTCAAGCCTCCATCAGTGTGTGAAGTTTATCTCGGATGGGGATCTAACGACCATATATGGGGACCTAGTCACTTTGGAGGGCACCGATACGGGTGGAATACCCATTCTGGAAATCAAGCATGATGAGGACGGCCTTATGCTAACAGGTTTCACAGTCGAGCCTCCTAAAGCCCAAGTCTGCAACGTGGATCTGACGGTCACTCGAGACAAAATACCTTCAGTCTTGAGGATGATGAGAAAGATGAGCTACCTGCCTGGCCTAGGTCTGGGGAAGCGTCAACAAGGAACCCACAAAGTCATTGAGGTGAAGGAACAGAAAACTCGCCACGGCCTGGGATATGAACCAACTTCGGGAGAAATTGCAAAAGAAAAAGAAATTGCTCTGAAGAGGAAAGAAGCTGTCACAAGAGGGGTCCCGGTCAACGGCCCTAAAAATCTCCCCCTTTCAAATTTAATCCTCCGACTACTTTGTAAAAGGTCCTACACAGCAGGATAATGCCGCAGTCAAAGAACCCACTCCTACAGAGGGATGGCTGAAGCTACAGGATAACCTCAGCAAGTTCAGGGGAACCAAAGCCAATCCGGTCCGTAGAATGTTTCTAGATCTACCCAAGATACCTGGGGCTACCACCACCATGGAGAGCGAGTACACTTTCAAAGGCGTGCCAGGCCTAGTGGAGCAGTTCAAAAAACTTAATACCGTGGTCCCGATCGCCCAAGAAGGCCCAAAGTCTAAGTTTGAGCTGACAATGCTAAAGGTTGAAGCTGCAGAGTTCCCTTCAGATGACTGGGATGGTCCTGTTATGCAACAGTTATTCGGGGAAGAGGTCCAAAGCGGACTATTGACTTTGGTTCAGTCAAGGAGATGGTAGCAATGATTGAGGAAGGAGGACAGAAGCAATGCGATCCCCGAGTCATGAAGCCGCCGACATCAATGCCTCTGAAAAATTGGGAAACTCTCTCGGGTCCATCCGCAACCAAGGAGGAAATGATCAACAAGCTTGGATTGGTCCCCCGTCCCCTTGTGTCAACCTATGTAAAGTCCTCCGAGTCTCTCATTGTCGAGTTCGAGTCTCTAGAGTCGTCCGATGGCCTTACGCCAGAAGACTACGAAGTTGTAGCCAATGCGTCGTATTCCCTTTATTCTTAATGAAATGACGGACCTTTCTGAGTATCCCCTGATTGCCACTTTAACTAATGATAAATTAACTAATAATCTAAAAACAATAATAATGATTCACTAGATAAAGAAGCAGACACATTAAATGAACAATATATTAAAGAAATCTTTAAGCAGGTTGTTCGGAAAGAGGAAAATCTAGCCCAAGCTGCCGAAGAGGTTTTTACAAGTGTGAATTTGGGAACTGCAGAAGAGCCTAAAGAGACGCAGATTGGTAGCTTCTTCGAAGGAACTGAAAAGGATGCTCTGATTGAGCTGCTAAGAGAATTCGTGGATGTGTTTGCATGGTCCTATAAAGATATGCCTGGCCTCGACCCTTCCATAGTTGAACACCGGATACCGCTCGCCCCGGAAGTCAAGCCAGTAAAACAAAAGCTGAGGAGAATTAAGCCTGAATGGTCTCTGCAAGTGAAAGAGGAGATAGAAAAGATGCTCAGAGTAGGATTCATCAGGGTCATTGAATATCCGACATGGCTTTCCAACATAGTGACAGTGACCAAGGCCAACGGGAAGATCCGATGCTGCGTGGACTTCAGAGATCTGAACAAGGCTAGTACAAAAGACGATTTCCCCCTACCAAATATTGACATGCTGGTAGATACCACGGCCAATTATGAGGTTAAATCCT
Organism: Adenophora triphylla var. japonica; assembly: GCA_022495995.1. Taxonomy (NCBI): domain Eukaryota; kingdom Viridiplantae; phylum Streptophyta; class Magnoliopsida; order Asterales; family Campanulaceae; genus Adenophora; species Adenophora triphylla. The sequence continues at coordinate 518,411 of JAFEMH010001057.1, forward strand.
TCGTTGACGGTTTTTTCGGCTACAACCAAATCAAAATGGCAGAGGAAGACCAAGCCAAGACAGCCTTCTCAACCCCTTGGGGCACGTATTGCTACACGGTCATGCCATTCGGACTAAAAAACGCTGGGGCTACTTACCAGAGGGCAGCTATAGCCTTGTTCCATGACATGATCCACAAAGAAATTGAGGTCTATGTGGACGATATGATAATACATTCCAAAGGATCAGATGGCTAGCACTTTGCTGATCTAAGAAAATTCTTCAGCCGCCTCCGAGACCACAGCATGAGACTGAATCCAGCCAAGTGCACCTTCGGCGTAAGATGAGGCAAGGTGCTAGGATATATGGTGACGGAACGGGGAATTGAAGTAGACCCCCAGAAAATCAAGGCCATAGTCGAAATGAAGCCACCTCGACGCCGACGTAAGTAAAATCCTTCATGGGAAGACTGCAATGCATAAGCCGTTTTGTAAATTAGCTGACCTCGATCTGCGAACTGATCTTCAAGTTAATGAAGAAAAGCGCCTACACGGAATGGACTCCAGAATGCCAAATCGCTTTTGAAAAGATCAAGGCGTACCTTGTGAATCCCCCAATTCTTTGCCCACCACATCAGCAAAAGCCACTATTGCTATATCTAACTATCACGGATACAGCAATTGGAGCTATGTTAGCTCAAGAGAAGAAAGATTCCAAGGTTGAAAATGCCATCTACTTCGTAAGCAGAAAGCTTCAAGGGAGCGAGCTCAATTATTCTGCTTGTGAAAAGACTTGCGCAGGCCTGGTCTGGGTAGTGGGAAAGTTGAAACACTACATGCAGTCTCACCCGATACATCTGGTTTCGAAGTTGGACCCCATCAAATATTTGTTCGACAAGCCTTCTATCTCCATGAGGTTGGCAAAATGGTCGTTCTTCGTGGCTAAATACGACATCACTTATGTGACGAGAAAATCCGTGAAAGGGCGAGTAATGGCAGAGCAGTTGGCCGACTTCCCAAGTGATGAGTCCCGAGGACCTGAGCCCCAATTCCCTGATGACGGAATCTTTGCTCTAGAAGGAGAAAATCGTTGGCAGCTCTTCTTTGACGGGGAGTCAAACAAAAGGGGAAATGGAATAGGAATCCTTCTGGTCGATCCTACTGACGAGAACACCCCCATAGCAATAAAGTTAAACTTCGAGGTTACCAACAACGCTGCCGAATATGAAGCTTGCATAGCCGGGTTGGAGGCCGCTCTTGAAAGAAATATCAAATAATTGGAAGTGTATGGTGATTCTGCCCTCATCATCAACCAGGTCTCTAACAAATGGAAGACCGTGGATCCGGGTCTACAGAAATATCACACTTATATGGAGGAGCTAGTGACTCAGTTCAAGGAGATCAACTTTCATTACTGACCCAGAGATCGCAACAGGTTCGCAGATGCTCTGGCAACACTAGCCTCTCTCGTTGAAATACCTGAAGGAAATTCTGTCAAACCATTCAGAGTCGAGAGAAGAGAAAACCCCGCTTATTGCTTTGAAATCGAAGTGGAGGCCGAACTGGCCAATGATCCCTGGTATACCCAGATTTATCAGTACTTGAAGAACGGCGAGGCCTTTTTCAAAAATGAGGATGGGGAATACAAAGAGGGAATCAAAGCGAAAAGCCTCTCAGCCCTGAAGCGACTTGCCTCCCACTATGTCCTTTTGGGAGATACGTTGTACAAGAAGCGTTATTAAGGCCCCCTCCTACGGTGTATCAGCAAACAAGAGGCCACCGAACTCATGAAAGAAGTACATGGTGGTACCTGTGGCCCCCACATGAATGCTCGGGCTCTAATGCAAATCATACTGAGAATGAGGTATTTTTGGATCTCCATGGAAACTGACTGCATTCAGTTCGCCAGAAGCTGCGACAAATGCCAGCGGTACTCGAACCTCAACCACTTGCTCCTCACGAGCTCTACTGCATGACAACCCCTTGGCCTTTCGTCACTTGGGGAATTGATGTCATAGGCAAAATCACACCACCAGGCAGCAACGACCACGAATTCGTCCTGGTAGCTGTGGACTACTTCACCAAATGGTTCGAATCCAAATCCTACAAAGTCCTCAACTCAAAGAAAGTAGCCCTCTTCATCAAAGAGAACATCATATGCAGATACGGGTTGCCAGCCGAAATCATCTCAGATAAAGGATCCCACTTTGAGGGGGAATGCGACAGGCTGCTAGCAGAATTCAGAATAACCCGTCATAAGTCATCTCCCTATAGGCCCCAAACTAACGGAGCCGTGGAGACAGCAAACAAGACCTTGGAAAACATCATTCGGAAAATGGCTATCCGAGGCAGAGATTGGCCTGACAAACTTCACCTTGCTCTCTGGGGATACAGAACATCCGTCAGAACGGCAACCGGGGAAACACCATTTGCTCTCACCTACGGAATGGAAGCCGTGCTCCCGGTCGAGCTAGAGATTCCCTCACTCCGCGTGCTGTTAGAAAGTCAGATCAACGAGGTCGAATGGCTCCAGAGTCGTCATGATGAATTGGCCCTTCTAGATGAACGCCAGTTGAGAGCCATGGAACATATTCGAGCTTACCAAGGAAGGATGGCCAGAGCCTTCGATAAGAAAGTAAAACACCGGGACATCAGGGAAGGTGACCTCATTTTGAAGGAGAAGCCTCCAGCCCGCGTCAACTCGCTTGGCAAATGGGAGCCTGTCTGGGTCGGGCCGTACGTCGTTCAAAAGGTCTTCTCCGGAGGAGCCATGCGACTTGTAGACCTCGACGGAAATCCTTTTGTACACCCAGTAAATGGCGACAAGCTGCGCAGATACTACGTGTAAAGCACTGAGTCATCTCCCAATAAAATTGCTAAAAGAGTAATACCCAACTAGGTTGAAAAGCCGAAAAGGCAGCCTAGGTAAAAGACAGGGTTGCACTACGGAAAAAAAAAGGAGGGGGGGCAGCTTCCCAAATTTAATTCTGCCAGCTTTAGTGAGTAAAAGTAACTCTCTTTTTGACTTCCCAGCCGCAGAAATTAAATGGGGACTTTTACCTTGTCTTTTATTCTTCTACCATGCATGGCCGGTAAAAGACAGGGTTGCAACACAAAAAAAAAAGAGTGCTAAAAGAGTAATACCCAACTAGGTTGAAACCCCGAAAGGGTGGCCTAGGTAAAAGACAGGGTTGCGCAAAAAAAAAAAACAATTAACCGAGTCGAACTATGGAGACCTGAGCCCTTTGGTCCAAGGGAAACTTAGGCAGCCGGAAACGGTTCGGTCTAAAACACAAATAAAAATCATACTTTGTCATCAACACATTGATCAAGCCATGAAGGCGTTTTGAAAAACTCTAAAGCAATTCACATATTCATTACAGTTAAAAGCTTTTTGATGAGTCTAAGCTCGGTTCACTCCTACAACCTACAACCTGCTAAAAGAAACTAAAATACCTAACAACTAATATGTCTGCTATGACAAGCAGGGGATACTCAGAGACCTCAGTTCACTCCAAGCCACTCGTACTAGCACCCCCTCTCTTTTTCCCTCCTCTTCGGGTCTTCTTCCTCTGCACAGGAAAAATGTCAGTCTTCCTCCTACCGAGCTCTGGTGTAAGGACAGGATCTATCAAACCAGTGTCTGTCAGGGCCTTAGTAGCCCTAGCCTCATCTCTCATCTCCTGTAACCGAGCCGGTAACATAGGAATCCTCTCCTCCTGTCTCTTGACATAAGCCTCGTAGTCAGTCACGACATCTCCACTCTTATTATGAGGATTGGCCCTCGCCTCGGCCCTCCTCCTCTCTGAAACCGTCATGTCTTCCAAACCAACAATGGCCTCACGCCGCCTCAAAATAGCCACCTGAGTCTCCCCCAAATGTCTCTCGTAGCAGTCCAAGTACCAAGTGGTCAGAAACACGTGACCTGGACGCCTGAGGATAACCCTAGGAGGAAAGACGTCGTACCTCCAAGCTCGGGAAAGGAATGGGAACACTGAAGGATCATCCATCGAAGCAGAAGCCACCACCCTGGTAGCTATGTCCTCAAAGCCCTCCAAAGGAGTCTGCTCCAAGCCAAACTGTCTCCGAACCAGAGCCGGAATATAAAAACTGGACTGAGAAAGCCCCGGAAGCATGACCACATGAGGCCCATCCTGAAGTACTATCCGAGTCTCTACCCGCCAATGAGGCACTGACCACCTGATGTCCTCAGTACGGCGATAAGCCATCCAGTACTCCCATGAGCCCTGATCATCAAGATCCACAGTAACCCCTCTCCTGGCGAAAGTCCAAGGTTTGACCGCATCAGAAGTTTTGCGAAGGACCCCCAGACGCTCCATCAGCCACATAGTCAACAGAAATGGGCTGCCCCCGTGCATATACCGCCTCCCGGTAGCCAATCGGTCAAGAGCATGAATGGTCTCTCCCAAAATCAAGGGAACAACATCCCGGCCCAAACGGCAGTGTACAACCACATCCAGCAAAGCCCGGTGACAAATCCCGAAGGAGTAAACCATAAACAAAGTCCCAAACATGCAGAGTGCAAAAGCATCCCAATATGCATCATCAACCACTCCTAAACTCCTAAACCTATCAGGAAGACCAAAAATGTCAAAATGATCGGGACCACGGATCATACCTTGTGCCTCCTCCGGGGAAAGATGAAGAAGGTTGCACAACCTATCAACAAAGGTAGCTCCTCCGGGCAAAGGAATTGCAATGTCTTCCACCTCGGGAACACCAAGCAAAGCTCGGAACTCTTCAACAGTCGGGAGCACCTCATTGTAGGAAAAGCAAAAGACATGTCTCCTTGTATCCCAAAATGAAGCGGAGGCCCTCAAAAGCTCATAATCCGGAACCAATTCTTTAAGAGACCACAAGCATTTTATCTTGTACCTTTCTTCAAAAAATGACCTCCTCTCGTGCATGATCTCCCGGGACCACTCCTTGAACTTGTTGAAGAAAGACATTTGAGACTCTTGGGACAATTTGGATGGATTTTTCATACTCACAATTTTCTCCATGGATTTTCTCTCCTTCTCCCCGAAAATGCAGTTTGAACTGGTAGTTGAAGAAGATGTTTGAATTAAAAGAGGGGAAGACCAGATCCAAAGAAAAAATTAAATGCCAGTGTCAGACTTCATCCTTATCCGCGTGGACAGGATTGAGCCTCATCCCCATCCGCGCGGACAAGAATGTCACCATCAGAAAAAAATCTGCAGCAGTTTTCTTGCTTTGCACCGCGGAGGAATATTTCATCCCAGCCGCTCGAAACCTGCACAAAACCTGTCCAAAACAGTCCATATACCAAACATTCACACCCATGCCAAAAAACCGGGCTCATGCAACATTCACATGCATAATGAATAAAAAAAAAGAAAGTAAATAATCCTAGATTATTACATTCCAAAAAAAAAATGTGCATAAATTGTATCTGTCCCAAACAAACCAGTCACTAATCAGAATCATCGGAGGCTAGCGCCTTCCCTCGGTCCCTCTTACGACTTGTGCCTATATCCTCTGCAGCCATGAACATCTCGGGCTCTGGGTCGTCATCCTCGTCTCCAGAAAGAGGCTCGTCTGGACCAGTGGGTACGCCATGATAAGGCAGACCGAGATCCGTGAAGAAATCATACCCGAACGTGAACGCGTCGGATCCCTGGCCCTGTGAAGATGATCCGCCCTGGTGCCAAACGTGCCCCTGTCCATGTAGATCCCCGAGAATAACGCGATTCGGAGGCAGCTCCATGCTGGAATCCATAAAGGGAGAAGGGGGAGTGTCTGCGGAAGGCTCAGAATGAGTATGGGAGGGATCTCGCTCTACTGGCACCGGCTGTGCTCATCTCTCCCTGCCCCTAGCGGCCCCACGAGTGATGAGCCGCTTGATGAACTCTTGGCCCCAATCACCTGCCGCACCAGCTTCTCGACAACCGTGGTCGAGAACTGCACAGAAATAAAGGCGTTAGAAGTAGTTGGAGCTAAAAAAAGAAGAGAAAAGTAGAGACAAAAGAAATAATGAGACGTACCCTCATATCCGGACGAGGCCGAAATGCTCGAGGGGCCCTCTCGGGGATAGGAATATGCACTCTCAATCTCACCCCATCCTGGACGTATGAAAAGTCCGACCGAGGGTACCGCACAATTGGGATCCCCTCTCTCTCAAGCACCTGGGGCGTCCTCAGCCTCTCCAGCACAAACGTCAAATACGGCTCGTCCGTCACAAACCCGAAAAAGTGCTGGCTGCCCCGGTAATAAGCCCAAGTCTCCGATCCCTCGGTCGGACTCATCATGTCAGCAGGAGGCTCCATCGGTGTCATCAAAGGTGCGCCGTCACCATGCTGGCGCGTCACCCTGTCCCCTAAGTAATAAACGTTGCAAGACAACCCCCTCAAGATCCTCCTCTCCACCGTCCATCTCTCCGCACCCTTCAGCTGCTCCACGTCAAAACGACCCCAGGGGTAGAACCTCATCCTCTCATCCGTCTCCGCTCTCATAAGGGGCTGACATTCCTTGTACTTGAGGGTCGTGCGCCCCCGATCACCCCTCTTCTCCCGAGCCTGCCTAGTCCAGGAGAGCATAGCCGGATATGCCCCAATGTGCTCCGCCGGCTGCCGCCACATCGTGACGTGAAAGAACTCCAGAACCCATACCTGCGAAAGAAAAAGATTACATCAGTTAAAGTTCGGAAAAGAAACAACACGCGCAAAAGGAAAAGAAAAGGCAAAAGCTTGTACCTCCAGCGGAAACTCAAAGCATGTAAGGGAGCTCACAGCCTTCCGGCTGTACCTGTCTAGAGCAAAATATAGCTCTGCTAGCCCGCCCTCCCCCCAGGCCACCTCTCCAGCTCTCTCCACATCCGTCAACGTCCTCAGCAAAGCAAACACCGCCGTCCCCTCGGCATGTCCAAATAACGTACTCGAAAAGGCGAACCACAAAAAAGACCTAGCAATCTGCTCAGCAGCAATCCTCTCATCACCATCCTCATACCTCGCTATGCTCTCCACGATCTTCCCGTGGATTACTGCATACTCCATCCCCATCCCCTTCTTGGGATTGGGGACAAAACCTAGAAGATCCTGTAAATCCTTGTCACTATAACCATCCCTCCACACGATGCTACGTCCCTTAAAGGACAGGCCCGTGATCGCAGCATAGTCAGAAGGCGTAACTGTAGCCTCGCCCCAAAAGAAGTGGAAGGTATGGGTCACATCCCACCAATGCTCCGCCAAGGCAAAAGTCAAGCCCTTGCTCTTCGGCAACTTCACCAACCCCCTCAAGCACTCAACAAACTCGTACAACCTAGTCTCAATAACGATCTGCCTCGGACTCATCATCACCCCTCTACCCAAGATCGGAAGCTGGTCCCATAGGCTAATCACATCCTCGACTGATCCCCGGGTCTTCAGCTTATTCAGCTGATCCTGCACAAACCGATCACCACCCTGCAATAAAAAAAAAGATATCAATAAACAGTTGCATTTGCATACACAAGCATAAAATTCGGCAGCATAATGGTATACAATGAACTCAACCCCATTTTTCTTGCACAAAAGGCAAAGTTTTTCAGCAGTCACCATTCATACATAAAGGGACATGTCAATAACAAGGAATCAACAGAATCAAAACTCCGTCTCGTCCGCGCGGACACCTTTGAAACCTAAAATCAGCCTATAAATTAAATTATTCTCTCTCAGTTTAAGGATCCAAGCATTCGAACCCTTACTGTTATATTCACAGAAAACCCAAAAAACAGCCTAAACACCAAGCAAAAAACACAAAATCCCAACACAAATCTTGATCAAATTCAAGCCCCAAACACAAATCCAAGGAAGATAGGGTACAACCATTGGTAAACCCTCCTTCTCCTTACCTTAATCTCCCTCATCCATGCATACATCTCATATTTTAAAGATGTAACTTGTTCATTTACTTGTTGTTCATCTCTTGTCCTAGATCCAAGAGGATCTCCATGGAGTTCATCTCCATGGATGATTCTCTACAAGGATCCATATTTTTTTAGCTTGTTCTTCCTTCTCTTTACATAAACTAGTTGTTACTTGATCTCTTAGCCTAAAGTGTGGTCACCTTGGAGTTCATCTCCATGGATGATCACACTAAATGGTCCATATTCTTATCTTCATTTTCTTTTATGTCATTAGTTCTTATTTGACCTAAAATGTGGTCATCTTGGAATAAATTTCCATGGATGATCATTTTAAATGGTCTAAATTTGTTTTACTTCCTTGTAAATGCTTTTTTTTTCTAACCTAAGATCTTCATCTTGGAACAATTTTCATGGATGAAGATCATTAAGGTTCCTAGGTTACAAAAGGGGTGAAGTTGATACATTGAGTTCCAAGATCTCAAGGATGGTCATCTTAATGACCACCTTAGAAATCCACTCTAAAAGTTGATACACCCTTAACCTAAATTCAATTTTCATACATTAATCTTTGTTTTATGTTAAATCTTCCCATCCCAAGCAAATGAAGTGCTTCCAAGTCCTAATGTACCCTAAGGATGGCTTGATATAGTAGATCACCACTAATCATGTTTAGTGATCACTAATCAAAGCCTAAGGAAAGTGGGGACAAGCATGGATGCAAAAATCCAAAAAATGTTTTTATTTAACACTTTCAGTTGCAAAACTCCAGTTCTGATTCTGTAACTCCAGTTTACATTCTGGAATTTACAGAATCAGACTGGAAAGCTGCAAAAAAGAATATTTACTGTCCCATCCGCGCGGACAGAATTGACTCTCGCTCTGGTCCGCGCGGATAAGAATACAACGGACAGACATTTTGTTTTTTCAGTCATTTTTCACTCACAGAAGCACACTGTTTTGATAAATTTCAGCCCAGTCCAGTCAAAACTCTTATTTCCAGAAAATTCCTTTTGCAAAACACACATACACATACACAAATGGTTTTAAATTAGAAAGACTCGTTTTACGAGGCATTCCGGGTGAACCCTAATGTTCTTCCCGGAATGTAACGTGACCTCCGAACTCACTTCTCTCATTTTGGGCATTTTTCAAAGTTTTGGCCCTTAAACTAAAAACGGCGTGGCGACTCCGTTTGATTTTTCAAAAAAAAAATTGGGTACATCACATTGGCTCGCTGACTAATCTGGACGCCGTGAGAGGGTTTGCATGGAGGGAGGCTGGACTGGCCGAGCTCTACCATGCCTTGGACAGGTTCTCACGGGGAGAGGAGAACACCTTATGCTGCTTTACGTTTGCTTTAGACGTGAGTTCTTGTCTTTTTCTCTTGTCTCATTTTGTACTCGTATGTATCTGCTCTGTAGCTGACATAACTTTCCATGTGCTTGACAGGTGTGGGTTTTGGAGGTGTTCCACCCGCAGAGGTGGGAGATCAAGGAGGAGTATGAGTCCTTGTTCCTTGCTATGTTGATTTGGCAGAAGGAGGCGAAGAAGCCGGCGTCATCGAGGGAGGGTACTCGGTTGACTTACGAGGAGGTGTCTCTGGCCCTGAGCCGAGATTTTTCCGGGCAGATCCAGTTGCCTTGGTGGAACCGGATTAATGTTGTTGTGGTCCAGGCCGCTAGGGAGGTCACACGACGGCGGAAGTTGCTGGTGGGGCTTCATTGTGACGCGATGTATTTGGGGGGGAGGATGTCCTATCAGCATGGTCCAGGGTCCCTTCCTATGGTGCGGATGGACCCGCCTCCACACATACATCATCCTTTGTTGATACCGATGGAGGATCTGGAGCGGTATAGACAGGGCGTGTTCTATACCGAGTTTATCATAGAGGGTGCCGACTATGACATCTTCCTGAGGATGAGGCTGAGGAGCTCGCAGGTGCTGCATAGGGAGGGCGAGGGCCCTGGATATCCCTGGGACTACCCGCTCCCTCACGCTTGGCTAGCATTTGAGGGGCTAGATGGTTCTCGCAGGCGATTGGTGATCCCTATTCCGGAGGAGACGAGGCCTCGATACAGAGTGGACCCCAATGCTTCGGTGAGTGCTTTGTTTCGATTTTCTGTACTTGATAGTAGCATTCTGCAAATGTTGCATCTGTGTTGTCTGTTTGTCTTTTGACGACTTTCCTGATTTACAGGTGTCTGGACGTACATGTAACCAGGTCGTGAGACAGTTGGACGGGTGGGCCAACTATGCCAGGAGACTCGTGGAGTTCCTGCGGTATAATTCCAGGAGGAGTGCGGCTGTATATGAGCCAAGGCCATCTAGACCGAGAGACTCGTCTGCCTCCACGACTGGTGGGGCAGACTTTACGCAGGGGTTCGACCAGTTCTCTGGTGAGACGGCGGGGTTCGGAGCTCGTCACTCTTCGTTCTCAAGGCATGAACAGGGAGAGTCCTCGGGGTCACATGCACGGAGGCGAATTTCTCGTATTCCCGCCTGGAGGAATTTGGAAATTACCTGTCCTCGATGGACCCGGCTACTGCGGGGTAGTACTTCGAGTGCTCGGATGACGAGCAAAACTCTAAGTAGTCCTCTTTCTTGATTTATTTTTAGACAAAATGTGTGTATTGTCCAAACAATTTGACTTGTACTTGAAAGGGCCTTTGAGGCGGAACCTTGTATTTTGCATATTTATTTAGTGATTACCTTCTTTTATTTTTGGCAAATAAGCAAGTAGGTTGATCAAAAATAAATAATGAAACATGCACAAAAATTTGAACTGGTCAAAATTTATGTCTATATGCACTGTTATTTAATTAATTGCATTGTTGCACGAGCCTGGGGTGGAAGTGGTGCTGGCAGTGGTTGATTTGAAACTATGGGTGCACGTAGTTTCAATGAGGCTTGAACAGGATATGGTTTGGAAATGTTTCCAAATTGAAGCAGCTGGCTACAGAGTTGACCCAGTCAACTTGAAAAACAGTCCGGTCGGATTTGGACTCAATTTCCAGATTCTTTTAAATTGCAGTTCCGATTTTGCAATTGTCAAAATAGCACGTTTGCTTCTGATCAATACTGAGTTTTTTCTCTCAAATTCTTGAAGGTTTTCTTTGCTCTTCTCATGGCTCAATTTCCTAGGCTATCGTCTCAAATGCAAGAGCGATACTTGGACAATTTCCAGTCGTGGGTACGGCATCACACGAGGCAAAGCAAGGGTTTTTTCGAGGGTTGTTACGGGATGAAATCTGTTTGGGCTTTGAAGGAGCTCATGTCAGATTGGGATCTTTTGAGAGTTGCGGCTTGTTTCTGGGACGTAGGGAGGCACGTGTACAACTTTTTGTACAACGAAATTACTCCCACGTTTGAAGATTTTTGGGCCATATTAAGAGGACCTGAGATGGAACAGCTTGTTCTTCCCTTGGCGGGTGGCATGGCCACTGTTGAGAAGTTAGTGTCTCTGCTTGGTATCTCAGCTGAAGAAGCATACGTGATGCTAATACTGAACACAGACTATGTTGACATTTTGGGGCTGGCCGATAAATTTGCCGGTGTCGAGGGGAGCATTTTTGCGTGGGACGCTTTTGCTCTATGCGCGATTGCTACTTTGTTCACATTCACGTCCCTGGGTGTGCGCCATCATAGTGTACTGGACCTGGTGAGGCAGTGCTGAAACGGGAGAGACATCGTGCCTTTGATCCTAAGCGAGACGTTCCTGGGCATAGGTCGGATGGCGATCGGCAGCCGATACATGTGGGGAGGGAGTCCCGCTATGCTCATTATGTGGCTGAGGGAGTGATTGCAGATGGTGCCCGAGGTGCCAGTGTCTTGTGATGCTTGGTCCTTTTCTCGACGTCCTCTGGTGATAGGGAGATCAGCCGAACCTGAGCTGGATGGCCAGACTCCGCACGCATCACTTGCGATGGTGGGTTCCTCATTGGAAGCTACAAACTTGTCGGACCGCTCAGGAGGGTCTTTTAGTTGTCAGAGTACCGGGGTTGTCCCAGACTGCTTTCTACATTCCATCCTTGGTGCTGCGACAGTACGGGCTGGAGCAGGTGCCATTGACGAGTTTGGGTCATGCTGCTACCTTTGAGGTGGGATCTCTTCCGATGGAAGATCCTTCGACGCTATTGCTTCTCATGCGGTTGTGGAAATACACGTCCTTTCCTGCCAGGGTTCTCTTTCACCGGAGAGGGGGCATTGTTCTGTCTATGTAGTATCTGAACTGGTACGAAGAGTGTATGGGGGAGACACAGATGGCCATCTTGTGGAGAAGGAGGGAGCTGTTGGGTCTTGATTACCCTGACGGCATGACTTTGAGGAGAACCGAAGCAATAGTTAACCCTCAGAATCGTACTGGGGATGACATGGCTGATTATGAGGCCAATGTTGATCGGACGGCCGACCAAAGCACGGTCATGATGACTCGGAGAGAGGCAGCTCAAGATAGAGCTAGGGAAAGGGGTGCGCTGGCAGCTGCCGGCTTGACCGAGGCATCGGGAAGGGTCCTTGTGCCAGGTAGAAGGACTACGGGAATATTCCCTGTGAAGGTGAAGAATACTCACCGCGGGAAAGGGAAGGGGAAGAAGGATGAAGGACCAAGTACGGGGGACTAGGTTGACCTTGCTGTCCGGAGTATCCACCCACTGTCATTGCAGACACATTAATTGATTAATGTTTTATTGTAGTTTTGCTAGCGTGTAGCGAGTCAAGATTTGACCGTGCTTGAACTCATCAAAGATTGTTTTAACCATTATGAATTTGTAGGTTAATTGAAAAGAGTTTTTCGAAACACAAGCAATTGATGCTTATATGTTTTTTTTTTGTTTTTGAGACCGAACAAATGATGGCTGCCTACGTTCCCCTTTTACAATTGGACTAAGGGGCTCAGGTCACCGTAGTTCGACACTTTAGGTGATATTTGAGAAAAACAAAGACAAAAGAAGTGCGACCCTTTTTTTTTACCTGGATCATTATCGGGAATGTATCCAGTTGGGTATTACTCTTTTAGCACTTTAATTTTACTGAGGGGTGGTGTATGGGGAAGGAGAGTTGACTCGTGCTCTTCCTCAAACGAATTATATGCGGAGCTTGCTTCCGTTCACGGGGTTAACGAAAGGGTTCTCGTCCAAATCTGCTAACTTCTTGGCTCCTCCGGAGAAGATTCTTTGTACCACGAACGGGCCTATCCAGGTAGGCTCCCACTTTTCGAGGGGATTGGTCTGCGTAGGAGGCTTTTCCTTTATCACCAAGTCGCCTTCTCTGATGTCTCGGACCTTGACTTTCTTATCAAATGCTTGGGCTATTCTTCTTTGGTAGGCTCGAGTGTGCTCCATGGCTTTCAATCTGCGCTCGTCGAGTAGAGCAAGTTTGTCGTGACGGCTATGAAGCCATTCAACTTCATTGATCCCATTTTCCAAGAGGTCTCGGAGGGATGAAATTTCCAATTCCACTGGTAACATTGCTTCCATTCTGTATGTAAGTGCGAAAGGAGTCTCCCCTGTGGCGGTTCTGACTGATGTTCTGTATCCCCAGAGGGCTAGATGTAGCTTCTCGGGCCAATCCCGACCTCTGACGGTCATCTTTCTGATTATCATTGCGAGAGTCTTGTTTGCTACCTCTGCTGCACCATTAGTCCGTGGTCTGTATGGAGAAGACTTGTGGCATGTAACTCTGAATTCGGTCAGCAGTTGGTCACAATCTCCTTTGAAGTGGGTCCCATTGTCGGATATGATCTCGTTGGGCACTCCATATCAGCACATGATGTTCTCTTTTATGAACTCGGCCACCTTCTTAGAATTCAGTACCTTGTATGATCTGGTTTCTACCCATTTAGTGAAGTAGTCGACTGCGACTAATATGAACTCGTGACCATTGCTCCCTGGCGGAGTGATTTTGCCGATGACATCGATTCCCTATGTGGCGAAAGGCCATGGTGTAGTCATGCAATAGAGTTCGTGAGGAGGGATGTGATTGAGGTTGGAGAACCGTTGACATTTGTCGCAGCTCTTCGACGAACCTGGATGCGCCCGTTTCCATTGAAACCCAATAGTATCCCATACGGAGGATGATCTCGTGTCAATGCTCTGCGTTCATGTGCGGACCGCATGTTCCGTTGTGAACTTCGTTCATTAGCTTGTCGGGCTTTTTCTTTATTTACACACCAAAGGAGTGGCCTCAGTGGTGCTTTCTTGTACAATATACCCCCGTAATGACGAAATGGGATGCCAGGCGTTTTATTGCCATCATGTTTTTGGCTTTGATCCCTTCTTTATATTTTCCATCTTCATTTGTGAAGGAAGCTTCTCCATTTTGGAGGTACTGGTAGATTTGATTGTACCAGGGTTCGTCGATCGGTTCATTTTTAACTTCGATCTCACAGTATTAAGCGGGTGCTTCCTGTCTGCCTATTCTGAGGGGTTTTACTGATTTCCCTTTGGGAATTTTGACAAGAGATACTAGGGTAGCCAGGGCATCTGCGAAGCGGTTCCTGTCTCTTAGCAAATAATGGAAAGAGATGTCCTTGAACTGAGCAATGAGTTCCTCCATGTACGTGTGGTACTTCTGGAGGCCAGAATCTATCATCTTCCATTTGTTGGACACTTGATTGATGATCAATGTTGAGTCTCCATACACTTCCAGTTCTGAGATGTTGCGCTCGAGAGCGGCTTCTAGACCGACTGTGCAAGCTTCATACTCTGCTGCATTGTTGGTTGTTTTAAAATTCAGTTTGATGGCTATGGGAGTGTGCTCGTCCTTGGGATCGACAAGGAGCATTCCAATACAATTTCCCTTCTTGTTGGCTGCCCCATCGAAGAAGAGTTGCCAGCGGTTTGCGCTGTCAAGTGAAAAGATTCTGTCATCCAGAAACTGCAGATCAGGACCCTTGGGTTCACTGCTCGGGAAGTCTGCCAGCTGATCTGCCATTACTCTGCCCTTTGTTGACTTTCTGACCATGTACTTGATGTCGAACTCAGCCAGGAAGAATGACCACTTGGCTAGTCTCATTGACAGGGATGGCTTGTCAAAGAGATATCGGACGGGGTCCATCTTGGAGACCAGGAGCACTGAATGTGACTGCATGTAGTGTTTTAGTTTCTCGACTACCCATACCAAGGCGGTACAAGTTTTCTCTAATTCTGAGTAGCTGAGTTCACTTCCCTGAAGCTTTCGGCTTACGAAGTAGATTGCATGCTCAACTTTGGAATCTTTCTGTTCTTGTGCCAGCATTGCTCCGATTGACGTGTCTGTTACTGTCAAGTACAGGAGGAGTGGCTTGTCTTCATGTGGCGGGCACAGGATTGGGGGATTCACCAAGTATGTCTTGATTTTCTCGAAAGCTGTCTGGCACTCGGAGTCCCATTTGATGTCGGCATTCTTCTTCATCAGCTTGAACATTGGCTCGCAGAGAGATGTCAACTGGTTGATGAAGCGACTGATGTACTGAAGTCTTCCCATAAAACTTTTCACTTCTGTCAGTGTCTGTGGCGGCTTCATGTCGATGATGGCCTTGATTTTATTGGGATCAGCTTCGATACCTCTTTCTGTAACCATGTACCCCAGTACTTTGCCTTGCTTGACGCCGAAGGTGCACTTTGCAGGGTTCAATCTCATGGAGTGCTTTCTGAGTCTGTTAAGAACTTTCTCAAATCTGTCATGTGCTGCATGTCTGATCCTCTGGAGTGGATGATCATGTCGTCGACATACACTTCAATTTCCTTGTGAATCATGTCATGGAAGAGGGCTGTTGCAGCCCGCTGGTAAGTAGCCCCAGCGTTCTTCAAACCGAACGGCATGACCGTGTAGCAGTATGTCCCCCACGGAGTGGTGAAAGCAGTCTTGGCTTGATCTTCCTCGGACATTTTGATCTGATTGTATCCGGCAAACCCAACCACGAAGGACTTTACCTTGAAGTTTGTCGTGGTGTCGACTAGCATGTCGATGTTGGGCAGTGGGAAATCATCTTTAGGGCTGGCCTTGTTGAGATCTCGGAAATCCACACAGCATCTGACCTTTCCATTGGCCTTGGTGACCGTCACGATGTTGGAGAGCCAGGTCGGGTACTCAATTACTCTGATGAAACCGACGCGGAGCATTTTCTCAATTTCTTCTTTCACTTGCAAGGACCACTCTGGCTTGATCTTGCGCAATTTCTGTTTGATAGGCTTGGATTCTGGATCCAGGGGAATTCTGTGCTCCACGATTGAGGGATCGAGTCCTGGCATATCCTGGTATGACCAGGCGAACACGTCAACATACTCTTTGAGGAGGTTTATCAGGGCTTCTTTTTCTGCATCGGCGAAGAAACTGCCCACTTATGTCTCTTTAGGCTCTTGCACTGACCCCAGGTTCACTTTAGTCATAACCTCTTCGGCAGCTTGGGCCCGATTGTCCTCTTGGTCTACTACACGCTTGAGAACTTCTTTAATTTATTGTTCATTTAATGTGTTTGCTTCTTTATCAAGTGAGTCATTATTAACGTCTTTTAAGTTGTTTATTAACTTATCAGTTGTTAAAGTGGCAATGAGGGGATACTCCGAAAGGTCAGCAGCTCTGGTCTGAGGTGCCACACACCCTCGAAGGTTTCAGGAATCCCAGGTTCAGACGCCTCCAAACAGTCTCGCTTAGGTCAAGGTCCCCACGCGCGGCCCTTGCACCTACGAACTACGATCGGCTTAATTCCCGCTCGGGATACTGTAAGTACCCAAATCTGGCTCATGCCTTCTGGTTAAGTTTCCCGGCAATTCCGGCAAGTTTCCCGGCAATTCCGGTAAGTCTTCCGGTAATTCCCCGGACTTTCCTAGAGTTCCGGAACAATTCCGGAACTGTTCCAAATCATCTAAAGGAAAAAAGGACTACTTGGAGCCAAAGAAACACGTTTTTCTTTTATATGGAATTCCTTCTAGAAGGTTGCCACCTTGCATGTTTCTAGAAGGAACTGCATGTGGCTCATTATGTCGTGCGACATAACCAGCCAGGGAGAGTTCTAGAATCATGCCACCTTGCATGTTTCTAGAAGAATCCAGAAGTGGCTACTTATGTCGTGCGACATAACCAGCCAGGGAGAGTTCTAGAAGGTTGCCACCTTGCATGTTTCTAGAAGGAAAACGGTTATGGCTTGTTATGTCGTGCGACATAACAAGCCCATGCAGGCAGCCTATAAATAGAGGCCTTCACCTCTCATTTGGGACACACCTTTTCCACCCCTCAGTCCCCCTCTATAGGGAATACGCCCAGAAGCATCCCCTCTCCTCACAATCCTCCCAAATCAATCCCAAATCAATCACACACAAACTTCCCACACACACACTTCATATACACATCAAGAATCAAGGAGTTCTCAAGGAACCAAGGCTCAATCTCAGCCCCGGAGGTTGCTGTTTTGAAGGCCCCTATATCTAACTTGATATAGGGAGTCGTGGTCTTCAAGGGTAACGATTTTCTACCCTTTTCCACTCTCTATTTTCCTTTGAATGTGAAATCTCTATGCTAAATGCGTTGATAATATAGTATTCTGATTAAAGTTGCACGGAATCATCCCAACCTCCCCATGGCAGCCAGTGTCGACCAATGCACAGTCCGTGTCACACGTTTCAAAAAACCGTGACTTTTTGGTTGGTTTTTGGTCTAGTCCGTGTCATATAGCCCAGTTGCATACCCTCGTAAAGGTCAAGCCTTAGTTCATAACGGAGGAGGAACTCTGCCAAAATTCCGACAAGGAAAAATTGGCGAGATCTCGACTCCGACATTGACTATTGACCTTGACCTGCACGGAATGCGTAAGAGTCAAGACTGAGTCTTTGCCAACAAATCAAAAGATCTTTCGCTCAAGCGAAGCTCTGCCAAAATTCCGACAAGGAAAAATTGGCAAGATCTTGACCAGGCATCGACTTCGATTCTAACTCACGCCCGGCGTATGCAACGAAGTTCAATGTGACACTGTGTCATCCGGCTTTTGCTGCCCGACCCATGCCTATTATCTTCTCGGACATTACCGAAAGTCAAAACGTCATTCGCTCAAGCGAAATTCTGCCAAAATTCTATCATCAAGGCGTAAAGACGAGACTTTCCTGGTATTGCCTTGACTATAATCCGCATCGCTCGTGCGTTGAAAGTTCCTATGGCCCGCTAGACCCGTTAGGAGCGTTCTTTACTCTCGGTCGGTGGGATCCGCGTGCCCTATAGGACCCTCGCCCGGGGCTGTCCACCCTGGGAGGTCGAAATACAGGTGGAATACGAGGGGCTTATAGACGTAGTGACGGAACCCACTGATCCAGGATCTAGAGTAGTTGCGAAAAAGAAGGGCAAACCCCCTTTTCCAACCAAATAGGAATTAATAAAAGACATGATTTTAAGTAAACTTGAACAATTAATGTAATCATAATTGCATTTTCCTATCTCTGATATCCCTAATCGAGACCTCCTCGGTCCGATTTCTGATTTTCCTGTCCCGACCTTTCATGGTCAAATCCTTAATCGGGACCTCCTCGGTCCGATTTTCGATCTTCCATCTCGACCTTTCATGGTCAAATCCCTAATCGAGACCTCCTCGGTCCGATTTCCTATTTTCCTATCTCGACCTTTCATGGTCAAATCCCCAATCGAGACCTCCTCGGTCCGATTTCCGATTTTCCATCTCTACCTTTCATGGTCAAATCCCTAATCGAGACCTCCTCGGTCCAATCCCCAATCTTCAATCTTGACCTTTCAAGGTCTCATCTTTTCCGATCAATTAGGATTAGGAGAAAATGTGTTTTGAGTAAAAACTTAAGCGATAAGTGCATGTTACTTGAGCCTTTAGCCTAAACACTTACCTCCGAGTCTAAATCTTACCTACCTTCGAGTCTAAACCTTACCTAATCCCCGAGTCTAAACCTTGCCTGTCCCTTTTCCGCAGCAAGAAAGAAGTGTGCGAGAATACCGGGTCAGCGGCTTTTCAGTGCAGAAAACCTTAGGCAGAATCGTCAAAAAGTCAGAATGGCGGTTTGAGATGTAAACGGTGAGGGTGCAGGAAATCAGATGGTTAGGAAGGAGGAGTTAATCCTGGCTTTGGAAAATGCCCATAAGGTTCATCAGGAACAGCAAGCCATGCTTATTGACGCACTCCGTCGTCATGGAGTTCAGGTCACAGTTGAGTCGAACGGTTCTCTGGTGGTAGTCGAAGATGAGACTTCAGAAACAGTGATTTCAGTCCCTTCATCCTATAACCAAGACCCCCCAGCCTATAACCAATACCTTCCTCCATCCACATATGATCCCTTGTCAAGGACCACTCCTCTTCAGTCCTTTCCAACATCCCAGCTCATCAGGGCTTCATTGCCCTCAGTTCCTCAGAACGGATTGGGCTTCACCCCGCCTGTCTCTCAGTTCCAGCAATACCTGCCAGTCTATGCTCCGGCTTCGCATAATCAATTTGAGTTATGTGGCTATGTTCTAAAGACACTATACCCACCTGAATGCAATCATGAGTTGCCAAAGGATGATTCAAGTTTCCAGCTGTCACCTACCGGACTTAATGAATTCAGCCGTCAGTTTGCTACTGTGATAAGAGTCCTGTTGCGAGTTCCAGAGTCCCCGTTGACCCCCATGTGGCAATATTGATGGAACAAGTGAAACAAATGCAAGAGAAGTTTGACTTCATGATGAGTATCAATACTCCCTTGACCCCAGACGTCGAACCAGGCAAGGACATGACTCCACCAAGCATAACCCAATGCCACCAGCACCAAACAGCAACCGTACCCAGCTCAGCACCAGTTCCGCACAAAGGAAAGAGTGTCGTAGCCTCCTTCAGCCAAACCCAACAATGGAACCAATTGAACAATGGAGATCCAAGTCTTGAGAACAACAATGTCTCCCGAAAACTCCGCAATACGGATATGCCTTTAAGCAAGATTCTGGAAGAGCTGATGAAAGAAAAGCTGATAAAGCCACTGGAGAATTGGAAGCCCAAGAATCCCAACGTTCGGGTGGATGAGTCTAAGCATTGTCTTTTCCATCAATACCCTGGGCACGACACTGATGATTGCACCTATTTGAGGCATGAGATCCAGAAATTGATAGAAAAAGGGAAGCTCGAGAACCTCCATGGGCCAAAAACAGAAAGCTATGGTAAGAGGTCGATTCAGGAAGTGCAAGGTCAGAAACGTCAGCCTGATGATTTTGGAATGCCCATGAGCAAAGTTTTCGATGATTTGGTGAAACGAGGCCTTCTCACACCTCTCGAGGATTATAAGCCAAGAAACCCCAGTAGAGTTGACAGGACCAAGTTCTGCGAGTGCCACAAGCATTTTGGTCATGTGACAGACAAGTGTGTGGATCTGAAGAAAGAAATTAAGTGGCTGATCTACGAAGGAAAGCTCAAGTTACTGGCAGTCCAACCCGCGAAGAGTAGCTAGACTAGGGTCTACCTATCCTTAAGTAAAAAAAAAAATAGTCTCTCAGTCAACCTTCGTAGGTTCTAGTACTTTTCTCTTTCAATCAAGTCCTCTACGGACATTGTATTTAATTTTCAATTTTCTATAAAAGAGTCCTCTTCTTTTCTTGCTAGACTTAAGACATTATTTGCACACCTACATTACATTTAATGAAATGGTTTTATTTTAGATGATCACTTGCATTGCTTAATAAATAATCTCTCAAAATAATTCACGTTCCGATTAATCAGTGTGAGAAAGTCAACTAATGCCTTCCCCATACACTTTCCTTACCCCACAAAAGGCCTCCATCAAGCCATACACCTTCCTTACTTCATAAAAGCCTTCATCAAGCTATACGCTTTCCCAATCATGCCCCCACCTTCACCTTGACCAAGTCAACGATGGCGGCATTTTCAAAGGACAACAAGAGGCCACTCAGCTTCGAAAGATGGACCCCGTGTCGACAACAATCTAGGAGCCTGCCTTCGACCTCAAAGATGTCAAGAAAAATTCAAGCAGGGGCTCGCCTTGGCCCTCAAGTGCTTCAGAAAATAAAAAATGCAGTGCAAAAAGTGTAATGCCCAGCTAGGCAGAAAATCCCAAAAAGGGGGCAGTCTAGGCAAAAACAGGGTTGCACATATAAAAAAAAAAAGAGAAAAAATGATGAGGCCAAGGACCCAGCACCGCCCATTAAAAGCTTGACGGACAGGCAAGATCAAAGCTCAGAGAATGAAAGTTGTCGATCGGGTGGTCGAAGCAAAGCCAGAAAAATTTCATAAGGCTGTAGGCACGTGTAAATTCTTCTTCAATGAAAGAGGAAGCGATCAGAAGCAGCCGTCCAAGAATGACTTAATCAAGGAATCATCCCGAGGCCCACGCCTCATCATCTCATCCTAAGCCTTTTCACTAAAGGAACCACAAATCCCATTTCCCAAAGCAGTCCGGCCAAGGCCGAACTACGGCGACCTGAGCTCCTCACAATGAGGGGAACGTAGGCAACCAGCAATGGTCCGGTCATAAACATATCCAAATTCCTGAAAACACGGTCTCATCAAATGACCTCTCCCATAGACACAGTCAGATTCCAGAAAACCCGGTCTCATTAATGACCTCCCTATACACAAACCTTTCTTTCACACCAGCCATCCTTGATCCGCGACATTGGTTGACTTTCTCCTCATGATTAATAAGAATGTTTCTTCATATCGAGATTAGTGGTTGAATAACCCGAGCATTAATAAAGGGTTTTAAGCAATCTTGTGATCATTGTAAATAAAACAAGTTTTCAGATGTCTTGACAAGTCTTCTCTTTCTACATCTTAGGAAAGATAGTGCTAAACACTAATTTTCTGTTGGCAGGGGCTTCCATACACTTTTACAAACCTCTCTACGTTTATACTCTCTCAAAAGAGTCAAACCCAAAGCGAGTTTTTGTGCCTACATCGAATAAGGCCATCAAGATAACACAAAATTGGGATCTATTCCCACCTTTCGAAAAATATGCCCCTGCATGTATAAATTTCTGAGAATCTTTTCTTTCACATCTTCTTAAGGTTGACTGAGTGACTAAAAGAAATAAGAAAGTAAGTACGAAAGGATAGGTCTTCCCTCTTCTGCTACAATTCGCATTAGGGTTGCCTTGAAACTCTTCAAGTCTGGGGCTTTGTCAAGCCATTTCTTTAGACTGGGGCTTCTTTAGCCATTTTTGGGGTCTGCATCGGGTTCTTCACTAGGTCCCTAGATGGATTCAGTTTTGGTCAGATCAACCTCAGGATCACTTCCGCAGTACCAATCAGATTGGGATTTTTGCTAGGTCACCAGACTGGGGCTTCGCCAAGTCACTTCGCCTACTCAGTTCATTCAACCGGGGCTTTGCCAAATGAAAGGATATTTCCTTGCTTTAGTAAGACATAGGGGCTTTGCAGAAAGTTCTTCCTCAGACCGGGGCTCCGATGAGTTGCATCCATCCCTAGAAGAGAGGTTTGGTCACTTCGACATCTGCTTTAGTCTTTGGTTGTAAAAGCCTATCGACATCAGCTTCAAATGCCAGAGTGTGAGAAAGGAACATTCATCGATGTAAGTACCCCAATCTGGATCACCCCCTTTCAAGCACACGGGAAGCACCGCAGACTCATCAACGTAGTCTCGAAGACCTCTGGCACTCAAAACCCTCACAAAACCCTCCTTCAAACCAAGGGAGGAGCCTTTCTGGGATAAAAAGGGACAAAAGGACCTTTTGGGAATTTTCAGGAAATTGGAAAAGCAAAAATGGTCCGTACGGACCTCTTTGTTTTCATAATTACTGAATCCCCTTAAAGTCCACAATATTCCCTCAAATCCCGGAGAAAATGATTACCCTCATGCTTAGTTGGTCCGTACGGACCTCTTTGCATGTCAAGATGGTCCGTACGGACCTTATTGCTCAGGGGACATCATAATTCCAGAATATTCACCATCATCACATATTCCCTCAAATCGAGGAAAACCAAAATTCTGGATAACCAAGAAGGTCCGTACGGACCTTCTTGCACCTAAACTGGCACTATAAATAGAGGGCTCCCCCTCCTCATTTTCACACACCTCCCACTTCTCTCTTCCTCCCTAAGCCTTCAGGCTTCCCCTCTAAGTCCTCTCGAGGCACTCCCGGCCCCTTTCGGATCCTTCCGAGGCCTTCCGAGCTCCCTTGTGGTGCTCCGAAGCCTCTCCGAGCGCTCCCGCGCTGCCCCGAGGCACTCTCGAGGTACTCTGAGGCCCCTCGTGGTACTCCGAGGCCTTGCCTGGTCTTTCCACGGTGTCCCGGCTCTTTCCGAGTCAAACCGGCAATCCCAAACCACGCCGAAACTCTGCCCGAGTGACTCCTGCCACCCCAACGCACGCCGAACCTCTGCCCGAGTGATCCCTGCGATCCCCACGCACGCCGAACCTCTGCCCGCACGCAGCCTGCAACATCAACTCACGCCGAAACTCTGTCCGCAGACAACCGGCATCTCCCGAAGCAATCCCGATCCGTACCGAAACGCTACTCCGATCTCAAACACTATTCCTCAGCGGAAGACAGATACGAACCAACATTGATAAGGCTTCCTTCCATTACTATTTCAATACATTTCAATACGTAGTGTACAATGTAGACATCCGACATAGCATGCATTTTTAAAAGCACACACACACACAACATTTTAAAGGATATTAGGGGTGAGCTCTAATATTCTAATATTCTCTTCCCGAGGAGTCATCTGACCTCCGAACTCAAAATCTCATCACACAAAAACAGTTTAAAATTATCTTTAAACTGATGACCTTTTTCAATGTTTTGGGCTTAATAAAAACGGCGTGGCGACTCTACAAATGCGAAAACAACGGCGAGACACCTCCAACTAAACGCTAAAGCGGAATAAAGCCAGATGTCGGGGCGCGAACGCGCTGCCTCTCGGATCCGGGCGAACATTCCCGAACAGCGACACGAATGCGAGATGCTTCGGGGCCCCTCCGCGCGCGAGCCGGATCCCGGGTAATTTCAGTTGGCGACTCTACTGGGGAAATTTTTTGTTTTAAAAACTTTTAAACAAAACAAAAGATTTTTAAAACGATGATGAGGGTCAAACTTTCATTTTACCCCTTCCTTTAACTGTTGTGTGTGTGTGCACGTGCTTCGTTTTTATTTTACAAAAAAAATAAAAATACAAAAAAAAAATGCATCAATATACATCTCGTGCATACATTTAAAATTCTTCAAAAAAAAAAAAAAACTTCGTTTTACTCGTAAAAGAATTTTAGAGACCGCACACTACGCGCACCGTCGCCTTGGATACACCGCACTCTACTCACACCCGCCTCGGTTACACCGCACGCTACGCGCACGCGCTGTTTCCTCGGATACACCGCACACTACAACCCTCAACCCGAGTGGTCTCGCTTGCAGTCCGTTTGGTCTTCCTAGGCCTCTCGGATGCGCACGGGATCATTCCAAACATTCCATCCTAGCCAAGCGTCAACCGCACGTTTGAGTCTTGAGTCACACTCTGTCCGCACTCGGTTGGTTTTTACCTGGGCCCGTGTCATACAAACTCGGATACATATTCCATGCCGGCCATTCTTCTGAGTCAAGGCTCGGAACTCAAGATCCCTTGCGCAAGCAAAGCGATGAAAGGTCATGCTAAAATCTTGACCTGATCTTGATTTCCGAAGCTACACCCAGACGATGTTCCGTCCTAAATATACATCCATGCCCACATGACACCATGTCATCAAGCCTTTGATACGTCAGCCATGACGATATGACCCGGCCAATGCCTAACGTCACAGATCCCTTGCGCAAGCAAGGTAAAGAGAGGTCATGCCGAACTCTTGACCCGATCTTGACTCAGTGGCCGGCTCGGTTCACTATTCACGTGGCTAACGCGTCAAACGAACATGACAGCTCGGTCCTTAGGTTCGATTTTTCTTTTAGGCCGGTTGGAAACCGCTTGCCCTATAGGACCCTCGCCCGGGCCGCCCACCCCGGGATGTCGAAATACAGTGTGCAAAACGAGGGGCTTATAGCCGCACGTATGGTCTCCATCGACTCCAGATCTAGCATAGTTGCGAAAAGAAGAGCAATCTTTTCCAACCTACCTAGGACTCTGAGAAAACATGTTTTAAGTAAATTAAAACAACAAAAAAATCATAAATAAAAGAAACGGAAACCGCATGCCACGTGAGCTTTCCCCTTTTATCCCGTGAGGCCATTCCCTTGTCTAAACTCTTGCCCGCCACCCTCCAAATGAACCGAGAGTGGCTGAGAATACCCGGAGCCGCCTTTTCGCATCGAGGTCACAAGGTCCGATAGCCCTTCCAGCTTCAATCGGTCCGCACTGTCCGCTACTCTCCCCATGACGGGATCAACAGATAACAGTGAGGGAAACGGAACCCCGCCACTAAGGAACCTGCACAATGGAGGAGGTGCTGCGAGCCTTCGAAACCATTAAGAAGCGCCAAGAAGAACAAGAAGCCCGGATCGTAGACACCTTGCGTCTTCGAGGAACAGCTTGCAGCTTCCCAACCCGACGGAACCTTTGTTCTCATAGAGGACGAAGACATACCGGCTCCCGGTTTCTCAAAGCTATCAGCAAGTTCCGCCTCCGCCAAGCTACGAGATCCCAAAGCAACGCAGCAACTCTCGCTCAAAGCTCCTCAGCGCCGGGCCAAGGCCTCCGACATGCCCGCCAAGATACCAGCTTCCGCTTGCACATCAAGCTCGCACCAACAGCACACATACGTGCTCGCTCCGTCGATCCCAATGCATCTCGGTATCCCCAGATTCAATCCTTTGCCTCTATACGAGCCTCGCAACCACAATCAAAAGTCCCTATTCTTACTGTGGGACAGTATCCCGAGCGGATATCCCGACATCTCAAGCTTGCCACTGCTAGTCCGCCAATTAGGGCCTAACGAATCATTTCCCAGCCTCCCAAACACAACCCTTAGCGGACTCGGCAATCACGCCTCAACTTCAACACCCTGTGGTATGGGTTGGTATACACTCAACTACCTCCCCAAGACTCCCGAATGGCGATCCCATCGCCCAATCCACCCCCATCTTCGGTTTCCGTCCCCGAAAACGGTAACCCACCTCGCATACCGATCCTCACATGGCTTGGCTGATCGAACAAATGAAAGACATGCAAGGCAAGCTAGCTAGTTCTCAAGGACTCCCTCCCCGCCTACCGATCCGAACAAAGTGGTCCCTCTCCTCCAAAGTTCAGATGCCGGAAATGGAAAAGTTTGACGGACAATGCCCAAAACCCACATCGACACCTACGTCCCGGGTATGAGAGCCAAAGGGGCAACTCCTCAACCGTATGGCGATCACTTTCGCATTCCCTCAAATCCACAAAGACTCAAGGTGGTTCCTCAATGTGAAGGCGTAAAACCGCTCCACGTGGGATCGTATCGTTGAAATCTTCCCTGAGAAGTACCGCGCCAACCTTGAATGGGAGACAAACCGCCATGACCCGCAAGCCACCGAACAAAAGGATGACGAACCAATAGTGGTGAGTTCTACAAAGATGGAACTGAAGCTAAGCGAGATAATGGATCCACTTTCCAAAGAAGAGCAGATGGACATCTTCCATTCCCGCCTCAAGCCATCTTTGAGGACCTTGATCAGCCACCATTTCTATCCGGATCTCCGTGCCATGGTCAACGCCGGACTAAGTTTGAAAAGACTCGAGTCTTCAAAAGGCAACAAAGAACCCCCGCCTCATCTTACCGCTATCGAACAAACTCCGGCAACTTCAACTCCCGCCCCCAACCAAAGGAAAAGAAGCAAATGAATAAAGACACTCACATTCGTAACGAGCTCAAGTAAACCGCGATCAAGCGTACCCCAAAGAATAACAATCCCCCTCGCTTCCCACAAGCCCGTGATTTAGACAACCTTGAAATGCCCTTGGGTCAAGTATTTGAAGCTTTGGTGAAACGAAATCTTCTCAAACCACTCGAGAATTTCCAACCGAAGACTCCCAAACCCAACATGGATATGAGCAAGCACCGCGCCTTCCACAACTACCCCGGCCACACCACCGACAATTGCTTCGTGCTCAAGCTGCCAGTGGTCCAGGGCTCATTGAGGAGGGAAAATTGGAACGCCCTCGTGGTCACAATACCATCGGAAATCCATTCCCCCGAACGACAGGGTAAACTCAATAGCCTTTGACGAAACTCCAAGCGAGAGCAGACCTGTACTCCCTCCGAAACCGTCGCATGCCGTCCCGCTATGACTCGGGAGCGTGAAACCAGAGTCAAAAGGTCTCGCGACCGGGAATTCGTGACAAGAACGCCCAAGGGCAACCGTCTCCCTACGATCTTTGCCCCAACCAAGGCATACAAATGGATGGATCGAACGTTCCCGTAAGAGACCGAGTCAAACGGCAGCACGGAAGCGGTTTAGCCTTCACAGACGATGACTTGCCGATATCTGAGAATCGGCACAACGAAGCCCTCCTCATCCTCATAAAAATAGAGATGTTCTTCCTCCCGAACGTCTTGATTGATAACGGCTCCGCAGTCAACATCATCGCTTGAGCACACCGAAACGACTCCGCATCGACCGCTCTCTCGATAAGGCCTTCACCTCGGGTAATCCGAGCCTACGATTCCACCGCACGACCAATCGTAGGAGTCATCAACTGAGGATCCACCCGGACGTACAACCGGAGCCTGTAGAGTTCCAAGTCGTGGAAATCAAACCAACCTTCTCTCGCTTTGTTGGGACGACCTTGGATACATCGATGAAAGCAAGATCATCTACTCTTCACCAATGCGTGAAATTCATCAATGCCAATGGAGCTGCATCGAAGTGATCTCGCGGAAGCAAGATGCAATGGCAAGTGCTTGGCCAGCCAGTTATGACCCGTAAGAAGGGTCCCGACATGACCGAATACTCTTCCCTCAGCATGATTCTCCTACCCCCGTCCCGCCACGAAGTGATCCTTAGCATCCACGCTCTAAGCCGCGACGAGCCGGAAATCGTAAGAACTCATGGGTCAGATGACAACTCTCGATATATGCGACTCGTGAAGAATGCTTAAGAGAGGATCAAGAGATGGATGCCCTAATGGAGATTGGATCGAGGAGTAGACCCTTACTTGCCGAAAACCCTCTTAGCAAACTCGCTCATCACCGATCCCTTCCTGGTACAAGACAACCCTCTAGCCGACACTCTCGGATCTTACGGGGACAAATATCACTATAGCTTAGTTCAATTCAACATCTCCTAAGTAAGTCCGACTCCGGATGAAACAAAGTGGCGCAACCTCCCTCCAAGGCTTAATCATGTGGAAGGAGATATAGCATGCCCCTCGAATCGACATTGTAAATGTCTTGTCCAAGCAAAGATCCTGCATAAAGAGGCAGATTCTGGCGCAAAGTGATCAACATCAAGCAAGAATCAACTCCGACCGCCAATGCTTCGCCCTCCTAGAAGTAGCCCCCTCCGACTTCTATCATCAAAAACCCCCAAGGACCGGTGGCAACACTAATGGAGGGACATCAGTCAGTGAGCAACCAAAAACCTCCGCTGATCCGGGTTTGAAATCGAACCGCATGCAAGCTATGGCTTTCCGGACTCATGCCAAGGGAAGATTGGCCACACCGAACCAGCACCACTCCCTCTAGAGAGCTACAGCCCATCCGAGAGTAATGAAGCCTCGGTCCAATCCCTCGTCGCCTATAGTCTAGCTTCGAGTCTTTGTTGTCTGGTGTATTCACATCTTTTTGAGTCCTCGTTGACGGCTTTACGCCCAACGATTGTGGAGTCTTTGATCAACAATGTGCGCCTTCACGCTTTCAATAAAAGGTCCGACCTTTCTTAAAAAATCATTTCATTGCATCTTTAACAAATGATGATGTTAACTAATCAAAACAACGCTTAATAACAATTCATCTATACAAAAAGGCAAACACATTAATTAAATAAATGCATCAAGCAAACATTTAAGCATGTTGCCAAACGCAGAAGAAAAACCTGGGCCCAAGTCGCCGAGAAGGTTTTAATCACAACGATTGTGCAAGATTTGCCTAAGAGCCAAAGAGACGCAAGTCCGACGCCATTTCCAAAGACAAACCAGCATCTTCCAATACCTCCTCAAGAACGGGAAACTACCTTCATGAACAAGTGAAGACCCACACACGTAAGGGGTCAAAACCAAGAGCATCATGGCCCTAAAACGCCGCCGCCTCTCACTTCGTCTGCTATCCTCGGGGACATGCTATACAAGAAACGCTACCACGGACCACTCCTACGCTGCATCACCAGAAGAAGAAAAACAAGTTCATGAACGAAGTCCACAATGGGGCTTGCGGTCC